>JADWQK010001052.1:0-94353 GCA_017933935.1 Sesamia nonagrioides | reverse complement strand
AAACTTCGTAACCCTTAACCGGCGTTTAAGTACCCCTAGCCCGTAACAATACTCTAAAAATATTAATTAATTTAAGTACTCGCTCACGGACCTCATCAATATGCTTCTTCCATCGGAGACCCCTATCCAGCCACAATCCTAAATATTTGACGTTGTCTACTACTTCTAACAAAGTTCCGCTCAACCGTACTTCTATCACTGGCCTTCGAAACCCTCTACTAAATAGACATATTTTACTTTTAGATATAAAGCGAAGTCATCCGCATACTGCGATATACAAATATTGTTTTGCACACGTTCACAAATTTCTGACGTGACTATATTAAATAATATTGGAGATAAAGGATTATCTTGAGTTAAATCATTACTTGAATGTCTACTAATAAAAGTATTACCCGATTTTATTTTGAGAACTCTTTTGTGCAGACAATTCCAAAGGTACCAATAAAGGTAAGGTACATATAAGGGAAACAACTTTAAAACTACACACATCAAAAGTGTCTAGGGATCAAGCATTATTATGCGGATTTCTTGAGATTGAGATGTGGCTTTGTAATAAATTTATGATTTTATAAATTTATATGGATCCTTTTTGGTGCATTTCATAATTTGAATCAGGAACTGTGAATCAAATTCGAGTAAAAGATGAAAATCAGCTGTCAATATTTTCCCTATAAAAACATACAACGCATTGAAGACATTATTAGTGCTACTGTTTCCCTACTACTGATTAAAACCAACGTTATTATGGAGCGGCGACGTCATTTAAGCAGGGAAGAAATGCTCAGAGCCGTGGGAATGATAGAAGCTGGTTCCCGGCAACGTACTGTGGCTTTAGCTCTGAATACAAGTCAGAGTGTTATCAGTCGACTTTGGACACGTTACCGAAGCACTGGTACCGTGGCTGAGCGCCATGGAGGACGGTATCGCTGCACCACACGGAGACAAGACCGATACATTCAAATCTTAACTCGAAGAGCTCCAACAATAACCGCCATGATGTTAACCGTGAGGCTTCATCACTCTTCAGGGAACTTAATTAGCGACCAAACAGTCAGAAACCGCTTGCATGAAGTGAACCTTCATTCCCGAAGACCGCTACGGGTACCACCTATAGCAATGCACAATCGTAGGATTCGATATCAATGGGCTCTTGAACACAGAAATTGGGCAGAAGAACAATGGCGTTTCGTGTGCTTTTCTGATGAGTCTCGTTTTGGTATGAGACCGGATACAAGACGTATACGACACTGGAGAACCCCTGGACGCCAACAGCGATTAAAATCCCGCCAGGAAGTCCATCCTTATAGTGGTGGAACCATCATGGTATGGGCGGGTATTTGGATCGGCGGAAGAACTGAGTTGATTTGGATCAGAGGCAACCTCAACGCTCAAATTTATGCTGAAACGATTGTATCAGACGTCATCGTTCCTCTACAAGTGCAAATCGGTCCCTTATTTCAGCTAATGCATGATAATGCACGACCGCACACCGCAAGAGTTGTAAGACAGACTCTCGCCGCAGCTAACATCAATGTCCTGCCCTGGCCTGCTCAGTCGCCAGACTTGAACCCGATTGAGCATGCATGGGATATGCTACAGAGAAGAGCTCTGCCGAATATGGAGGGTATCCAGTCGCAAGAAGACCTTTTTTTGTTGTTGCAACGAACATGGGCGGCCATTCCACAGCGTGATTTGGATGAACTCATTTTGAGTATGCCAAACCGATGTTCTTGTGTTGTTAGTGTTCGCGGTAGAAACACGGATTATTAATTGTTTAAGTTACCCAATAAAATTTTAGAGAAAACTGTTATTTCAGTCTTTTTTTCGAACTTTTGTGTTAGTGGTTCAAATGTCAAATATCCCTTTATTAGGAAAATGGCAAATTTCTTTATTAATGCAAAGGTGACTTGGTTTATCGTTACTGTGACAAACGAAAACTATTAACTAACTATTTGATGAATCCTTAAAGAAAATTTTAATTAATATCAATCAGGAGAAAAGTTATTGCAAAAATATATGTTGATCCCTAGACACTTTTGATGTGTGTATTTAAAACATTAATTAAAACATAATTATTTACATTTTTATATGCATTATTAATATCTAAAAAACAACCCAACGTATTAGAACCCACCGAAAAACCAGTTTGAACTGAAGTAATTAGACAACTTAAGCCATCCAAACACGACCTACCCCTACGGAAGCCAACTGTGTTCGCGGAGAATGGGTTGTTTTTTTCAAAGAACCATTCCAATCTACGGTATAAAATATAGTGAAAGATTTTTCATATGCATGATAATAGTGCTATAGGTCGGAGTGATGAAACGCTACTAAGATCGCGACCCGGTTTTGGAATAGGGACGATACAAATGTCACGCCACTGAAACGGGACAAAACTATCTTTAAAAAAAGTATTAAATAAATAAATTAGTACTTTTTGCCTGCATCAGGTAAATTTTTAATCATAGAATAGGATATATCATCACATCCAGGAGATGTATCCTTAGATTTGATACATTTATCTAGCTCCTGGATAGAGATCTCACACTCTAATGTATTGTTATTATGGTGAATGGTAGGGGTTGGCGGGCAAACATAATCAGGTGTTAATGACTTTAGAAGATTTATTGCACTTTGAGTATCTACGTACTGTCTAGGTGAACGGTACCCTTTCAACCATCTCATTTTGCGCCACATTTCACTTGGCGATGTAGTATGTATGATCAACTGAAGAACAGAAATTTTGAAAGTTTATTTTTTTAGCCTGACGAATTAGCCTTTGGGAAATATGTATCCTATTCTTAAAACTCTCAAGGTTTTGAGGTGTGGGATTACGTCTAAATTTGGATAAAGCTAACCTACGATGAGCCACAGTCTGTGACAATTCAACAGCCCAATATGGTTTCGGAATGAAATTTGAACTAGGGTTTTGATTAAGTTTAAATGCTGGGATGAATTTATTAGGAGCATCGTTAAGAATATCTAAAAACAGATTATAAGCTTTTTGGGGGTCATTTGGTAAACATAGGTTTAAACACTTCTCTTCAAGATATTTTTTATACAGAGTCCAATCAGCTTTACCGAAATTTCTTTTAATAACTGTAGGAATGTATGAAGTACACTCAGTTGAAATTTTAATAACCAAATGGTCGCTGCCTAGATTTTCATTTAAGGTAATCTAATTAAACTTTAACGCAATATCTACAGAAACTAACGAAACATCTGGGGAAGACTGTTGTAAGTTGTTATCAACTAAATGAACTCTTGTGTGAGTTCCATCGTTCAAAGAAATAAAGTTATTGTCTATTAGTGAATTAGTGAATCGTGAATAAGACTGCCTCTGCGGCCGGTTTTATAAGACCAAGTGGCGTGATGGGCATTAAAGTCACCAAGGATTATTTACAAGTTTTAGTTTGGCAAAATGAGAAAAGACTATCCCAGTCCTGCTGAGTGGTTACTATTCTAGATGGACAATAAACAGAAATAATATTCTCAAGCGGGTCACAATTGAATAATTGCACGCATTACTACCTCCATACCGTTATTATTAACGAGAACGCGGCGCATTTGCGACTTAACAGATTTGTGTACTATAATAGCTACACCGCCGTATGAGTCATCCCGGTCCACGCGATAAACATCATAACAACTAATTTTAAAATTACTTTCAGTTCAAGCCATGTCTCACTTAGGGCAGCAATATGTACTTTTTCCTAGCACAATAGTTCATAAAACGATGCTAACTTTGGCTTTATACTTTGGGCATTCCATTGCAAGATATTTAATTTAAGTGGTTTGTTAGCCATCACAGGGAATAAAAAAGTTAAACAGTGCTTTTATCCACGGCCACTCTGCAACAAAACTTACTGACAAAAGGGTTAACCATTCAACGCACAACTGAAAAACACACTTTAACTTGTCATTTAAACCTGTCTTTTTGAGGTATATAACTTCCTTTATTCTGGAACACAGTTCTCTGAAAGAGGGACATTTGTCATTGCCCTCTTCCTCAACAGGCAGTTGATGAAAGTCTCCTTCTGTATCTGACGACCAAAACATCCCGTCTTCTTTAAATGGCTTTTTATTTTTCGATGGCTTTGGAGTAATATTGACCCTACTAGAAGTGGCAGGACTTTCTACCTTGTGTATTGTGGCCTTTGTTTTAATTATCTCGGCAAATGTAGGGTGCTTTAGTTGCTCAGTGTTGTCCTTAGAAGGCGTGGAAGAGAAACGGTATTCATGTGTTGTCGCTGTAACTTGAGGCGGGACGCTAGTAACGGGGGGATTCACGGGGGGCACGTAACTTTCTAGGGCTTTTCTGTATGTGCATCCAAATTTAGACATAATTTCCCTTAGTCTTCTCTCTTTTTATAGGCTGGGCAGGACCTGCTGAGCGATGAGCTTGCAGTTAACACAAGAGAACACTAAGGTATCGCAGTTCTCATGGTGCCCGCACACTTTGGACAAACCACTTTTTTGGAAGGACACATTTTCCGCATATGGCCCAACCTCCAACACTGGGAACATTGTGATACCTGGTGTATGTAGGGTAAAACTTTAATATTTATGTCATAAACACGCACTAATACTGGTAGATGATCACCTTCAAAACAAAGTCGAAGACATTCACTAGGGCACCAACCACCTTCATTCCTGTTACGACGGTCTAACCTTATAAAAGATAAAAGTTTTACAGGGGCTGGGCATGACATATTTTTGCGGATCTCTTCATCAGTTAAATCTATGTCTACATACTTGATTATGCCGTAGCAGACAGACAACTGCATTGCCTTCTGGAACCTCCATCCTTTTTCCAATAGCTTCTCACATGTAAGTAGGGATTGAGCTGCCGATTCACTTTCAAATTGTAGGCGAATTTTAAAAGGGTTTAAATACTTAACTTCGCTTATCTTAATAATATTGTTTTCTCATAAAATACGTGCCATTGCAAACTGATTCGGCAAACGTTCTTTATGCGAAACGTATATCTGATACTTTTCTTCTTTCAAAGAATTTCTACTACCGTGACATATCTTTTTCTTCCTCGACTTCACTTCTTTCCAACCCACTTCATCATCCGCACTGTCCTCTCGAACCCTCTTTTCCGGTCTTGTCTGTTCCTCATGAAGTTCAGTATCTTCGTCAATAGCATCCATGTCCGACGAATCATTTAATAAACTCTCAACATTATTGTTAAATACGAGCGTATCACAGCGCGGCGAAATGTTTATTTCATCAGTCATGATATAGTCCTGAAAGGTACGTGCAGCCGAACTGTCCGACGCACACCCCTAGTACGTGACAATGTAATGTGTAAACAAACTTCTCGCTGGGGCAAGCGATTAAATTCGCGACAGAAAACACAACCAGACCGCACGAGTGCCGGTACGGTAATGAAGTTTCGCTTATTGCTGACCACCATATTTATTAGTAGTTGTATTGCACTCCTTGGCCGAATTAAATTGAATCTGTATAAAACTAAGCCAAAATATAAGAAATTGATATTAAAAACCGTTAACTATAGCGAAACTATACCTAGTATTAAGTGTACAATGTGCTGGCCTAGGCTCCATACATTTCTGAAACATCTCCTTTCCGACCTGTCAGGTAGCAGCACAAGTTATGATGCATTGCGGGGCAGCTTCTTTGGAACGTTGCTGTCAGTTTTGTAACGAGTTACCTCTTTTATCTATATAAGTTTTATTAAAAGAGCGCTGGTTTCAGTTCAATAGCTTCTCTATCAATATGGAGGTAAAATATTGGCAAAGGTATAAGGTTAACTTCATCTAAGTTTCACGTGGATTTTTTTGCAGAAAAGACGATTGTGTATCGAGCCACGATAACTTTAGACTTGATCATATTTATCAATGTTAAGTAAGCAGTTCAAAAGTTAGATGGTTTTCTGTGAAGCAATCTTAATATTAAGTAGGAAGTTCGAGATTTTGGTTTCATTTGGTGCAATAATAATGTAACAGGAGGTTTTATTACCGGTGATTATTAATCCTGGCCGTTTTCTATACGTCAACTTAAATTTAAATCTGAGATAGATGACTTGCTGTTTTTTTTATATTTAAAAAAGATGTGTGCTTCTCATATGTCATGTAATCAAGGAAATTCTATCTAAACTGGAGTATGAACTTGCACAAGTCTCATTAAAAGTAGACTCTATCGCAAGAGCAATAAGGTCGATTGGAAAAAATACTTTATGTGAAGAGCACACGGTCCGAGGGAGAAAGCGTCCCAGTAGCCTTCTGTCTCTTTCTAAGTGTTACCCGTATTTATTTTTTGTAATTTTGTTTGAAACCAACAATTTCGATTAGAAAAAGGATGGTGAAAAAGGGTGCCATTAATGTCTGCAATAGTGAGCCATACTCTGGATGCGGAATATCATTCTTTATGTAAGGTTTTTGCGGTAATAATATACAAGTTATTTTGTTTGTATGTAGGGTGACCATAAAGTTTGGCATAATTAATAAATGTGCACTTAGTCATTGTGTGCATAATGAGTAAGTGACTTAAGCTGAAGGTCGTACACGTAGACCGCCTAGCTCGCTATTATGGATCAAATCATGCTCGGGACGAGCATGACTAAGAAGGGGGCAATGTTACGAATGGACCTTATGTCGATGGCATAAGGTTCAATATCGCGTGACATGCAGTGTGTCACTTTTGAGCCCTATTTTTCCTAGATCTAGACATGTTCTAGGTACAATAATAAAACGCATTGCTAGACTTAGGACGGCCTATCGAATGGTACAGGTCTCAACAGTTTTGTCAACAAAGTGTCGACATCGAAATTTCTAGAAACCCGTTTCCGGGAATTACCGTAGGTACTTCCGAGTGACCTCGAGGTTATGTGCTATTATTATTACGTCTGGAGGAATCTGGAATGTTCGATCAGCTGGGCTATATAAGGCGCCGCAACGCCAGCGCACAGTCAGTCTACACTCGACTAGCGATACGATAACAGCGACAGTTAAGAAGCGATCTTCGAGAATACCTACTGCGACAACTGTAACGAGAACTGTGAGTACTACGGGAAGTAACATCTGTAGAGTTATTGTGTGTTTACGACACGGACTTCGTGGACATAGTGGAAGACTTCGGTACAACATCAACTACGTTCTACTTGTCATTGCCTACGATCGACTGTACCTTTGTTGCCAATAAACTTCGTAACCCTTAACCGGCGTTTAAGTACCCCTAGCCCGTAACAATACTCTAAAAATATTAATTAATTTAAGTACTCGCTCACGGACCTCATCAATATGCTTCTTCCATCGGAGACCCCTATCCAGCCACAATCCTAAATATTTGACGTTGTCTACTACTTCTAACAAAGTTCCGCTCAACCGTACTTCTATCACTGGCCTTCGAAACCCTCTACTAAATAGACATATTTTACTTTTAGATATAAAGCGAAGTCATCCGCATACTGCGATATACAAATATTGTTTTGCACACGTTCACAAATTTCTGACGTGACTATATTAAATAATATTGGAGATAAAGGATTATCTTGAGTTAAATCATTACTTGAATGTCTACTAATAAAAGTATTACCCGATTTTATTTTGAGAACTCTTTTGTGCAGACAATTCCAAAGGTACCAATAAAGGTAAGGTACATATAAGGGAAACAACTTTAAAACTACACACATCAAAAGTGTCTAGGGATCAAGCATTATTATGCGGATTTCTTGAGATTGAGATGTGGCTTTGTAATAAATTTATGATTTTATAAATTTATATGGATCCTTTTTGGTGCATTTCATAATTTGAATCAGGAACTGTGAATCAAATTCGAGTAAAAGATGAAAATCAGCTGTCAATATTTTCCCTATAAAAACATACAACGCATTGAAGACATTATTAGTGCTACTGTTTCCCTACTACTGATTAAAACCAACGTTATTATGGAGCGGCGACGTCATTTAAGCAGGGAAGAAATGCTCAGAGCCGTGGGAATGATAGAAGCTGGTTCCCGGCAACGTACTGTGGCTTTAGCTCTGAATACAAGTCAGAGTGTTATCAGTCGACTTTGGACACGTTACCGAAGCACTGGTACCGTGGCTGAGCGCCATGGAGGACGGTATCGCTGCACCACACGGAGACAAGACCGATACATTCAAATCTTAACTCGAAGAGCTCCAACAATAACCGCCATGATGTTAGCCGTGAGGCTTCATCACTCTTCAGGGAACTTAATTAGCGACCAAACAGTCAGAAACCGCTTGCATGAAGTGAACCTTCATTCCCGAAGACCGCTACGGGTACCACCTATAGCAATGCACAATCGTAGGATTCGATATCAATGGGCTCTTGAACACAGAAATTGGGCAGAAGAACAATGGCGTTTCGTGTGCTTTTCTGATGAGTCTCGTTTTGGTATGAGACCGGATACAAGACGTATACGACACTGGAGAACCCCTGGACGCCAACAGCGATTAAAATCCTGCCAGGAAGTCCATCCTTATAGTGGTGGAACCATCATGGTATGGGCGGGTATTTGGATCGGCGGAAGAACTGAGTTGATTTGGATCAGAGGCAACCTCAACGCTCAAATTTATGCTGAAACGATTGTATCAGACGTCATCGTTCCTCTACAAGTGCAAATCGGTCCCTTATTTCAGTTAATGCATGATAATGCACGACCGCACACCGCAAGAGTTGTAAGACAGACTCTCGCCGCAGCTAACATCAATGTCCTGCCCTGGCCTGCTCAGTCGCCAGACTTGAACCCGATTGAGCATGCATGGGATATGCTACAGAGAAGAGCTCTGCCGAATATGGAGGGTATCCAGTCGCAAGAAGACCTTTTTTTGTTGTTGCAACGAACATGGGCAGCCATTCCACAGCGTGATTTGGATGAACTCATTTTGAGTATGCCAAACCGATGTTCTTGTGTTGTTAGTGTTCGCGGTAGAAACACGGATTATTAATTGTTTAAGTTACCCAATAAAATTTTAGAGAAAACTGTTATTTCAGTCTTTTTTTCGAACTTTTGTGTTAGTGGTTCAAATGTCAAATATCCCTTTATTAGGAAAATGGCAAATTTCTTTATTAATGCAAAGGTGACTTGGTTTATCGTTACTGTGACAAACGAAAACTATTAACTAACTATTTGATGAATCCTTAAAGAAAATTTTAATTAATATCAATCAGGAGAAAAGTTATTGCAAAAATATATGTTGATCCCTAGACACTTTTGATGTGTGTATTTAAAACATTAATTAAAACATAATTATTTACATTTTTATATGCATTATTAATATCTAAAAAACAACCCAACGTATTAGAACCCACCGAAAAACCAGTTTGAACTGAAGTAATTAGACAACTTAAGCCATCCAAACACGACCTACCCCTACGGAAGCCAACTGTGTTCGCGGAGAATGGGTTGTTTTTTTCAAAGAACCATTCCAATCTACGGTATAAAATATAGTGAAAGATTTTTCATATGCATGATAATAGTGCTATAGGTCGGAGTGATGAAACGCTACTAAGATCGCGACCCGGTTTTGGAATAGGGACGATACAAATGTCACGCCACTGAAACGGGACAAAACTATCTTTAAAAAAAGTATTAAATAAATAAATTAGTACTTTTTGCCTGCATCAGGTAAATTTTTAATCATAGAATAGGATATATCATCACATCCAGGAGATGTATCCTTAGATTTGATACATTTATCTAGCTCCTGGATAGAGATCTCACACTCTAATGTATTGTTATTATGGTGAATGGTAGGGGTTGGCGGGCAAACATAATCAGGTGTTAATGACTTTAGAAGATTTATTGCACTTTGAGTATCTACGTACTGTCTAGGTGAACGGTACCCTTTCAACCATCTCATTTTGCGCCACATTTCACTTGGCGATGTAGTATGTATGATCAACTGAAGAACAGAAATTTTGAAAGTTTATTTTTTTAGCCTGACGAATTAGCCTTTGGGAAATATGTATCCTATTCTTAAAACTCTCAAGGTTTTGAGGTGTGGGATTACGTCTAAATTTGGATAAAGCTAACCTACGATGAGCCACAGTCTGTGACAATTCAACAGCCCAATATGGTTTCGGAATGAAATTTGAACTAGGGTTTTGATTAAGTTTAAATGCTGGGATGAATTTATTAGGAGCATCGTTAAGAATATCTAAAAACAGATTATAAGCTTTTTGGGGGTCATTTGGTAAACATAGGTTTAAACACTTCTCTTCAAGATATTTTTTATACAGAGTCCAATCAGCTTTACCGAAATTTCTTTTAATAACTGTAGGAATGTATGAAGTACACTCAGTTGAAATTTTAATAACCAAATGGTCGCTGCCTAGATTTTCATTTAAGGTAATCTAATTAAACTTTAACGCAATATCTACAGAAACTAACGAAACATCTGGGGAAGACTGTTGTAAGTTGTTATCAACTAAATGAACTCTTGTGTGAGTTCCATCGTTCAAAGAAATAAAGTTATTGTCTATTAGTGAATTAGTGAATCGTGAATAAGACTGCCTCTGCGGCCGGTTTTATAAGACCAAGTGGCGTGATGGGCATTAAAGTCACCAAGGATTATTTACAAGTTTTAGTTTGGCAAAATGAGAAAAGACTATCCCAGTCCTGCTGAGTGGTTACTATTCTAGATGGACAATAAACAGAAATAATATTCTCAAGCGGGTCACAATTGAATAATTGCACGCATTACTACCTCCATACCGTTATTATTAACGAGAACGCGGCGCATTTGCGACTTAACAGATTTGTGTACTATAATAGCTACACCGCCGTATGAGTCATCCCGGTCCACGCGATAAACATCATAACAACTAATTTTAAAATTACTTTCAGTTCAAGCCATGTCTCACTTAGGGCAGCAATATGTACTTTTTCCTAGCACAATAGTTCATAAAACGATGCTAACTTTGGCTTTATACTTTGGGCATTCCATTGCAAGATATTTAATTTAAGTGGTTTGTTAGCCATCACAGGGAATAAAAAAGTTAAACAGTGCTTTTATCCACGGCCACTCTGCAACAAAACTTACTGACAAAAGGGTTAACCATTCAACGCACAACTGAAAAACACACTTTAACTTGTCATTTAAACCTGTCTTTTTGAGGTATATAACTTCCTTTATTCTGGAACACAGTTCTCTGAAAGAGGGACATTTGTCATTGCCCTCTTCCTCAACAGGCAGTTGATGAAAGTCTCCTTCTGTATCTGACGACCAAAACATCCCGTCTTCTTTAAATGGCTTTTTATTTTTCGATGGCTTTGGAGTAATATTGACCCTACTAGAAGTGGCAGGACTTTCTACCTTGTGTATTGTGGCCTTTGTTTTAATTATCTCGGCAAATGTAGGGTGCTTTAGTTGCTCAGTGTTGTCCTTAGAAGGCGTGGAAGAGAAACGGTATTCATGTGTTGTCGCTGTAACTTGAGGCGGGACGCTAGTAACGGGGGGATTCACGGGGGGCACGTAACTTTCTAGGGCTTTTCTGTATGTGCATCCAAATTTAGACATAATTTCCCTTAGTCTTCTCTCTTTTTATAGGCTGGGCAGGACCTGCTGAGCGATGAGCTTGCAGTTAACACAAGAGAACACTAAGGTATCGCAGTTCTCATGGTGCCCGCACACTTTGGACAAACCACTTTTTTGGAAGGACACATTTTCCGCATATGGCCCAACCTCCAACACTGGGAACATTGTGATACCTGGTGTATGTAGGGTAAAACTTTAATATTTATGTCATAAACACGCACTAATACTGGTAGATGATCACCTTCAAAACAAAGTCGAAGACATTCACTAGGGCACCAACCACCTTCATTCCTGTTACGACGGTCTAACCTTATAAAAGATAAAAGTTTTACAGGGGCTGGGCATGACATATTTTTGCGGATCTCTTCATCAGTTAAATCTATGTCTACATACTTGATTATGCCGTAGCAGACAGACAACTGCATTGCCTTCTGGAACCTCCATCCTTTTTCCAATAGCTTCTCACATGTAAGTAGGGATTGAGCTGCCGATTCACTTTCAAATTGTAGGCGAATTTTAAAAGGGTTTAAATACTTAACTTCGCTTATCTTAATAATATTGTTTTCTCATAAAATACGTGCCATTGCAAACTGATTCGGCAAACGTTCTTTATGCGAAACGTATATCTGATACTTTTCTTCTTTCAAAGAATTTCTACTACCGTGACATATCTTTTTCTTCCTCGACTTCACTTCTTTCCAACCCACTTCATCATCCGCACTGTCCTCTCGAACCCTCTTTTCCGGTCTTGTCTGTTCCTCATGAAGTTCAGTATCTTCGTCAATAGCATCCATGTCCGACGAATCATTTAATAAACTCTCAACATTATTGTTAAATACGAGCGTATCACAGCGCGGCGAAATGTTTATTTCATCAGTCATGATATAGTCCTGAAAGGTACGTGCAGCCGAACTGTCCGACGCACACCCCTAGTACGTGACAATGTAATGTGTAAACAAACTTCTCGCTGGGGCAAGCGATTAAATTCGCGACAGAAAACACAACCAGACCGCACGAGTGCCGGTACGGTAATGAAGTTTCGCTTATTGCTGACCACCATATTTATTAGTAGTTGTATTGCACTCCTTGGCCGAATTAAATTGAATCTGTATAAAACTAAGCCAAAATATAAGAAATTGATATTAAAAACCGTTAACTATAGCGAAACTATACCTAGTATTAAGTGTACAATGTGCTGGCCTAGGCTCCATACATTTCTGAAACATCTCCTTTCCGACCTGTCAGGTAGCAGCACAAGTTATGATGCATTGCGGGGCAGCTTCTTTGGAACGTTGCTGTCAGTTTTGTAACGAGTTACCTCTTTTATCTATATAAGTTTTATTAAAAGAGCGCTGGTTTCAGTTCAATAGCTTCTCTATCAATATGGAGGTAAAATATTGGCAAAGGTATAAGGTTAACTTCATCTAAGTTTCACGTGGATTTTTTTGCAGAAAAGACGATTGTGTATCGAGCCACGATAACTTTAGACTTGATCATATTTATCAATGTTAAGTAAGCAGTTCAAAAGTTAGATGGTTTTCTGTGAAGCAATCTTAATATTAAGTAGGAAGTTCGAGATTTTGGTTTCATTTGGTGCAATAATAATGTAACAGGAGGTTTTATTACCGGTGATTATTAATCCTGGCCGTTTTCTATACGTCAACTTAAATTTAAATCTGAGATAGATGACTTGCTGTTTTTTTTATATTTAAAAAAGATGTGTGCTTCTCATATGTCATGTAATCAAGGAAATTCTATCTAAACTGGAGTATGAACTTGCACAAGTCTCATTAAAAGTAGACTCTATCGCAAGAGCAATAAGGTCGATTGGAAAAAATACTTTATGTGAAGAGCACACGGTCCGAGGGAGAAAGCGTCCCAGTAGCCTTCTGTCTCTTTCTAAGTGTTACCCGTATTTATTTTTTGTAATTTTGTTTGAAACCAACAATTTCGATTAGAAAAAGGATGGTGAAAAAGGGTGCCATTAATGTCTGCAATAGTGAGCCATACTCTGGATGCGGAATATCATTCTTTATGTAAGGTTTTTGCGGTAATAATATACAAGTTATTTTGTTTGTATGTAGGGTGACCATAAAGTTTGGCATAATTAATAAATGTGCACTTAGTCATTGTGTGCATAATGAGTAAGTGACTTTTATTGGGTATTTACAATGACATTAAATTCTGCTTTCTTGTAGTATTTTATTTATTTATAGGTACGGTTTCGGATAGATTGACCTGCCGTCGTCCGTACATCATCAATATATTCATCCGTTTTTCAAATTCAATAATGAAATTAAAAAGTTCGCATCCATGAAATGTTCATTTAAACTCAGGTAATATAAGCGAAAAAAATATATTTTACGTACATTCCTTATAAATTTCATTATAATAGTCACCCTACACAACAAGGACAGAGGGCTACTGTGAAGCTATCTCCCTCGGACTGCGTTTTGATCGATAATTCACATTTCAGTTTAGATAGAAGTTCCTTGCATGTATTTTTTTTTTTTTGGTTTCATTCTTTCCGTTCATTTGAACGGAAAAGGCAAAGGCATAGTACGCCATACAGCCTAGTCTTTAGTATATTTTTTCTTGAGTTTTATATCCTAACTTATACTAGCTTAACTTAAACTAAACTATCTCCTTTCGTTTCCCGCGTAAGGCCGAGAAGGAGGAAGTTTGGGTGAGGTCATGATGTGGCCACTATGCTACAATATTTCACTGTTCTTTATAAATTATTCACTGAATGCACTTTTACTACATAAATCACGCGCTTTTATATAGTAAACAACACTATAAATAATTATAAAAGTCCAATGATAAATGAGCGTGACACTCATCTTGACATTCCCGTCAAACTCCTTGCATGTAATATACTCTGTTTATTAAATTAAAATTAAATTGACGTATAGACGAGGGCCAGTATTAATAATCACAGATCCTCCAGAACCTCCTGTTACATTATTATTGCACCAAATGGAACAAAAATCTCAAACTTCCTGTTTTTTTTTTACTTTTCTCAATCTTTTTTTTTTCTTACTAGTCTCTATTTTTCCGGTAGTATCAGCAGACATCTATCTCGCGAAATGGCTGACCTATTATGTATTTTAAATGCACTCCTTCACTGTGAGCTTCAACGGGCTGGCTATGAAAAAGTTGAAAAGTAATGTGATGCCACTCTCAAGCCAATATGGCGGATACGAAATACGAATACACGTTTATACGAAATTTCAATAAAATCAGTTCAGCTGTTTTGGAGCATTTCGAGGACAAACACTGTTACAGGAGAATTTTAGGTATATAATAGAAGATAAAAACTTGTCGTAAAATTTAAGTACCCATATTTAATTACCTACAATAGTTTTAAAAATATTTTTTTTTCATTACCAATAAAAGTTTAAGTGTAAAAGATTTCTTTTTTCTGCTTAGAGCATTTGAATGAAAACTTATTTTTATAAAGGTAGGTACTTCAGTTTGATTTTGTTCATTCCACTTCCGACAATTGGCATCTTTTGTTCAAATTTTCTGAGATTTCCTGATTTGAATATTCTTCTGTTTCTTATTAACAATAAACAAAAGAAATTTCAGAAATGGAAATAAGCCCTTAACTTTCGCCCACACAATACAATGTACTGATAACATTATAAGTCAGGTATTTTATTTGGGGTGTTCCACTTAGAGCACTGACTTCAATAGCACTACCGCGAACCGCACTTAAGCACCTGTAAGATTAAGTCATAAAATTATGTTATTGTATTATTTTTATTGTTTTATCATATCATGGCGAGGTTGTTGCCCGGCAGGAGGATGATGCGGGCTAACAGTACGAGTAATAGTAAAGCATTCTCAATGCCTATTTTACCAATAAATTACGCTCCTGAGCTTTGTGTTATTTTCTGAAATTTTAGAAATGCTTGCTGTTTTACGAAATCGCAATCAAACATATTGAACTCGAATAAATGTCCAGGGCCTGTAGCCAATGTAACATCGCTTCGTAGCGAAGCGATATTACATTGGCTACAGGCCCTGACTATCGCACGATGTGGTCGCGCGACTCAAATATTTGTGGCGTAGACTGTGTGGCGTGACGTTCGTGCGATTGCGCTTGAGCGCGCGTGTGCGAACAAGTTATTAGGACGATGCCTTTAAGGGAACAAAGAATACCAAAGTCGTCCATTGGTAAGACCACTGTCTGACCCACTAGGTATTATCGGGATAGAACAACAAATAGGTATCTAGTTTATAATCTCGTAGTGGCTTGTTGCGTTTTGTACAGTCAGCAAAACGAGTCAATTAACACTTTAGTTTTTGAAGTTTTTGAGTAAAATATTTTTTTGTTATTGAAACCGAAGTGTCATTTAATTAAAGAGCAATGGTAGCCTAGTGTATCGACTGCGACTTAGAAATTAAAGGTCGTAGGTTCGAATCCCGTCAGGTACTTTACTTTGTGTAAATTATTTCACCACCACTGCTCTTAAAACGGTAAAGGAGAACATCGTGAGGAAACCGGCATGTCCTAGAGTCAAAAACTTCGAAAACATGTGACATCTACCAACACGCACTCGCGTGGTAGTTTACGGCCTGTGTGTCTGTGGGAGGCCTGTGTCCCAACAGTGGGAAAAATTTAGCGTGATTATGATGGTGAGTCTGATTCTCTCTCATTCTCGTAAATCGAAACGAACCTCCAAATAGTTCGTTGAGGATCTTGCACTGCGCCGGTTAGAGAGCGGTGTGAAGTTGACAATGACACGTCTACATGCAGAATGCTGACTTTGTTGTATATCTGCAGATGAGTATTACCTCTACTTTTAACGCCTTACGGTACGGACAGACGTGCTCAAAAAAAGCGTGCATGTTTGCTTATAATTAGCAAGCTCATACAACTGTTCACATTTGCCACCAATAAGCATGCTTGCTTGAAGCAAACTTGCTTGCAGACCTGCTCAGATGCCCTCGTAGCACGCCCTATTCTACCCGCGCCTCGAATAGCATGCTCGAAAGTCAAACGTCGGTTGATATTTGAGAATGCTTTAAATAAGCATACTCATTACATGACACACGTGGTACTAATGAGCACTTGCTCAACAAAAGCATGCTTTCGTGCTAGTAATTAGCACATCTGTCCGTGGCTCCGTGCCTATTAAATAATTTCCTTTCATTCAAACTTACCTGAGCAATCTGATCGAACCGTCCAAACAGTTCATTGAGCGTCTTGACCAGATCAGAAGCGCTGAGCCGCTCGGACAGCGGTGTAAAGTTCACAATGTCAGCGTACAGAATGCTGACGTTATTGTGTCTCTGGACGTGCATCTCGTGGAAACGGGTCTGCTTCGAGGCGTCGGCGCACGCGTCCGCCATTTTAAGCATTATTGAGCGTTTGACCTGAAACAAGCAAATTAGTCTATGAGTTAAGATCACAAAATGGTTGCTTTGTAACACTTCAAATGATCTACACAGAAGAGAAAAAAAAAGACCGTTGGAGGTTAGGAGTAGCTTGCGTAACTTGAAAAGCCGCTTAGGTACCTATATTATGTAGATAACTATACCACATACGAAAACAGCTGCCTAAGAATATTTGAAGTGCTTTTTTAAGGTCTGGCTTTGGGTTGTTTAGCATTTTTAATTACATGAAAGTTATATTATAAATCCCGCATAATACTCATTTTGAGTTCCTAAAATTATGAGTAGACAGACACTCTGAACTAATACTTAGAGGGCCTTTTTTGAGATCTTGAAATATGTTATATGATGAAGTAGGAGAAATATTAAATAGCCAAGTTACTTAAAAGAATAAAACAAAACAACATTTATTAAAAACATAAATCCCAATGACCTGTATAAAATAGCTTAGTTTGTATAGTAATAAAACATCCTAATAATAACAATCGGAAAAGTTAACTTAAGTTAGACAATAGATACAATACCTATATAAAGCGAGGGAATTACGGTCTAAAACTAATTTTGGAACCACCCGCACTAGATTCATTTAGACCTGTGTTTCAGACTATCATTGACAAGAATCTGAACCACGAATAAATTGAACATAGCGCTGGCCTGCCGCTAAATTACAGCACCGCTCGCTTTATTCGCTTGGCTCTAGCGAGTTTGGTTAGAACCAAAGACATTAAATTGGTTAGAACTAACTACAGATACACAGCAAATAAGCCGTGTTACTGTTACCTATGTTCCTTTACAAAGTTTCTCAAAGGTATTAATTTATTTTAATTCTCATCAAATTCTCATTTATGTCTCATTTAATGGTACCACAAAGTTCAATTAGACTCCAACACAAATTGAACTTTACGGAAGACTTCAGGCAAGTTAAGTCTGTTTATAATAGAAAATGAAATTGTGAGGGGCTCTAATCAAGAACAGTCCCTTCTTCTTCTTCAGCCTATAGAGTTCTACTGCTGGACCCCCAAAGCAAGGCCCCCCCAAGCAAGGCCCCAAGGCTTTTATTGCGTTGGGCGGATTTGCCATAATCCCCACGCTTGGCAGGCGGGTTGGGGATCGCAGTAATTTGATATTCCACAGGAGAAGCACTGCTGCTCGCTTCCCTGGTGAGAGCCGTGAGGTTTATTTGCAGATGCAAACTGCAACTCTCAGTCACGTTTCTGTGGCGTAGCGGTAGCGAACGCGGCCGTTGCGCAAGGAGGCGCGGGTTCGATCCCCGCACAGTGCAAATATTTGTATGCATGAATATAAATATTTGTACTAGTCTGGTCGTGCCTCGGAAAGCACGTTAAGCCGTTGGTCCCGGTCGCCTTACGAACATCTACGTTTCGTTACGGGTCGTTGGAGCCCTCAAAAGTCTAACAATTGGTCTAACTGCAATGCTTAGATATCGCCTTCGGGTTGTGGAGGTCAGACGGCAGTCGCTTCACGGAAAATATCGAAGTTTAGCCAAAATCAGCAGTTAGACTGGTAAAGCGGACCCCAGACTCCAAAGCGGAAAAGCTGCGGATGCGACTGGGATTAACGCTGAGATGATGATGATGATGATGCAGACTGCAACTCTCAGCAGACTGGTACTATTCTAAGCCCGGTACCACACGGGGTAAGAACAGCCCCACAAATTGATATTCAACACTAGCTGGGGTTGCTACGTGGAAGGGTGACCGTTACATACCAAGACTTTACGTGCCATCCCTACTGGTATAATCAGCTGCATGAAGTAAGATTGGAAGCCGGTCCCAAAATTGTAATTGGGGAGATAACAGGCAGATGATAAAAAACCGGCCAAGTGCGAGTGGGACTAGCGGTATCATTATCTTTAAAAACAGAAAAAAAATTGTTTAATAATAATTCTGTGAACATTTCAAGCGTCTACCTATTTCTATGAAGCAAGAAACGGCAAAAAATCACTTTTGTTGTATGGGAATCCCCCTTCAATATTTATTTGATTTTAATTTGATTACTTACTTTTTAATTTTAATACATAACCAAATATTCTGTGAACATTTCAAGCGTCTATCTATTTCCGTTATTAATATGGAGCAAAATAGGGCAAAATCACGTATGTTATATGGGAGCCCCCACTAAAATATTTTTTATTTATTTTTTTATTTTCAGTATTTGTTGTTATAGCGGCAACAGAAATACATAATCTCTGAAAATTTCAACTGTCCGCTATCACAGTTCATGAGATACAGCCTGGTTACAGACGGACGGACAGCGATGTCTCATGAATAGGGTTCCATTTTACCTTTTAGTTACGGAACCCTAAAAATTGAAATTGGGCATAACATCCTCAAGCATTTACTTATAATTTACTTTGAAATAATTTGTTTGTTCTATTAAACACTTAATTAATTGATATAGTATACATATAAAACCGTTTAATTTTGGTGTACGAAATTACTAGACCATATTTTCAGCTCATGCACATCTTTACGAAAATTAATATTCAGAAGTGGTAACGATGGTAATTAGAAGGTGAATATCATTACTGCTATTAATTAAAAGGCACAATCAGACTAGTAAATTTCATGTTTAATTCACTGCAAAATTACTAAAGCTTCTTGTGTTTTCCTTGGACCTGTGTCAACTATTTATTCATCATCATTCTCCTGCCCTTATCCCAATTTATTTGGGGTCGGTGCAACATGTCTTTTTCTTCCATGCATCCCTATCAGAAGCCATCTCGGCAGTCACTCCCTTCTTAGCCATATCATCCTTCACACATTCCATCCATCGTTTCTTTGGTCTTCCCCTACTCTTATAGCCATCAACATTCATAATTAAGACTCTCCTCACGACATTCTCCTCAGTTCTCCGTAACACATGCCCGTACCAGGACAACCGATTTCCACACAACTTTTCAGCTACCGGTGCCACTTTCAGACTTCCTCTTATGTGCTCATTTCTTATTCTATCCATTCGTGTAACACCACACATCCCTCTTAGCATTCTCATCTCGGCTGCATGCAATTGCCTTTCATTCATCCCTTTCGTAGCCCAACATTCTGATCCATACAAGACAGCAGGTCGGATCATGGTTTTATATATTTTCCACTTAAGTTTAAGGGGAATGCGGGAGTCGCAGATTGTTCCCGTGACCTGCCGCCATTTCATCCACCCAGTGTTAATTCTGTGCTTAACCGTCCGATCTATTTCGCCATCGCTTTACACGAGTGAACCGAGATACCGAAAGTCGGAGCAGATTGATAGGAGTGCGCCATCAAGCGCTATGGCTCCAGAAGTGGAGAGACCGCCGAAATCGCAGAACATATATTCGGTTTTGGTTCTGCTGATTTTCAAGCCAACATTCTCCAGCTTCTGTTGCCATTTCTCCAATCTGCTCTGTGTGTGTCAACAATTTATTCATGAAAGAATAATTCATCTTTTATTTTTTTAATTGAAAGGTATTTTATAAATTAAAACAATCCGCATTCGAATGAAATTCATTGTCACGTCATTATTTATGTACGGACGACAGAAGGTCAAGCTACTCGAAACTGTCAAATATTCGCAAAGAACCTTGAACCTTAATGCTTTAGACATAAAGTTAAAAATCTAATAAATATATTTGACAGATTGTAGTAGCTTGATGTGCTGTCGTCTGTACATTATCGAATATATGTCTGAAACATACCTATAGAGCATAATGTAAAGGACAATAGTCAAGAATATATCTAACCTCGTATACAACAGCATATATACATATATGTATAGATTTTTACGCTCAATCCTCCTCTGTATGAGAGAAGACCTATGCCCAGCAGTGAGACGATAAAAACGTTGATGACGATGATATATTTTTACGTATATGTATAGCTAGCTGCACCCCACAGTTTCACCCGCATCAGTTTTGATTCCGAGGGGAATATCGGAATGAAAAATACCCTGTGTTATTCCTGGTAATAAACCATTTGTGTACCAAAAGACATGGCCAAACTAAAGTATGGAAGGGACCACGCAATGAAAACGCATGTATAAACTAGATTCCTAGCAATGTATAATGCTGAATGACTGAAAATTTGTATTTTGTAATTAAAAAGGTTTAGGAACTTTTCATATCTGCACAATAATGAAAATTATATCGCGTAACTCCTACGACAATGGTACAAAAACTCTAAACAATAACATTGCTATGAACTTTTATCTAGGCATTTTAACGTGTCTGTGACGATTTTTATGGATAATTGTGTTTTCACTGGGGATTTTGCCCTAAGGTACTTTAAGTAAATATGTAAAAAGAGCTGATTGCAAGAAAAGAACGTGATACAACGTTTTTACGATACTCCTTGATCTTGTCATCTCAAACAAAATAATGCATAAAAATAATTGAGAAACTTTTCTGTTTATTAGTTCACTAAAGTGATAAGTAATTTTTAAATACTAAACAATTCATCGTCATCACGGCCGAAACGCAGCAAGAGCTGGGACACATGCTGACCAACTTAGCTGAATCCTTCCAATGCATCGGTCTCCGGATGAACTTAGACAAGACCAAAATTATGTTCAAAGAGCGGGTCACTCCGGGACCGGTTGCCGTAAACGGAATGCCGCTCGAAGTTGTTTCAGAATACGTATACCTAGTGCAAACAACTTCAAGGAGGCAAATAGAAGGATCCAGCTGGGATGGGCAGCATTTGGTAAACTTCGTCGGGTATTTTCGTCGCCCATACCCCAATGTTTGATGACAAAAATCTTCAACTAGTGTGTCCCACTCGTCATGACTTACGGAGCCGAGACGTGGACACTAACGGTCAGACTAGTCCATAAGTTTAAAGTCGCCCAGCGAGCTATGGAGCGGGCTATGTTAGACGTCTCTTTGAAGGACCGCACAGAAATGAGGTGATCCAACAGAGGGCCAGAGTCACCGACATAGCTGAGAGGATCAGCAAGCTGAAGTGGCAATGGGCTGATCACATATGCCGCAGGACCGACAACCGTTGGTGTAAACGAGTCCTCGAGCGGAGACCGCGTCTCGGCAAACATAGCGTAGGAGCGAGATGGAGCGACGACATCAAAAAGGTGGCTGGTAGTGGCTAACGGAGAACTGCTCAGAATCGAGCTTGTTGGCGTGCCATGGAAGAGGCCTATGTCCAGCAGTGGACGAGTAGAGGCTGATAATGATGATGATGAAATAATTTATGAATGAAAATATAAATATTGTGAAATTTCTATTCGTTTAACCGAGCAGGGGCAGCCGTTTAGCCATCTCTTTTCATCCAAGTCCTTTAAGTAGTATAGGCTTTAAAGAGCAATAAACATCCATCCATACATTTTCACAAACTTTCTCATTATTAATTATTAGGATAGTACTTTATCGCGTGTTCTGTTGTGTCGTTTTGCCATCAGTTTCGATTCATTCGTAAGTATGAAACCTAATTTGGATTCATTTTTTTCAATTGTTTATTAATGATCAATTCTCTAGGGATTTTACGAGCGACGAATAACATCAAATATCGAGTTTTTATGAACATGAAAGTTTGTTTTTCTACGACCATTTGGTAATTTGCTTAATACATAACCATAAGTCATATCTCAATAGTACTCATTCCTGCCGAGTCGTGTTATAATGACCATTTCCACACAGTAATCCGTACTATAATGAAACTTTTAATTTTTTTTTTATGGCTGTTGAATCAAAAAATCAACATATGATTAAGCTAAAAAGTGCTCGTATTTGCGTCACGACTAAACATCAAACTCAACACAAACTCAAACTCATTTATTGCGAAAATGGGTAATTCAGATTTAACGTTGATATATAAGATAGTTTGTCATCTCCATAATCCGCCTGAAGGCATGCACTTTTAATTGGTGTTTGTCTCTACTTATTACATTACTAATTATACATTTCATGAATTCATTCCAAATAAAATAAAAAAGGGAAAAAGATGTCATTAAAATAATAAATGTCAAGAAACTTTGTCATAGACATGTCAATTCAGAATTCATAAATATGTCAAACAATAATTAAAACAAGTCAACTCAATTAGTTAAGTACCAAATACAATAATGTCATCTATTATTATTAAATTGCATGTCATTTATGAATTCATTTACACTATAATAGGCCTTTTCCACGAGAAATTTTTTAACTTTTTGTTTAAATATATTACAGCTTTTGCATTCTAATAATTGTTTTGGTAGATTGTTGTAAACGCGTGGTGCCATACAGAGTACGCTATTTTTCATTAATGCAGAGTGCATGTTAATAGGCTGTAAGGATATGCCTTTGTCTTTCATTTGTGGGATTATAATAACAAAACAACATTGCGGTATGCACCGCGCTATTTTCTCGCCATTTTTAATCTTGTTATTGTTATCTGCATTTATAAATAAAATTGTTTTGAAAATGAATGATATCAGTGATAAGCGAAATGGACAATATCTTAATTTAATAGTTGTACTACTCAGAATGTAAATTACTATAATCTATACTAATATGTTGTATGTATTGTTTGTTTGTGCGCGCTAATCTCAGGAACTACTGGTCCGATTTGAAAAATTCTTTTTGCGTTGGATAGCCTATTAATCCAGGAAGGGTTTATTTAATATCCCGCTATGACCAATAGGAGCAGAGCAGTAAAAAAAAATATTGCGAAAACGGGAGCTAACGCAGACGTACATATTGCTTCCATTTTTTTAACAGACCCTTATTTTATATCTACTGAGCTCTTTTTAATTTTTTTCGGAACGGGACGAACAGCGCACTCAGTTACCACTGAACTTAGCTCATGAGGAAATGCAATATTGGAAAAAGCAGTGAGCGCGGAAGAATGTTACAGCAGTGTAAGTTGTTAGTTTGGGATGAATGTGATGATATTCCACAAAAGGGCAATTGAAGCACTAGATCGCACAATGGGGGACATCAAAGGCAACCAAGATATCATGGGAGGGACGGTGGTACCTTTAGCTGGTGACTTTAGGCAGACCCTTCCGGTGATTACTAGGGGTATGCCGCCGGCAGATGAAATAAATGCCTCTTTGAAAGCATCTGCATTATGGGTTCGCGTGAAAAAGTATTGTCTCACCAGGAATATGCGAGGGCAACTTCATCACGATTCTCAAGCCGGGTATATGCAATATGCAGCTACTCTTTTAAAAATCGGAGTAGATCGCATGCCAACTGACAGTAACGGCATGATTAGAGTGAGTCGTGAGTACTGACAAGTTGTGGATAGCTCAGATGACCTATTAAATAATTCTATCCGGATCTTCAAACAAATATGGCCAACCGAGAATGGCTATGCGAAAGGGCAATTTTGGCGCCGACTAATGAAATAGTAAAATAAATGAACAAATCATGTTAAACGTTCAGGGAAATGTTATCGAATACCTCTCAGTGGACAATATTACGGACACTGAACAAGTTACATCATACCCTATAGAATTTTTCAACTCTTTAGAATTATCAGCAGTGCCACCCCATAAGTTGATACTAAAAGTTGGTGTTCCAGTCCTATTAATGAGGAATCTTGACGCTCTAAAGCTGTGTAATGGTACTCGGTTACAAATTACACATTTGGGTCACAACATTGTAAAGGCTACAATCATGGCTGGAATAGCAAAAGGACAAAATGTCTTGATTCCCCGTATTCCCATCATCCCGACTGATTTGCCATTTGAAATTAAAAGAGTACAGTTCGTTCTGAAAGCAGCATTTGCTATTACAATAACAAAGCCGACAGACGCTTAAAGTTACCGGAGTTCATTAAGAAACAACATGTTTTTCTCATGGGCAACTCTATATGGCATGTTCACGTGTATCAAATCCAGAAAACCTTTATGTTTTGGCAAAAGACAGCAAACAAAAAAAGTTGTTTAATAAAACCGTACTTACTTAAATGTGCTCATATTTTATCAAGTGTAATAATTTTAACCCTTATATCATAATATCCAATGCATATCCAAAACACCAACCAACGCAAAATAATTAGAAGTATGATACCTATTTGATCTTTCTTTCCTTGGCTAAACCTTTAAGCCCAGTAAAATTAACGTTGCTATAGACCTTATGTATCTTTATAATCCTATTATTAATATAAACGCGAAAATGTGTGAGGATGTTTGAAACCTTGCAGTAATGTAGGCATTTATCTTGTCATTCCCCGGAAACGGGAACCACCGCGCGCTGTAAACTGAAGTCTACGCGGACGAAGTCGCGGGCAACAGCTAGTACTAATATTTTTTTTTTTTTTACATATTATAAACCAGCGCTTGAGCGTAAACCTGCCTGATGGTAAGCAGTGACGCAATCGTTGATGGTAAAGCGCACTAGTTTATTAAGAGCCTATTCACTCTAGCCTT
Source organism: Sesamia nonagrioides (assembly GCA_017933935.1). Taxonomy (NCBI): domain Eukaryota; kingdom Metazoa; phylum Arthropoda; class Insecta; order Lepidoptera; family Noctuidae; genus Sesamia; species Sesamia nonagrioides. Next base: position 69,050 of record JADWQK010001052.1, on the reverse strand, counting down.
GAAGACACTCAAATTGTAGTCCGACGGAAACACCGCCGCTGGCAAATTGTTCCAGTCCCTCGATGTACGCGGTATAAAGGAGGAGGCGAAACGCTTCTAATATATAAAGCTGAAGAGTTTGTTTGTATGTTTGTTCGCGCTAATCTCGGAAACTACTGGTCCGCTTTGAAAAATTCTTTTTGCGTTGGATAGCCCATCAATCCAGGAAGCCTTTAGGTTATATAACATCGCGCTGCGACCAATAGGAACGGAGCATAATTAATTCCACGCGAACGAAGTCGCTGGCGGCTGCTAGTTCCTAATAAACTTCAACATTGACAGTTTTTTGTAAGTACCTATTTATTTATTTCAAGGTCGTAGAAAAAGTTTTGTATGCCACTGTCACAAACAGCTATTGTAATACTCGTGCTGATCTATTGTGCCACTCAGCTTCGCTTCGTGCGATTTTTTAAAACGTTGCCCACTCTAGTTATATCTCCTGTATCGTGGGTGCGTTTACAAACATTTGAACTCACTTAACTAAACAACCAGACCCGAAACAACTACCTGCAGGTTGAATACAAATCTTTGTTCCATGCGGGCATCGAACCCGGGTAACGCAGCGTAGCGGTCGATCACTCAGTCACTACGCCAACCGTGTAAAAGTAATCACAGCAAACATTTTTACTATGGGAAAGACTTTTTCAACGACACCACATTTTTTCTGATGGGTAGAGGGTACCAAAATGCCCATCATCATTATCAACCTTTTTATCGTCCCACTGCTGGGCACAGGTCTCCTCTCATACAGAGAAGGGTTTGGCGTAATCACCACGCTTGCTCAATGCGGGTTGGCGATTTCAGACTTAAAGTCCAGGTTTCCTCAAGATGTTTTCCTTCACCTTCAGTCATTAGTGTCCAAGATATACTTAGAAAGTACATATAACTTTAGAAAAGTTACATTGATACTTGCCTGACCTGGAATCGAACCGTACTCATCCTTCAAAATCCTTTGGCTCGCGATTAAACATGTGGTGGCGGTGTGGACGCGTATTTACTTCCCCACCATTGATTTTAATATTCTAACGCGTTGGATAGTTTTAGACTTGCGTGTCAAACAGACTTGCTAATGGATACCTTACCTACAAATATAATAACTTTTTGTGACGTTATGAAGACAAAATGTTCGTGTTATTAATAACAAAACACGCAACATTTGTCATCGTTTATAAAGCTCAGTAATTTGTTTAGTTCGGGTACCTTACTCTGATTCAAATCACAGTAGTAGGTACAAATTTTAATATCCATTTTTAGGGTTCCGTAGCCAAAAGGCAAAAAACGGAACCCCTATAGATATGTCATGTCTGCCTGTCCGTCTGTCCGTCCGTATGTCACAGCCATTTTTCTTGCCGAAACTATGAGAGCTATACTGTTGAAACTTAGTAGGTAGATGTATTTTGTGAACCGCATTAAGATTTTGATGCAAAAATAAAAATAATAATAATAAATATTGGGGGCTCCTCATACTTAGAACTGAAACTCAATTTTTTTTTTCATCTAACACATACGTGTGGTGTATCTTATGGGTAGGTCTTCAAAAATGATATCGAGATTTCTAAAATATTTTTTTCTAAACAGAATAGTTTGCGTGACAGACGCTTCTAAAGTGGAAAAAAGTTGCTCTAACTTATAAAAAGACGATGAAAAATCTAAAAAAAAACGTATGATGTACATTACTATAAAAACTACCAACGAAAATTATTTTGAACGAGATCTAGTAAGTAGTTTTTTTATAATATATCGTAAACCGCTTATTACCGCGTAATCTTTCATACAAATAACTTAAATACTTTAATTTCATAAATCAATGGTACGGAACTCTTTGTGCGCGAGTCCGACACGCTCTTGGTCGGCTTTTTTTAATATCCATTTTTATTACTAGGGTGGGCTTTGTTGGATACTGAAACGGGATATTAAAAGTCGTACGTGTATATTTACACAACAAAAAATAAGAATATATGCGTAGGTAGTTATTAAATTCCATATGAAGATCATAAATGCGCCTCGTATGTTACATGAAACGAATTGATTTTTATTCACTCCAGTAGGTCTTCAAATTAAGTTTTTATTTGAGCAAATACATTCCCGTTATATAGAATTCCCTGATGGACTAAAATACATATCTGATAAAGAAAATGTTACAGATGTTTCGGCTATAAGCATATCACTCAGCTAGTCATAAATTGGCACATCTGCCAAAATATGTGAAACTTTATTATAATCCTTAATATTTATTAGCTTCTATACTAGTACCTCGAACCCGTTGAACACTACGTTAAGTTTTTTTTTGGGACAAAACCCGCCTCACATTATCCCACCCACTGTAACTCCTGAAGCCAGAATCAACAGTGGAGACCGCCAGAAAAACGCCGAGCAATGAAGCTCGACGAGTCCCGGAGAAACGATTCAACTGTCTTGGGTCCCGCAACGAAATTAATCAGAAAAGAATAGTGGAGGAGTAAGAAAAAAGATATTTTTTCCACTTCCCTCCGTAATAAGCAGGAGACAGAACAGAACTAGGCCAATCGGCACAAAGGGACATTATTGCAACTGGGAGAAGCCCAGATATGAAATGAAATGAAATGAAATGAAATCGTTTATTAAGCAAGTAGGATCACTGATCACTTTTACACGTCATGTTTATTTTTTATTTTATTTTTTTAACTAGATGAAGCCGGCATTTCCTAACTGACTACCTCTGAGAAGAAATGGCCGAAACAAACTCAGGGATCATCGTCTTTTTTCAAGTCCAGACATTAAAAATGAAAATGTTTACAATAATTTACCTTATAATTACGCATATTGCTTAATAAAAATTAACAATGCTTAACAGAGCGAGCAGCTCAATCCCAAGCTTTTTTGTCTTCTAAATAATCTGTGATTTTATAATACCCCTTTTTGCAAAGTTTGGCCTTTATATGGTTCTTAAATCGTTTAATGGGTAAGTTTCGAACGTCCATGGGAAGCTTGTTGTAAAAGTGTATACATTGACCCATGAACGAGTTGCCTACTCTGTGGAGACGAGTGTGATGTAAAGCAAGATTGTGTTTGTTCCTGGTATTTACATTATGAATATCGCTTATCTTCTTAAAATTCGAGATATTTTTATGAACATACATAAGATTTTCAAATATATATTGTGAAGCTACAGTCAGAATGTTCACCTCTTTGAACTTTTCTCTAAGAGATTCTCTAGGACCAAGGTTATAAATGGCTCGAACAGCCCTCTTCTGTAAAACAAAGATGGTATTGATGTCCGCACAAGTTCCCCAGAGAAGAATCCCATAAGTCATAAGACTATGAAAATAACTAAAATAAACAATTCTGGCTGTATCCACATCAGTTATCTGTCTAATTTTCTTAACAGCAAAGGCGGCAGAACTGAGTCTACCCGACAGCTTCTCAATGTGAGGACCCCATTGTAACTTGGCGTCAATAGTTAATCCAAGAAAAACTGTCGACTCGACAGGGATCAACTCTACTCCATTCAGTTGAACATTGGTACTTAGCTGCCTGACATTTGGCGTAGAAAATTTAATGACTTTAGTTTTTTTTTCATTTAAAAGGAGGTTATTTACATTAAACCAATGGACAACTTTAGAGAGTGCATTGTTAACTTCGTCAAAGTTTGTTAGCTGACGCTTGACTTTAAAAATAAGAGAAGTGTCATCCGCGAACAATACTATGTTGTGATTATCCCTCACGTGATGAGGTAAGTCATTAATATAGCCAACTACGTTTGGTTACTAATATAGACACGAATCTGTAATTTCAAACATTCATAAGATCTCTACTCCTTATTTATGAAAATATGAAAAACTAAATATATTAACCAGGTGAGTGATATACATTCCAGAGCACTGGTATATATAACTTTCAATTTTTATTTGATTTTATCATGAAATAACGAAGCAACTTTGAAATATGACACATTATAGCTATAGAACCCCTATAAGTCCAATAACAAGGGAGAAGCCAAAAAAATCGAGTTATAGAGTTTTCGACTTAGATTTCTATTCGACATAAAGCGGTTGAGATTCGTTCTTATAAAGTTTGAGTTAGAGAGATAAAATAAATAAAAAAAAATCAAAATGCAGAGTTAACACACACATTTTTTTATTTATGTACTCTAAATCAACATTATTTCCAAAAATATTTTTAAAATACAAAGATATGGCATTAAATAGTCAGTAATTTTCTTTTGCTTTAGATGATGCGGTTGTTCTCTATCTATAGCAGTATCTAAGGTATGAAAATTCTTGTTCGTCAGAGTTGCTGGTTTGCTCGATAAAAATCCGTAAAATATTCAATGCAGTTCTTGCCTCTTTGATGGAAACCGATGGAGCGCTTGTAGTATTATACGAGTCTTCTATGTCATCTAAATCATTAGTATCGGTTTTCTGAGCTAATGAATCGATAATTTCGTCATCAGATAATGTCCCAGCAGTCATAACTCCATCATCGCACGTATCAAAGTCCCCACGATTTTTCTTAAAAATAAGTTCATTTCTTTTTTTGAACTTTTCTAGTCATCCATTACTCACCCTGAAATTAGCGATTCCCAATAATATAGAGTATATTTCGGCTTTTTCTTATAACAGAGGTCCACTAATACTGATATTTTGGCTCCGACACTACTCAAACCATTTAAGTAAGCATTCTTCCAAGCCCGGAAATTCTGCAATTCGTCGTCTTTTGCAGGGCAAATTTTTACCGTTTTGTATTTTTCTCATGATGTCTGCTTCATTTTTTATTATTGTTGACAAAGTAGGTACTCATTGGCAGGCCAAAGTGTTCGGCAATATCTTTCTTCTTTTGAGAGTTCTTCACAGCTTCGAGCACTTCTAATTTTTCAGCGAGAGTCTTAAGTTTTTAGCTTACTTGTAAACTGTTGTTGTAAGCGCTAGTGTATAATATATATAAAAAAATGATGTGTATTGCAGTAGAACCAAACTACTTCTGACAATATTTTAACAAATGAATTGCTACGCTGAAATTCAAATGAATTAAAAACTAATAAAATTAAACACTTGACATCAAGCAAACAAACACGTGTTAACATAAGTAATAAATTCGTGGTAAATGTAATCATTGTATACTCTTAAATTGTTTTCTACGAAACAACGTTTTACTTACACTGTCGGCGAATTCTTAGGTGCGTATTACAGAACGTCACTCAAAACTCAAGCTCTACTTAAGTCTCGTTTCAAGCCATTTGATTGGTTGAAACTAATGCTTAAGCAGAGATCAATGCTTGAGTTTCTTTCTGGAATACGGACCTTAAAGTCGGTAACTTATTTTTTTCGAACTACAGAGGTAAAAAGTCTCAAATAATCTAGTTGTAAAGGTTGTAAAATAAAACATTACTATTAAGTTCTAGATATAGAGATAAAATTTAATTTTTCGGGTTATGGAGGGAAAATATGTACCACAATGGCATGGAGGGACTCACTATTATTTCGACTAATAGAGGGCCGAGATTTCGAGTAATGGAGGTTTTGGTGTTTTAAGGAAAGGGAACAAAAAATTTTTTCGAGATTTGGAGGTTTTCGACTTATTGAGGTTCGACTTAATGAGGTTCTAAAACTTATGAGTTCATAACTTAGTAGAGTTCAATCAACTCTAATTTTACCTTTATACATGTTGTTCGGTAATCAATAGATCTCATCAAAAACATAAATGTAATATAAGAGCCAAGTTCAGTATAATTATAATATACGCTTTAGTTGTTGACTTCAACGACAAAAGAAGTTAGATCATGAAATTAATAGTACATAATATGTATCTCGCAAGTCTCAATAATGAACCAAATTTAACATGTTTATGAAACAGTTTTTGAGTTATGAGGTGGTCAAAAGTGGCTCTAAATGGTTCTTGTAATATTACACACGGTGCTGCTCGCCATCTGTCCCTTGACCTTGGCTCGACACGCTGCCGCGTGTCTAGATAATCTAAAGCCTAAAGGAGTCACTGTACTCATCATCTTGTACATTTATGTTCGTATACATTATCAGCCTGTAATGTTCCCACTGTTGGGACATAGACCTCCTCTCGTGGGCCATAATCTACTACGCTGGCCCAGTAAGGGTAGGTAGACGACACATGTCTTCGAAGTTTCTCGGGCTCTAGGACATGTCGGTTTACCTTAACTGCTTTAAGTGTAGTGGTGGTAAAATAATTTACACAAAGTAAAGCGCCTGACAGGGTCCGAACCTACAACTAGTAAGTCGTGGCCGAACTTTAGGCCACGGCTGCTGTCAATCTTAGAACATTCTCTTCGAATGTTTTCACAGTAAAATTGTAATGACATGACAATTGTTGCGAGATTTATGCAATATTCATAGAGCTTTCATGCTTTCAATTTCGCCACGTTATCAAAGTGCTAACGTGACAAACATGAAAATTTATCTCTAAATAGTGAATATTGCATACTTCAGAATAGTATCGTAAGACATTATTGTCAATTTACAACGAAGGCATCTTGGTAGAGTCTACTGTGTCCATTTACTTGCAACTATATTAGCAACTTTGTTCAGTTCAGTATTCTGAAAATCTTGTTTTATACTTTTTCAGCGTCGTTTTTTGTCGTAGTTGGGTTTTAGTTTTTTTACTTTTTATTATTTGTACTATTTTGGTGTTAAAGTGTATTTGTGGCGCATAATATTAATAAAAGTTAAATTGACGAACTAAAAACTAGGTAGTTAATATACGACATCTCTTTTGACTTATGTATCGGCGTATAGTAATATGTAGAGATGTCCTATTTTACTATTTCGTAGCGCTTGGAGCGTAGCGCGTATAGCAACGGTTTTCCCGTATGAAGCTCCCGGTTTTTCGTAGTAGCGACGCACATTTGCGTCGATGGCACCGAATGGGTCATGAATTAGTGGATGAGGCCGTTAGTATAAATAGATTGGATGTTTTTCTAACGGTGGTAGGCCATAACATCGGCTGCCGGCAGAAGTTACCACCCACCAGACAAAGTCTTGCCGCCAAGCGATTCGTCGTGTTCCAGCATGATGTCTGGTGAAGCCGTACGGAGGACGCGTCTGAGCACTTTGTGTTGCGTTGTATGGCGAGTACGATGCGCCAAATGTTGTTGTGTCGGGAGTTTGGTCGTGGAGAGTCTCCAGATCAATCTCCCTCTGGCGCAGCATGGTTGGTCGTGTTGGTCTTGGATTTAACATTGCATCACCTGGCTCAACTGATGTCATCCTTGCTATTCCTAAGTTTTTTAAGTGAATAGGTCTAATAAACTAGTGCGCAGGCATCAAGGATTGCGTCACTGCTTACCATCAGGCGGGATTGCAGTCAAGCGCTAGTTTATAATTATTAAAAAAAAAAACTTATATTAAGAGGACCTGGGAAGATTTCTTAATCTATCTAATTCTGCTAACGATCGACTGTCATGTGGATTTTTAAGTAATTTATTATGATCCAAGGCACTTATAAATAATCCCTCTATGGTTTTAACTCTACTGAGAGCGACATAGGCCTGTCCTTTAGCAAACAATGACTTTCCTAGATCTGTAACTTTTTATCTAGAGTACAACCTTGTAATTTATGTACAGTACAACCCCAAGAAAGAATCAGCGGGAGCATTTTACGCTGAATTTGCCCAGAACCCCTCAAGCCGTCAAATTCAGTGAGGCAAGGCTCGATTTTGTTAAGTCCGTTAGTATCTGCTTTTATGGATGCGTCGTCAAATTGTATGAGAACAGCGCTTGGCTGTTCTCCTGTTCCAACTGATCGCGCCGAAGAGCAGGCCATTCGAAGGCCTTCACCACTCCCATCGCTCCGTTTACCAAACCCTGGTTTACATTCAAATTTCTACGAAGCATTACTAGGAATTATGTACAAACATAAAGTACTCGTGAAGCTCTTTCAGATGATACCAAATACGGTATATTTATTTTAATTTTATATTAACATAGAAATTTTTGTCCGCTAGAGGGCGTAATACTAAATTTGGTGACATGCTTTATAGCTCATACCCAACAGAATATCAAGGCCCTTCTAATGGTTCTGCAGTGGTCTTATTCTGATAAGTAGTAAATAAGCTATCTATGAACGAAAAGATGTGAATTATATGCAATCAGCCCATGAATACAGGTAAAGTCACAAGCAAATGCTAGTAATATATATATATTCAAAATTTACAAGTAAAGCCCTTTCAAATGATACCAAACACGGCATATTTATCTTAACTTTATTTTTTTACTCTGTATATTTTGTCCGCTAGAGGGCGCCACGTTAGATTTTGTGAAACTCCATATAGCCTATAACCAGCAGACAATTAAGACGCTTCTAATGATATGTCATTTATCGAATTCGAATAAGTAGTTTAGAAGTTACGAGGGAACAGATGAACATACATACATACATACATACATAGCCTGTCAAAATCATAACCCTCCTTTTGCTTTGCCGTAGTCGGGTAAAAAGAAGCGAGTTCCCGGTACCAACAAATTGGTACATATTGGTGCTCGTAAAATAGCCACATTGAACTATGCGCCCACAGCATTCGAAAACATGTTGATCGTGATAAAACAGAAGCTCCTGAGAAAATTTTACTAGCAATGCTCTTTTTGAGCATAGCACAAAATCTTGCTAGGCGTTTCAATAGGTATTGGAAGAAGGGATAAATAAACGAGTTAAAGTTTTCTGAATTGAAATTGAATTTCAAAGCCCGGTTGGTAGCAAAATCGTGAAGCAAAATAATCAAAACATGTGAATGCCTGTGACAGAAAAGCTTGGAAACTTGTAACCGTTTCGTTTTATTTTATTTATTCAGGGACAATAAACAGCTACAATATGTATTATGACAGAGGAATGATAATCCATACTAATATTATAAATGCGAAAATAACTCTGTCTGTCTGTCTGTCTGTCTGTCTGTTACGCTTTCCCGCCTAAACCTCTCAACCGATTTTGATGAAATTTAGCACAGACAATCTTTAGACCCTGAGAAAGAACATAGGCTACCTTTTATCCCGAAAACATTTTACGTTCCCGAGGGAAATCTAAAAAGCGCGACCGAACTGAACGCGGGCGAAGCCGCGGGCGGAAAGCTAGTATTATAAATGCGAAAGTAACTGTCTGTCTGTTGTCTATCTGTCTGTCTGTCTGTCTGTCTGTCTGTCTGTTGTCTGTCTGTCTGTCTGTCTGTCTGTCTGTCTGTCTGTCTGTCTGTCTGTTACGCTTTCCCGCCTAAACCTCTCAACCGATTTTAATGAAATTTGGCACAGACAATCTTTAGACCCTGAGAAAGAACATAGGCTACCTTTTATCCCGGAAAAATTGATGTTATAATACATGCAATATTTTAAGCCACTACATTTAAATACATATCAACAAAAGAAAATGGTAATGAGTGCAACTTGATAGGTATTTATTAATTAAATCACATTAATAAAATAAAATATAGAAATAAAAGTTAAATAAATAAAATAAAATATTAATTACATTATGCAAAATAGAAATTCCAAATTCGTTTGCTTGGCTATTGAAAGTAATCAATATCATTGCAGAGTTGACAAAATATTGCTAATGTGCAAAACATGACGGCGCTTTCCAGAACACAGTTGAGGGTCGAGGTCACAGACTCAGTCATACCAAGCTACGTAGGCATTCATATCATAACTACAAAATGTCATGACACAGATGTCGCTAACCGACACATGGCTCAAACAGTCAGACGGGGTTTTTGCAGTGACGAAGAAAATTACGAATCGACGGAAAACTTATTACATTCTGTGATCTGGGTTATTAAAAAAAATTACCAACGTTTTAATATTACCTACACGTATCATCGGCTTAGTATTTTAACATGTACATTGGGGTCGATTCCCAGTCCAACCGAATGCAACTAACTAACTTTCACGGGAAACGATGCTCCGCCAGAGGGAGATTGGTCTGGAGACCCTCCACGATCAAACTCCCGACACGAACAACATTTGGTGCATCGTATCCGGCACATATTACAACACAACTGCTCAGACCCGTCCTCCGTACAGCGAAGTACGACGAATCGCTTTGCGGCAAGACTTTGCCTGGTGGGTGGTAACTTCTGCCGGCAGTCGATGTTATGGCCTGCGACCAAGTAAATCCTAACAATCCGAGCCAGTAATTATAACAATGTCCCAACAATGACCTCTAAGTTTGCTTTGGCGTTTCTTCTCAGAGCTAGTACTAGGAAACGCCGTGGTCATCAAACCACTAAGAACCCTTTCGATCCAGCCGTCTCTTGCTGTCCTCTCTAGCGACGCCCTAAGCCGAGGTTCGTACCCCACAGGGGGTACCCTTAGTGCGTAGCCGCCTTAATTTTAGTTTAGTTTTTAAGTGCCCTTGGCTGGAGGCTTTTATTTTACTTAAGGCATCCACAGGATAGTCCGGCTAAGTAGTCACGGCCTCTCATGGTCAACTACGAGATGACATAACAAAAAAAAAAAAGCACAGGCTAACCGTGGCAAGCGTAGATTAATCTGATCAACCGAACCATATCTAAGCCACAAAGTTCTAATATTTTTAATATTCCACGTACCTGTGTGCTACGTTTATTTGATAATTTTGCCAATTTGATAAGCCACAACAAAAAAGTAACCAGTAAAAAGTTTATAATAAATAATAGAAAACTACTTATTTCATAGGAGGAAAATGTTGATAAGATAGACGAATTCATGTCATGAGGTCATGTTTGACAATACAATTTAAGTGTCTTCAAGGCTAGAGTGAATGGGCTCTTAATAAACTAGTGCGCTCTACCATCAACGATTGTAAGTAACACTGCTTACCATCAGGCGGGATTGCAGTCAAGCACTACAATATATTTAAAAAAATAATTAACATAATTTCCAATATCACCTGATATACATATGTAGCAGGAGAGTCTGTATTACTTAAATAAAGCAGTGACTTACAACTCGGGCGTACATACCTTAAGAATCTCGTATCAACACGCGAATGGTTAGCAAAGAGAGATGCAAAGTGACCTGCTTTTGAAATTTACAATTTAAGTGTCTTCAAGGCTAGAGTGAATGGGCTCAAAACTAGTGCGCTCTACCATCAACGATTGTAACTAACACTGCTTACCATCAGGTGGGATTGCAGTCAAGCACTACAATATATTTAAAAAAATAATTAACATAATTTCCAATATCACCTGATATACATATGTAGCAGGAGAGTCTGTATTACTTAAATAAAGCAGTGACTTTCAACTCGGGCGCACATACCTTAAAAATCTCGTATCAACACGCGAATGGTTAGCAAAGAGAGATGCAAGGAGACCTGCTTTCCTTCTCACCGTATGAGCCAGTGTTCCATCAGGCTTTACCAGCGGAGATAGTGTGGGCTGACAGAAGTTCGCTTTGACCGATTTAGCAAGGGACCAGAAAGATCTATGAGATATCTAGGTTATCTATGAGATCTTCAGATGTACCAATTCAATTATAATCAAAGCATTTATTTCAAATAAACTAAAAAAGCTAGCCCATTCCAATGCGTAGGTATATGGAGAAGAACCGGTACAGCCGAATTCGATTTTTCACTAATAATATGCTGCAGTATGTATGGAATTATTACAATTTAAAATAATAAATATCACGCAGACGAAGTCATGGGCGGAAACTAGTAATGAGATAAATACCAAAACAATAGTGGAATGGAATAATTTATAAGCATTTTTCCTCAATAATGAGGATCCCCTAAGCGTCTGTTAGACATAGGGAAAACATTGAGTAAATCATTGACCTCTTTATATTTAAGGCGCTGTGCTCAGTAAAAATAGGCTTCAAAAAACAGTTTTTTAGCCAAATGTATACATTTCAGAGCAGCCAAAAATTTATATGTTAATCTTGATTATATGTAGCAGGAAACCATTGTTTTCAAAACACGTTTTGAATTAATTTTCTCGATAGAAAAAAATCCTAAAGTAACCCCTAAAATTGAATTTATAACAGTTGTAACTGTATTATTAATCATCAAATCTTGATAAAATTGAGAAGAGCGATGTAAAATACAATAGTAAATGAAACCATTGTTTTTGTTTATCGATTTAACTAAGATATTCTAAAATAAATAATGTATTTAATGATAAATAACGTGAACGAAACGTCGCTCCATCGCGGCGTCCATTGCCTTCTCTTTCACTTCTATGCTTAGCGACAGTGACCGCTGAGGCGCGGTGCTTGTCGGACCTATGTCACTTTTTGCTTTACCCCGCACAGAAAATAATTATATTTACGTGTCTGTTTGTTGATGAATAATCATATTTCGTTTTTGCCCGGGTTCAAACCCCAGGTTTACATTATATGCTTTTTGTAGATTTTAATTGAAATAAATGCTTTTTAATTTACTGTTGTATTTTTGCCGATATTTTATTTGATTTTTTTCTGTAATTATTCTTTCTTTTTACTTTTTCGCGGCAAATTTTTCTTCACCTGTATGTGTTCGGGTTCAAACCCCAGCTTTACGTTGTATGCTTTTTGTTGGATTTCTTATTTGCAATTGTTTTTTTTTTAATTATTATTAATTTAGCCGATTTTCTGTATTTTTTGTAGTAATTGTTCCATCTTTTTAAATATATTCTTTTTGTAACAATTATAATGCAAACTAATATTTAAAATCAATTCGTTATAATTTTCTTTCTACAAATTTCTAGAAATTAATAATAAATAATAATAATAAGCCTTTATTTAATCATGAATTTCTTAGTTCATAATATAATTTAACAAAAGAAAAACAATAAAAATAACAGTTAATTTGATAATAGTTCAAAACAGTAAATTTAGATTTCATTTTGTTGCATTATTCATGGCCCCTATCAATATAGGCCTCCTCCCAGTGCCTCCATCTATTTCACTCGTACAAACCCGATTTCGATAAGAGTTGCAGTTTTGAAGAAAAAATCTTTTATTTTTTTAAATATCCGAAAATGCATTTTTTTTTAACAGTTACTCTAAACAGCTATTTATAAATAGTAATTTCTAGAAATGATATATTTCTAACAGTTTCATGAAAAAAGGACATAACACAAAAAATTTAAGCAGAACGGACAAAGCGCATTATAAAAATAAAAAAGAAAACAAAAGTAATAATAAAAAATGAAAATATGTATAAAATATACATTTTCGAAAATCGCAAGGTAAAGTAAACGGATGTTGGGATTCGAACCTGGTGCTCGTCTAATGCGAACCGGGACTGTGACGAACAGAGCCAGCCATGCTTCGCGGTTGGGTTGTGAAATTACGCTTCTAAATGTAGATGGAATAGAGAATGGTTGGTATAGATTTAATAGAACTTGCGTATTTCTGTAATTATTCTTTCTTTTTACTTTTTCGCGGCAAATTTTTCTTCACCTGTATGTGTTCGGGTTCAAACCCCAGCTTTACGTTGTATGCTTTTTGTTGGATTTCTTATTTGCAATTGTTTTTTTTTTAATTATTATTAATTTAGCCGATTTTCTGTATTTTTTGTAGTAATTGTTCCATCTTTTTAAATATATTCTTTTTGTAACAATTATAATGCAAACTAATATTTAAAATCAATTCGTTATAATTTTCTTTCTACAAATTTCTAGAAATTAATAATAAATAATAATAATAAGCCTTTATTTAACCATGAATTTCTTAGTTCATAATATAATTTAACAAAAGAAAAACAATAAAAATAACAGTTAATTTGATAATAGTTCAAAACAGTAAATTTAGATTTCATTTTGTTGCATTATTCATGGCCCCTTTCAGTATAGGCCTCCTCCAAGTGCCTCCATCTATTTCACTCGTACAAACCCGATTTCGATAAGAGTTGTAGTTTTGAAGAAAAAATCTTTTATTTTTTTAAATATTCGAAAATGTATTTTTTTTTAACAGTTACTCTAAACAGCTGTTTAAAAATAGTAATTTCTAGAAATGATATATTTCTAACAGTTTCATGAAAAAAGGACATAACAAAAAAAATTTAAGAAGAACGAACAAAGCGCATTATAAAAATAAAAAAGAAAACAAAATTAATAATAAAAAATGAAAATATGTATAAAATATACATTTTCGAAAATCGCAAGGTAAAGTGAACGGATGTTGGGATTCGAACCTGGTGCTCGTCTAATGCGAACCGGGACTGTGACGAACAGAGCCAGCCATGCTTCGCGGTCGGGTTGTGAAATTATGCTTCTAAATGTAGATGGAATAGAGAATGGTTGGTATAGATTTAATAGAACGTGCGTATTTCTCGATGCACGACGACGCCTCACGCATCGATGTACTCGCGCGGAGCGCCCCGCGCCCCGCAGTGGGCGGGGCTAGTCGTGTCCCACTTCGTCTGCTTCACCCCCTCAAATACCTAAAAGTTTGCTATTGACAGCGTCTTAAGTGGTAGTTTTCACCTTAAAAGTAATAAAATAAAAAAACAATAAAAATGAAAAAAGTAGCCAGTCTGTCGGTGTTCTATATGATACACTAGCGGCCGCCGGCGACTTCGTTCGCGTGGAGTTAGTTATGCTCCGCTCCTATTGATCGCAGCGTGCTGTTATGTGTGGGCCTAAAGCCTTGCTGAATTAATGGGCTATCCAACACAAAAAGAATTTTTTAAATCGGACCAGTAGTTCCTGAGATTAGCGCGTTCAAACAAACTCTTCAGGTTTATAATATGTTAGTATAGATTTTTGAGAGTGTGCGAGGGAATTGCATAATTTAGTTCCCCTTTTCTTCGTTCCATCATCGGACGACCCGTCGAATATCCACTCTTACGTTGATACACAACTATCCAAAAGAAGCGTTTTTATACCGCGTACATCGAGAAACTGGAACAATTTGCCAGCGGTGGTGTTTCCGTCGGCCTACAATTTCAGTGTCTCCAAGGCTAGAGTGAATAGGCTCTTAATAAACTAGCGCGCTTTACCATCAACGCTTGCATCACTACTTACCATCAGGCGGGATTACAGTCAAGCACTACTTTATAATTTATAAAAAAAAAGATACTGATTCATCGAAATACACCATAAAGTGGTTTCTAAGAACAGTCATGATTAAGCAGGGATTCACCGAGTGGGCGTGGTGTTGCTCATTACAGATATCATGAGAGTTATATCGAATGACGTCATGTATATGTAACTTTGAATAGAATAATCAGTTGCATGTTTTGTGTTTGTTTTTGAAGAAATTTCCTTAATTTTTGAAAGAAAGAAAGAAATATTTTTATTCCGCACAAACAAAACGCTACGCAAGAGAGCTCTATATGAGAGAAATTACTAGTAGTTTAACTTTAGGTAATTCATCCATTATAAATATTAAATTTTTCCGTTTCTTAATTAGTTTCTTGCCAGCTATTTCAATACATCTAAAGTATCGTAAACAGTTTCAAAGTATTTTCCAAGAAAATGAGCGTATTATTCTTTAAATCCGTACGGGTCTGAGCAGTAATTGTGTTGCAATGTGTGCCGGGTTCGATGCGCCAAATGTTGTTGTGTCGAGAGTTTGGTCGTGGAGAGTCTCCAGATCAATTTCCCTCTGGCGCAGCATCGTTAGTCGTGTTGGTCTTGGGTTTAACATTGCATCATCTGGCTCAACTGCCGTCATCCTTCCTATTCCTAAGTTTTTTAAGGGAATAGGCTTAATAAACTAGTGCGCTTTACCATCAACGATTGTGTCACTGCTTACCATCAGGTGGGATTGCAGTCAAGCACTAGTCTATAATTACTTAAAAAAAAAAAGAAAACTTCGACCACCAATTTGTCCACCAACGGCCAATGTTTTTCCAATGTCCTCCGTAACCGTAACTATTATTAAAAGGAAAAATATCCAGTAGTACCAGTAAAAAACGGGTTACATGATGATGATGATGACGTATTGAGGCTAATGCAACTCTAAGAGAAACGTCATGATGACGTTTAAAATAAAGGCGACGATCATGGAAGTTACTGTTAATTTTGAAGAGGAAATATACGTTTGCGGTCTTTGAATTGCTAAAAATTTCCGCGCTGATATACAATTATTTGTTGGTTATCATTGCTGAATTATTAAAAACCATTTATTAAACCTTAATTTATTTAACAATGTTACCTTAAGGAAAATTTCGTCGGGACTAAATTTACGCCAAAATTCCAAAATCATCGTTAGACTCAACAATCTTCATTTGGAGAACGTTCATAGTCCGACCTTAGTTTAAATCTATCAACAAAAACCTCTGACTTCCCCACTTTTTGGACAAATTGAGTACATTTTGAACGATTTTAATTACAGCATTTGACCTTACTACGGGGATTCCCTTTACAACGTTCATTCCATTACGTTACTCAACAAGGATATTAAGACCACTATCTTTAATTTAATTGTCATTATTGGTATCTACTTTAATTATGCAATTAACAATAACGGTAAATACTGAATATTTTATTCCGGCGCCTACTTTTCCTTCCGTACGTACTATTATCCGTATCGCCATGACGTCACACCTATAGGTCATCACGACATGCTCCACTTTCACATCCTTATGGCTTACAAGTGTTAATTGGAATATGTTCAGACTTTAGCTTGAAGGACACGTTTTCACTTGATTTGCAAAAATGTAACCGTTCTATGAATCATTTCAGTTGTGTTTTTCAGGTGGTCATAGAGATGGAAAATAACTGTTCTTTAAGTAGATATATTAACAATACCGTTTGCTGTGTTTAAATTGTAAGTTTCTTAAATTGATCGCCTTGATTTATTACATCTAATTCATTCACCTTTCTAATGTTTTTGGACGTTTAACCAAGTCAAGGTTATTAATATGTACCATATGTGTATAAAAATGGTTTTAATAAACTCCAAATAATAATGAAATATGGAAAGACAATGACATTCAAATTATTACATTAGAGTATGGATAGCAGGAAAATATACAGACCTTGGGGATTATCAGTATTATTACTCAGTTCATTAAAGATACCTGTTTTTTACTGGTCTATACATTCTGTAAAAAAGATCTCGGATAGCGTACGTGTCTTCAAGCACGTGACACCTACGAAAGTGCGTAATATTTCCAAAAGAGTTGAAATCAAATTCGGTTCGCTGACGTTCGAATATGAACGTGGCAAGTGCCAAGAATTAACAATGAAATACTATCAAGTCGCTATTGTTTTTTGTGGTAAAAAAAACGTCATGGCTTGAAGATGTATGGAAGGTTCTACATTCGCTGGATATATTTCAGGGATTTCACGAATCGCCATTGTATTTCTTATTAAGTACTTATGGTTGCTTTTTGATGAATGGATCTTAATTCCACTTTTGGTGTTAGTTTTATGGTGCCTCCGTATCATATAAAACATTAAATTAATAGCCAAATCCAAATCCTTTCGGAGAGTATCCAATTGGTTGTTCGCCGAAACCGATTTTATAGATAGAGGAAAATGGCAAACTGATCTTGGCCGTAAACTTCGATTTCTCGCCTTAAAAATATCTACCAATGTCAAAACATATGTATGTCAATTTATTCAAATGCGATCGTCTGTTGTTATTTTGGCCTAAGCCGACTTTGGGTGTAAAAATATCGCATCCCAATTTTTCCTTAATGGATTTTCGACGTACTGCTTAGCGTCGAGAGTTCAAAATCCTATACTGAGCTTTTGAGGTACTGGGATTCCAAATGCTTGCCTCAATACCTAGAGTTTACAGCCTAGTGATAAAATCATATCACCATATCTTTACATCTGTGCGAACGTCTTCGGCTAACAATGAGAGCAAACTCATGTTGACTGTTGTGATTGTACAGATATCAGCATCACATCAACTATCAAGCTACCCGAAACTGACTTTTCCCAATCAATCTTGAACCTAATGCCTAAACATTAAAATTGAAAAACTATTAAATAGTTTGCTGTGCTGGCGTCTGTATGTAAAAAAAAAACACTTAGCTGTTTCAATGGACTCTTAAACGTATTTATATTGTTGTCATACACAGGTCAAAATTTCATTTAATTTGAATCTGACACTACAAAACAGAGGCTTCCGTCGACTGGGACCGCAATTAACTCGGACCGCGGTCCCAGTCGCCGGATTTATAAAAATTAAATAATTTTCTTCCGGCGACTGGGACCACTCATAGGTGACTTAAAAAAAGTCTACTATACAAGCCGAAATCGGTACAGTCAAACGAATTAACCATCTAAATTATTCATATGAATATCATTGACTCGTTCTAGATGATGTTCATGATTTTATCCTATTCGCTTATAAATTGACCTAGCCCGTTTTTATATACTTCACACATGCAGGTAAACACACACAAAGGCAATAGCATTGTATGATAGTATATTACTATTTCTTTCTAACTCGTAAAATTATTCATACAAAATTTACGTAGTTCGTATCGAGTATCGACGAATACTATTGCTTTAGGGCTATATTAGACCGGACACTTTAGAAAAAAAAAGAAGGATGTTATAAAATTATAACATTATTTTTAAATATTAACACAGTTAATACTGATTTTATGTGAAGCCATAACGGCCATTTTTAGGGTTCCGTAGCCAAATGGCAAAAAACGGAACCCTTATAGATTCGTCATGTCTGTCTGTCCGTCTGTCCTTCCGTATGTCACAGCCATTTTTTCCGAAACTATAAGAGCTATAGGTACTGTTGAAACTTAGTAGGTAGATGTATTCTGTGAACCGCATTAAGATTTTGATGCAAAAATAATAATAAATATTGAGGGGCGGGCCCCCTTCCTAAGAACTGAAACTCACAAATTTTTTTTTCGTCAAACACATACGTGTGGAGTATCTATGGATAGGTCTTCAAAAATGATATCGACTTTTTTTAAAATATTTTTTTTCTAAACCGAATAGTTTGCGTGACAGACGCTTCCAAAGTGGAAAAAAGTTGGTCCCAACTCCCTCTAACTTTTAAAATAAGAAAATGAAAAATCTAAAAAAGCATATGATGTACATTGCTATAAAAACTACCAACGAACATTTTTTTTGAAAGAGATCTAGTAAGTATGTTTTTTTTAATACCCCGTAAATCGTAAACCGCTTATTACCGCGTAATCTTTCGTACAAATAACTTAAATCCTTTAATTTCATAATCAATGGTACAGAATGTAGGTACTAGTCGCCTCTACGATTTTTGAAAGCTCCCCTTGATTTCCCTGGTCTTCCATCATCAGATCCTGACCTGGTGACAATGGGACTACCTGGAAAGTATACACTTTCGAAAAAAAAAAGAGAATTCTGCACATCGGTCTTAGAGTGATCGGTGAACATATGTAAAAAAAAAGATTACGAAGAATTGAGAACCTCCTCCTTTTTTTGGAGTCGGTTAAAAAAAGATTTTTACTCAATTATTACTTTGTCGTTTGACTGTACATTATTTGATGCCAGTTATCATTTATGAGTGGTCCCAGTCGCCGGAAGAAAATTATTTAATTTTTATGAATCCGGCGACTGGGACCGCGGTCCGAGTTAATTGCGGTCCCAGTCGACGGAAGCCTCCAAAACACAAGTCCGTTCGTGTGTGGAATACAGAATGCTGCAGCCACATTTGGGCTGGTGCTGCAAAGTGTTACCTGGCCACTTTGGACTCAGTGGGGAGGCGTGCGAAGAGGTTGATTGGAGATCCTGATTTAACTGAAAACGTCTTCAAAGCCTCTAGGCTTTGGAGACGTTTAGAACACCTGCTGCGTGCCGCGGCGTGCTCAGCAGCCAGCTTTTCGGTGTTCTACAGGATGATGCATTTTGATGAGTGTGCGAGGGAATTGCATGATTTAATTCCTCCATCACCGTTCCACCATCGGACGTCCCGTCAAATAATCAACCGTTATTGAATTAAAGCGACATACATCCAAATAAGTAATGAATACACAAAATGCAGTATGCATCTCGAGGTTGCAACCTGTGGTGGTAGACAGTTCCGCTCGGTATATGCCAGGAAAATATTAATTGAAGCAATACAGGAAAAAGGTGCTTCATTGCAAAACATCAACACCATAATTTTTTGTGGCCGCCACAACATGGCTTCTTCCATACTTCTTAATTAGACGACATCTCGATAGTCATTCCTTTTCCTTTCTTTATGGTATTACATCATATCATACACGGGCCTCCTCTCCGTGAAAGGGGGTGGGCCGTAATCTACCACGTTGGTCCAGTGCGGGTTGGTAGATATCACATATGTCTTCAAAGTTTTGCCTGTAGGACACGTCGGTTTTCTCACGACAGTTTCCTTCAGCGATTTGAGTGCAGTGGTAATAAAATAATTAACACAAAGCAAAGTGACTGATAGGGTTCGAACCTACGACCTACTACTTGTAAGTCGCGGACGTTACCACTAGGCCACGACATCTCTCAATACCTATCGTTCAAAATGTATAAAACACTTTCTTAGACGACAAATTTCAATGCTATACTTAACTGCCGACGCAAAGACCAAAGAACTTATTAGCTACTTTGTCATAACTTTTAAGTCACTCATAAACTTTTATGTCAATTTAAAAGCCGGTTTCCTTATTATCTTGTCCATATTGTTTTGACACAACACTTACCCCTTTATTTATAAACGCTGCTTAAAGTTAACTAGTGGTTAGCAATTGTTTAACCATTCATTTTTGACGTTTGCACGTCACTTAATTTTAATCATCTTTTATCAATAAAGCCCTTAAACATTATTGTGTTTATTCATAGACGATGATTAAACTTAACAGACGTGCAAACTTCAAAAATGTATGGTTAAACAATCGCTAATCACTAGTTAACTTTAAGTAGCGTTTATGAATAAGGGAATTTATGACTTCTTTATTAAGCCTTATTGTCTAATCACTGGAGATAATTCTAAAAAAAGAAGTGCCCAAATTAGTTCCTGGTTTCCCTTTACCCTTAATGATTATTATTGAGGTATACAAAATCCGGTATTAAGACAATAGGTACTTTGCAAAACTTTCAAGACAATATTTTATTTTTCTGTTGATTGTATTGTGTAGTTGGTTTGTTTTTACCTACCGCCTGTGCCTGTATACTTGCTAAATTATTACATTGGTTTCGTTGAATTTCCTGATCTTTTCTAAGTTCTAATTTTGTTAAGATTTGTCGTGCCTCGGAAAGCACGTTAAGCCGTTAGTCCCGGTTGCCATACGAACATCTAATGGCAGTCGTTACGGGTTGCTGGAGCCCTCAAAAGTCCAACAATTGGTCTAGCTGCAATGCTTCGATATCGCCTTCGGGTCGTGAAGGTCAGACGGCAGTCGCTTCACGGAAAATATTGAAGTTTAGCCAAAAATCAACAGTTAGACTGGTAAAGCAGACCCCAGGCTCCAAAGCTGAAAACGCTTCGGATGCGACTGGGATTAATGCGGAGATGTTGATGATGATGATTGTCGTTAAGACAGCCTATTGTGTCACCATTTGTAACATTTTTATATACAACGTGTAACAAAAAGGGTATATATATACCAAGGGCATGGCATCTTTAGATGATATCAAATGATATCGGAAGGGTTTCAACTTAAAATAAAATACTCAAAAAATTGGTACCAAATTTTCGGTTTCGTGTGTTTCTTAAAATCAAATCATAATAAACGTGGCAGCACACTACATACGTTAATAACTACTCGTCACCCGTCACGTTACTTGCCAAAATCCGATAAATGTCTTCAATATCTCTGTGCGACTAGTATGATAGTAGCCTATCACAGGCGGTGTTTTTCCTCATAACTTCCTAACATAAAGAGATAGGATTAAAAAACCCTTCCAATATCGTTTGATGTCATGTAAAGATGCCATGCCTTTGTTATGTATATACCCTTTATGTTACACGTTGTATATGTTCTGTAAATTACATGGTGTACATATAAAGAGTATTCTGTTATATATTTTTTACTAGCTGTGCCTCGCGGTTTCTCCTGCATAATTTTCGATCCCGTAGGAATGGCTCCGATTCCCTTGTTCACAATCTAAATTAAATTTAAGTTCAATGCATCTCTTTCTATCTCATTAAGAAAAGGACAGAAGATAAAATGTCAGTTTAGACCTGTCAAACTAGTGCGCTCCTGACGTAAACTGGCGTTCTATTTTTAGTCGCCATGCCACGGCTCAGGAAAATGACTTCCAAGTTCCAGCTCTTACGATCCACGGCTAGAGTAGATTTTTCATTTGTTTTGTACAGCGCGTCCCGCCCATCTACAAGTGTCAGAGTTCCAGTTTCAAGGGTTCCTCAAGATACCTTCACCTTATAATCAGTCATTGGTGTCCAAGATATACTTAGAAAGCACGTATAACTTGGAAAAGCCACATTGGTACTTTCCTGACTTGGAATGGAACCCGTATACTCATACTTAAGAGGCTGGTGTTTTAACCACTAGTCCACCCCGACTACGAGAATCAGAGTACTGTACTTTAAATAAATTTTCACTTCAGTTTTAATTGTAATAAAATATTTTATTCAGTAATTAAGATTTCGAAAATTAAAGTGTTTATCGATTCTTTTTGCTGACTGTACGAAACACAACAACAGGACAAGGCGAGATTATAAACTAAATCATCATCATCATCATCACCAACCTTTTCTTTTTTATCGTCCTACTACTGGGCACTGGTCTCCTCTCATGCAGAGAAGGATTGAGCGTAATCAACTAACTAATCAAATAATAAACTAGATGACTACTTGTTATTCTATATCTATGGTCTGCCAATAGTCTCTAGTGGCATAGACAGTGGTCTCACCTATGTAGACGACATTGGTATTCTTTGATCCCTTATAGGCATCGTCCTAATAGAACGCGAAAGCGCGATCATCGCGCGAATAAGCGACGCGGCCATCGCGTTTTCGCATACAAATAGAATAAAATACTCTTTATTGTGTACACCATATAGATTACAGAAACATAAATACGTATGAAGATTTTACAAAAAGGTGACACAATGGGCGGTCTTATGCATAAAAGCGAACTTTTACAGACAACCTTTATCACATACACAACACAACATTTTCTTCGAGTTCAATATGTTATATTGCGCGTTTGTACGAGTATAATTCGCGCGAACCTGCGATGATCGCGCATTGGCGTTCTATTAGGACGATACCATAGATTTAGTGTAAGGACTTTTTGTAGACACAACTCAAAAGATGGAATGCTAGGAACATAGTTAACAAAAAAAAATGAAGTATTTTTAAAACTATAGAAAATAAATAAATAAATATACAATATGTAAAGAAAACCCTGTCCGATCCGTTAAGGTATTGTTAGGTATCGATAACTGATTCTACTAATGCCCACAAAGACAGACTAAACTTAAAAAAAAATTCCCCTTAAAAAAATAAATATTATTTCGCAAAAAGAGGTAACTTAATACATGTGCGTTATGCAACCCCTTCCGCGGGCGCAGGGCGGGGGGCAGGGCACGCGGCACCTGTGACGTGGTCGCGTCGCTATTCGCTTATAATAATACCGGTGTTGTCACTGTTTTAAAAATTACCAAATTTCGGGGAAATTGGAATTAATTCGCGGGAAAAAAAGATTATTCCAAAATTCATTAGTATTGTTACTATGATGATTATGTGAAATTTTATATTACATTTGGTCAAGTGTTTACCTAACCTTTATTATCCTTATGGGTCGGACAGGGTTTTCTTTACATATTGTATATATACGGACAAATCACTCAGATTGAGCTAGCCCCAAAATAAGTTCGAGACTTGTGCTATGGGATACTAACTCAACGATACTATGTTTATAATAGATACATATATAGAAAAAACATCCAAGACCCAGGCCAATCAGGAAAAGATCGTTTACCATCATGACCTGGCCGGGGATCGAACCCGGGGCCTCCACGTCACAGGCAGGCGTGTTGACCGCTGCGCCACGGAGGACGACAAACAAAAATAACACAAAGCTCACGAGCGTAATTGGCAAATAAGTATTAAAAATGTTTTACTGTTACTTGTACTGTTAGCCTGCATCTTCCCCTAGCCGGGCAAAGACCTCGCCATGATTTAGTAAAACAATAAAAATATCTTTATTTTTACAAGTGCTTAAGTGCAGTTCGCGATAGTGCTATTGAAGTCAGTGCTCTGAGCCGAACACCCCAAATAAAATACCTGACACACAATTTTATCGCTAAATTGTATTTTATGGTCGAAAATAAACGGCTTACAATAAACAAAATAAATTTCAAAAAAGGAAATCTCTGAACAAAAGCGTTATCTATTTTACTGCGTACCAGGAGTTTGTCAAAAATGGAAGAACAAATAAAACAATTATCGTATACATACTTATCTGCAGGCCTTATCTATATCTATACTAATATAATTATAAAGCTGAAGAGTTTGTTTGTTTGTGTGTTTGTGCGCGCTAATCTCAGGAACTACTAGTCCGATTTGAAAAATTCTTTTTACGTTGGATAGCCTAAAGCCTATATAACATCCCGCTATGACCAATAGGAGCAGAGCAGTAACAAAAAATGTTGCGAAAACGGGAGCTAACGCAGCCGTACATATTGCCAATAGGAGCTGAGCATGACTAATTCCACGCGAACGAAGTCGCTGGCGGCCGCTAGTATTCTATAATTTCACTTTCACCAACATATCGCTAACAATTGTTATTATATTGTTATGTTATTAAAACCATTTTAGCGTCATCATTCACCTACATTTGACTTGTAATCTGTAAATCTAAAGCAATATTTTTCTGAGCAATGAATTTAGAATTTTGGGTTTGTTTCCGTGAGTATTTTTTCTAGGCAGAATCTATACTTCCATAACGTCTTATTCCCGTAAATCTATACTAATATATAAAGCTGAAGAGTTAGTTTGTTTGTTTGGTTGAACGCGCTAATCTCAGGAACTACTGGTCCGATTTTAAAAATTCTTTTTGTCTTTGATAGTCCATTAATCCCGGAAGGCTTTAGGCTATATAACATCATGCTAAGGCCAATAGGAGCGGAGCATAACTAAATCCACGCGAACGAAGTCGCTGGCGGCCGCTAGTAAGAACATAAAATGTATCTTACGTCCTAATCCAGGACATAGCTAAATTCCATCCAAATCGTTTCAGCCACTTTTTCGTGAAAGCATAACAAACTTTCAATCTAAAGCACCTACCATCTTATCTCTTCACCACCTGTGGTTAACTGGTAGAGAATGCCTAAGGCCGCCTCTGTACATATAATATGCGAAAGAATAAATAAATACAAGAAGACAAATTTCAAAAAAAAAATCGTTTACAAAAATTAATTATTTTATGATAAAAAATTTCCTGAGTCGACCGGGGGTTTTTTAATTTTGCAATTTGATAAATTTTATTACACATAAATGTAATCTATACCAGGAAAATTATGGTATATTTCCCTTTCCCACTAAAATATAATAGATGCTAAGTAAATTATAACAAAATTCCAACATGCAGAAATAAGTATTCAACGAATAACTATCTTTATATATATAATTCTGCTGTACGTGTGTATGTCATCGAACTCCTCCTAAACGGCTTGACTTTTCTGTATGCGTTTGAGTGGCGCCCTGGATGGTTTAGATTCACAAATCAGCCCGGCAGATGGCGCTGATTGCTTGAAAAAGCACGTGATCTCGGAAACGTTGTTTCGACTTCTCCTACAGTTTTGTGCTACCCTGGTACCTTGCACCTTTACAAACTAGGCACAATTGCCTTTAAGGCGGAACAAAGTTCGCCGGGTCAGCTAGTAGATATATAAAAATTGTATTTGTGTACATGATTATTTGTATACACGCAGTTCACAATAAAAGATGGCAAGATAACTGATAAGGTAAGATATGATAACCAGGGCAAATTACCAGCGCATGTGTGTCACGCGTATGTTACAGGAATCTACCCATTACAGGCATAATTTTTGTTACAGAAAGAAATTGTTGGACTCCTTTATATATTACTAGCTTTCCGCCCGCGGTATCGCCCGCGTGGAGTTCGGTTCTATCGCGCTTTTTAGATTTTCCTCAGGAATATCAATTTTTCCGGGATAAAAGGTAGCCTATGTCCTTTCTCGGGATCTTAAGATTGTCTGTGCCAAATTTCATCAAAATCGGTTGAGAGGAAGCGGGAAAACGTAACAGACAGACAGACAGACAGACCGACAAACAGACAGAGTTACTTTCGCATTTATAATATTAGTATGGACTAGCGGCCACCCGTGAGTTCGTTCGCGTGGAGTAATAAGAAAAAAATATACAGCTCACATGTTATTTTTTTGTTATGATCCGCTCCTGATGGTTACAGCGATGATGTTATATAGGCTAAAGCCTTCCTCTATTAATGGGCTATCCAACGCAAAAAGAATGTTTCAAATCGGACCAGTAGTTCCTGAGATTAGCGCGTTCAAACAAACTCTTTAGCTTTATATATTAGCTTTAGCTTTATATTAACTGTAATCGGTTTTTTTTATGGTTTGTGATCTAGTTGAAGGAAAACATCTTGAGGAAACCTTGACTTTAAGTTTGAAATCGCTAACTCGCATTGAGCAAGCGTGGTGATTACTCTCAATCGTTCTCTGTATGAGAGGAGACCTGTGCCCAGCAGTGGGACGATAAAAAGGTTGTTGATAATGATGATGATGATGAACCATAAAAAATCGAGACATTAATTATATTGTTGAGTAACAAATTAGAATTATTTTATTTACTGATTTCACTCTTAATAGTTGAAAATTATTATTATTGGGATGATGAACTAGAATTACCATAATTTTAATGGATTAGTAAATATGTATCTCTATTTTTTAATTTTAAGTATTTTATATATACAATTTAAATTGACTAAACATGGCTGTTTCTGTAAGTATACTATGTACCACCCTTGCTCGTACATACTATTAGAATTATACCTATTAGTTAATGGATTAGTAAATATTATTTTTTTTTAATTGTAAACATTTTTATTTTACTAATTACATTCTTCTGCATGGCTAAGTTAAACATTACTTAAAATTAAATTTACCATCATAATACTATTAACTCAAATTAGCCAATATTTAGAGTTAGGTATTAATAACATTAGTTTGATGCCAAACGTGATCTTTAATACGTTTTTACTTACGTCACGTTAGCTTCACTTGTATGTTTGCTTCCTTTCTTATTTGTTCCTCTCTAACTCTTTGGACTACGAGTGAGCGGCTCATTACTGTAAAATGTCCCACCGTTTTCAATACGTTCGAGTTGGCCGAGCGGTCTAAAGTGCGCGTCTTCAGTGACGCCAGCGTTCGGATTCAGCGATCGTGGGTTCTACTCCCGGCCACGCCGAAAAAAAAATGTTTTATTCCGGCAAATGCTAAGATTTTATTCCTACATTTAACTGTAAGTGATTCTGAGAATTTTAGCACTTGCTATTCTGTATGTTGGAGATCAAGAAAAGTTTGGTAAAAACAAATGAGCACCACTTAAGCATTCGTGTTATCCGTTTATTATTTAAAAAAAGAATATCGAACTAAAAAGTTGAAAATAAATATAGTTTAAAAAACTAAAAAAAACATGCTTTTAAAGAATATCAAATTATAATATACTAGCTTTCCGCCCGCGGCTTCGCCCGCGTGGAGTTCGGTTATATCGCGCTTTTTAGATTTCCCTCGGGAATATCAATTTTTTCGGGGATAAAAGGTAGCCTATGTTTTTTCTCAGGGTCCAAAGATTGTCTGTGCCAAATTTCATCGAAATCGGTTGAGAGGTTTAGGCGGGAAAGCGTAACAGACAGACAGACAGACAGACAGACAGACAGACAGACAGACAGAAAGACAGACAGACAGAGTTACTTTCGCATTTATAATACTAGCTTTCCGCCCGCGGCTTCGCCCGCGTGGAGTTCGGTTATATCGCGCTTTTTAGATTTCCCTCGGGAACATCAAATTTTTCCGGGATAAAAGTTAGCCTATGTTCTTTCTCAGGATCTAAAGATTGTCTGTGCCAAATTTCAACAAAATCAGTTGAGAGGTTTAAGCGGGAAAGCGTAACAAACAGACAGACAGACAGACAGACAGACAGACAGACAGACCGACAGACAGACAGACAGAGTTACTTTCGCATTTATAATATTAGTATAGATTAGTATGGATTGTTATAAATTAAATATTATTTTTAACTTTTTAGTTTGTTATACTTTAAAAGCATTTTTATTAGTTTTTTAAATTATATTTTTTAAATAATCTCAGGATATATATTAGTAAACGATAGCTATTAAGAGTTATCGTTAACTAATAGTAAATTATTATATTTGAACATTAGCAATTATATTTTGTTTTGTTGCCCTTTTGTTGAACAAATAAAGGAGATGTTTCAGAATGTATGGAGCCTGGGCCAGCACATTGTACACCTAATGCTAGGTATAATTACGCTATAGTTAACTGTTTTTAATGTTAATTTCCTATATTTTGGCTTAGTTTTATACAGATTCAATTTAACTCGGCCAAGAAGTGCAACACAACTATAAGCCCCGCACGATGATATTGCGATGGAACCTTGTCACAATAACAGCGTTGTGACGTCATCTGTCACACAAAAGGACAGCTAGCAAAAGAATGTTAAATGCAAAATTAATATTTTGGTTAAGGGTTTATTTGTATTTTATAATTTTATTACACTCTTTTTATAAAGAGTGTAATAAAATTATAAAATGAGTGTATGTATAAATTAATATTAGGGTTATTACTCTTTATAAAGAGTGTATGTATTATTACACTCTTTATAAAGAGTGTATATATAATAAAATTATAAAATACAAATAAACCCTTAACCCTAATATTAATTTTGCATTTAACATTCTTTCGTAGGTATACCTACTCACCCATATTCTGACAAATAAACTTTCATTATTAAAAATTTCAAGGAAATGATTTTTGTAGACGTAAGAAAAATATACTTATTCGTATATCTTTCTTACATGTATACTATTTTTTTCTAACTACATTTCTGTACGCGTGGTGTCTGCGAGCGGGAATTGAACCAGAGTCCACTGTGTAGTAGTCATGTTTTAATTACTAAGTACCTACATCTATCAGCTTATAAATAAAACCAGGATAATATGTAAAAAAATGTATATAGTCTTCCGAATCAGAACTGCTTTCTGGGTCTGTCGTTTCCGATTCACTGTCGTCGCCGTATTTATGACAAATAACTCGTCAGTTATTCGATCTTTATTCCAATATTCCTCTTCAAGCCGTTTAACATGATTGACTTCCTTTCGCCAGTCATCTGGAGTTATTGACGCCGACGCCTCCAACGTCAGAGCTTCAATGCGACTTTCCAACTGCTCCACATTCTTTTCTGACACCCTCATCTTTACCAGGTTCCAGATGTACTCAATGGGGTTGAGGTCGCAGTTGTAAGGTGGTAATCTAACGACTTCATGGCCATTGTCAGCTAATAAATTGTCAATTTTATAATTTTTCGGCGGTCTGTGCCGTTTAATTAATAAATACAGTTCAGGTTTTGTACTGTCGTTGGGAAAGTCCATGTTGTGAGCTTGTAGCCACTCAACAATCAACTGTTTTTTATTGTTCATACTTGGTGGCCTATTCTCATCCCTACTGTGATAAGGGGCGTTGTCCATCACAATTTTGGAGTTGCGTGGTATGTTGGGTACTAATTTTTCTGTAAGCCACTTGGTGAAATTCTCAGCATTCATTTGATCATAGTAATCCCCCGTTTTGGTGTCTGCTTTAAACATTAAAAGGGCTTGTCAACAAAACCGCTTTAACTTATTTATGCATCGGCGGCCGGGGCTGTCGTTCTGTCTCACTCCATCGGTTGCTGTTTGCCAACATTTTTCTACCGTGTAGTGTGCATGTATCCACGTTTCGTCGAGATAAATAACGGGTCTTTTGTCTTTTATTTTTCACCAAGCGAATAATTTTCTTTCATACGTCGTAAATATTTAGCCCTCCACGCTTGAATTTGGGGTCTTTCAATTAGGGCCAGTCTTTTTTGGTAGCATCGTTTAAATTGGTAGCCTAAATCACATTTAATTATTTTTCTTAATGTAGTTTCACTACCAGTATAATTAAGGTCTACTTTTGAAGCCGCCAAGATTTTGCGCATTGTGGGTATTTCTCTCCTCACCGTATACATTGAATCTATAATATTTCTTAAAGCTGTTAAGGAAAACCCGTCGAAATATTTCTTCTTTTGTCTTTTCCTTTAGTAGGAGTTCTCATTTTGCTGCCACTGGCTGTTGCTGACTCATGCTCTCGTCTCAATTTCGTCACAGTATTTTTTGCAACGCCTGTGGCACATGCCACACACTCAGTGACTTTGATAGAATTTTGCAAAATATTTTTAATAACTATAAGCAGTTGCTTCGGTATTAAAATGTTCGAAGCACTTTTTAAAGCACGGTTTATACTTTCAAGAACTAACTTACAGTCATCTTTCTCTTTAACAAAATAATTGTCCACTTTAATTATAATTTCACGAGCACGACTATTAATTAATTTCTTACTCATTTTAATGAGTAACAGCTAACAAAACTAAACAACAAAACTCAAGAACAACAATAAAACAGGATAACAAAAACAAAAAGCTAACCAAAATATTCGATGTGCGTAAGTCGGTAAGCGCGGACTGAACTTGCGAACGGTACCGACGATGCGAGTTCGACTACGTCACCAAGATGGCCGCCAATCGCAATATCATCGTGCGGGGCTTATACTAATAAATATGGTGGTAAGCAATAAGCGAAATAAGATTTTGACAGTGACATTTGATTTACGTGTCATGTATCTAAGGCTATCGTATCTATAGGTATTATCTACAATATGACTGCGAAAAACACAAAACATGAATTCCGAACGTACGGCCCATTAAATAAACACAATCAACTCAAATCAGCACTCGACACGAACACAACGGGAAAATAGAACTGTCAAAGTCGCCAATCAAACGTCATAACCACTGTCATGGCTACCTTAATAAAGGGTTATCTCACCAAAAAACGTTTCAAATAAATAATTATATATACTTGTATTTTTATTCAAAATAATATAGTAGTATTTTTATGAAAATCTTTTATTTTTTTTTCCTTTTTATCTATACAGCGTACATAGTGGTGGCCCAAAATGAAACATCTCCTTTATGAAGTAAATTAAATTATAAAAGTACAAGTTTAAGCTTTATGCCACAGTGGCGCTAGTAGTCTAGATATGTAGACTCTTTTATAATATTTAAATTTATGTTCTCTCTGATTGACAGCGTTAACTTGGTAACTTGTGTGCGGTGCGAATAATAAATGTTTTATTTTTATTAAAGAAATCTAACACGTTTTTTTTATTGAAATACTGTCTAATTTCAATACATTTTAGCTAAGATTTCATAGGACATGCTAGTTTTCGTTCCATGTTTTCCTTCACCATTGAGAGCAGTAGTGATGAAATGATTTACACAAAGTAAAGCCGGTCTAGGTTCGAAGCTAGGACCCATAAATCATTCGTCCCTTACCACTTTGGCAACACAGATCCAGTGAAGTCGTTGGTAGCCAGTAGTCTTCTGAGGAACCGCAATTAAAGGAGCCTTGGAAAAAGGGCCTTTTTGTAAAAAGCTGATAAAGTTACATGTCTGTAACATCATGATTAACTAAGTCACAATAGATTGATATTTACATTATCAGAGAGATAACTAAGTACTATGACCGGGTTACACTAGTATTTCTATGTATCATGTTACCTTAATACGCTGGGGGTGATAGATAGGTGTGTATACATTATTATCGGCGATAACTGACTCATACATCTACATAATAAGACAATGTAGGGAAAAAACATCATGTCTGGTAAAGCCGCACGGAGGACGGGACTGAGCAGTTGTGTTGCGATGTGTGCGGAGTACGATGACCAGGTTGAACGCCCTTAACATTATGAGTATTGCCCCTTAGCTTTATTATTGACTAGCATGGGACTGAGCAGTTGTGTTGCGATGTGTGCCGGGTACGATGCGCCAAATGTTGTTGTGTCGGGAGTTTGGTTGTGAAGGCTGATCCAGATCAATCGCCCTCTGGCGCAGCATCGTTGGTCGTGTTGTTGTTGCTGTTCACTCAGTTTTTTTGAGTGAATATGCTCTTAATAAAGTAGCGCGCTCTACCATCAATGCTTACCATCAGGCGGTATTGCGCTCAAGCACTAGTTTATATTTATATAAAAAAAAAAACAAAAAGGACAAAGCATTCTTTTCAAGATTCATATTTAAAGCTAATAAAATGGAACGTTGCCACACATATGTACATACATCTTCGAAATTATGCATTTTTGGAATACCTACATATTCTAGGAACTGTTGTATTTTTTTTTTCATATTATAGAATATGACACCAAAGTGTTGCGATATAGAACAACGCGTTGTATAGAAGCTGATCAAGATGTCTAAAGGAATAATCTAGTATCAATATAGAAAAAAGTAGATATTAACAATACCTACCTAGGTCTGCGTTATTGTCACATTTCGTATAAAAGTAAAAAAATCATTGTCGTATGTACGGACGCCAGCAGGTCAAGCTGTCCGAAACTGTCAGATATTCCCAATCAACCTTGAGCCTTAATGCTTTAGAGATAAAGTTGAAAATCGGATAAAGAAATCTGACAGATTGTAGTAGCTTGATGTGCTATCGTCTGTACTGTATCCATTTGATGTAGAACACCCCTAAGTACACGATGTGAAACATGACAACGCGTTGTCATATTTCACATTATATATCGTGACACTACGAAATTAGCTTGTAAAAATGATAATTGAAAAAAAAATTGATATAGAGTCTTATTCATACCCTAGAAAAATATAAATATTTTTATAGAATGATGTTTACGATTGACGCATATTTATTTCGTAAATTAAACACAATGGGCATTGGACTAGATTTCAATAGCTTATCAACAAATATTTTCTTAATTAACAAGAAAACATTAAATAAAGATCATCGATCATCGAAATGAAATTAATAAAAAAAAAATAGTATTGAAAACTTTTTACTGTAACTAGTACTGTTAGCCCGTATCATCCCCCTGCCGGGCAACGATCTCGCCATGATTTGGAGAAACAACGAAAATACTTCAATAACATAATTTTATGACTTAACCTTACTAGTACTTAAGTGCGTTTCGCGGTATAACTTGCGCACTTAAAGAAAAGATCTGTAAATGGCGTCCGCTCGCATGCGATCTCGCTCACTCTCTATCGCTGTCTATACTCACACAGTGAAGTAAGCGCTGCAAAAAAATAACAATCAGTCAGGATTTGCTTTCCAAGCTACTTTGACGCACTCCGAGTTATCGTTACTTTCGTTCCGCTAAAGTCTCTGTTATTTTGTTGATATTATTGTTTTTGTTGAGTTTAATTGTTATTTGTTTGTGTTACGTTTGATTTTTATTTATTTTTGTTAAGTTTTTAATACTAACGTTGACATTTTATTATCTTATCATTTGGTTTGTGATTGAACAATGGCTTCACGAAAACGTGGAAAGATTCTACACAGTGATGCGCGTGAAATTGTTTACAACGTGATAAAATACTTTGAAGAAGAGAAGAACTTGGAGCGCTACCATCCGCTCAAATACAGCGCTGCACGCGCAGCGATGGCGACTAATTTATCGATGTCTACTATATCGAAAATTAAGAGAGAAGGTAATTACCAATAAACTATCAGTTTATGTTTAGCTCTGTTCTGTCTATAATATGTTTTTTCAGTTAAGTTTACCATCTATATCACCCAGATGTGACATTTTTTGTTTTTGCTTCGCTGTTATTAGTAACAAAGTTAACTTCTATTAAGTGTTAAGTTCTTGGAAGTTAACTTCCATACTAAAACATACTAATAAACTGATACTAAAAGTATCCAAGAAACTCGGATAGCATGCTTATTGTCATCAAAACATAAATAAACTTAGGATAACGCAAACAAAAATCGACCTTTCATCTTAGTGATAGCCTGGGCGACTCAGTACCCAAGGTGCATTATCATAGTAATTTATTCTTCTAACCTAATAATCTCTGGACACTACAGTACCCACGTGCAGAGAAAGGTATATTTTAATGACTTTACGCTATAAAAGGGCGTCCAGCATATTTTAGCATGTTTCAGTTCATAAAAACCCTATTTAAAATAAAGCCATCATATTACTATTTTATTATAATATTTTACTATTATTTCAGGTAAACTTGCAGAACAAATCAACACTAAAATCCGTACGCCGAGTAAGGGTAGAAAAGGCAAAAACAATACGCGCGTCCCCATGGACAACTTCAGTATATGTGCCATTAGAAATATTGTGGCCTCAATATATGAGGTTCGAAAGGGGGTACCTACGCTGAACAAGATTATGGCATCAGCGAGAGCTGATTTAAACTATACAGGCTCCAAAACGACGTTAAGAAAGATTTTAAAAAAAAAGCTCGGATTTCGATTTAAAAAATGTCGCCAGAACCGAATGGTGCTCATACAGCGCGATAATATAAAAGTCTGGCGAGTGAAATATTTACGCCGCCTCCGACAAAATGATGCCATGGGTGCGGAAAAAAAGAAAGTTGTATACATGGATGAGTCGTGGATCCATGCTCATTATACTGTCAGCAAGTGCTGGCAGTCATCCACCAACAAAGGCATTCGAAAAAATGATAGTCCTGGACAAAGGTGGGTGATGGTTCATGCCGGCTCAGAGGATGGGTTTGTGGAGGGTGCAGGATTATTATTCAAAGCAAAATCAAAAAAGGCGACTACCATGACGAGATGGATGGTAATAACTTTACAAAATATTTAAACGAAAAACTTATACCAAATCTGCCTCAAAACTCCATTCAAGTCATGGATAATGCATCTTACCACAGCATGCAGTTGGATAAAGCGCCAACGACTGCAACCCGCAAAGCGGATATAAAGAAATGGATGCACGAGCACGGTGTGTCATTCGAAGAAGACTGGACGAAAGCAGAGCTGCTCGTGCATCTAAAACAGCATCGCCCCGAAAAAAGTATGTGGTAGACGAACTTCTACGTGAGCATGGCCATGAAGTTCTCAGACTCCCTCCTTATAACTGCGACCTGAACCCCATAGAACATGTTTGGAATTTAATAAAACAACGGGTCGCAGATAAAAATGTGGAGCAACACGAAAATAAAATTGAGGACTTGACAAAAGAGGCCATAGCTTCAATTACACAAGACGAATGGAAGAAACAAATAAATCACATAAAGAAAGTCGAAGAAGCATACTGGAATCGCGATGTAGGCAGGGAGAGTGAACTAGAGGATTTCATTATCAGTGTGGGCATGAATAGCGACACCGAAGATGAAAGTGACGAATGTGACGACCAAGACTGTGAAAGTGACCAGTCCATGGATGATTATAACGAATTGATGGAGGGGATTGAACCAATAATGGGTTCAGATGATCCAGATATTGCTGGGCCAAGCGGTTTATAAAACCCTTTTCTCAGATATTTTATCAGGTATTTTTATAATTAATAAAGGCAAATTTTAAAATCCAGTATTTTATGTACCCTTGCTCCTTACTTAGTAATATTATTTTTACTATTATTAGCTAAAAGAATAATTTAATATTAGTAATATAATTATATAATATTTGACAAACTATAATACAATTATATAATAGAATATTAGCTAAAAAAATAATTAACTGTATAACAACACACTCAAGAAAATTAGTTTTGTGAGTAGGTAACTGTATAGTTGGTGGAGGTATAATTATGTAAACAATCACAGTAGTCGAATGAAAATAACTAGCTACAAAAATAACTCTTTTTATTCGACCAAGTAACTGGTTATGTTACGTTTCTTGAAAAAGGCGTAACGACCCATAGAACCAAACTTGTTTTGTAAACCGTACCATAAGTAGCCGCCGCCATTTTCAGATCGTTTCTTTAACTGCGCGAGTTATAGTGCTATTGAAGTCAGAGCTCTGAGCCGAACACTCCAAATTGAATACTTGACACACAATGTCATCAGTACATTGTACATATTGTATTGGACGAAAGGAAACTGCTTAAAACAAAAGAAGTTTCAAAAAAAGAAATCTCTGAACGAAAGCGTTATCTATTTAACTACTGACCAGAATTTTGCCAAAAATATATAATTATGTAGATATTCAATGGAACAAAGGTACAAAAACACACAAAAAAGGCCATATAATACATATATTTTTAATTTAAGCAATTATATCTCTCCTTGAAGATTTCATTTCAAATTTATGTGACACGAAGAACAACTTTATTTCAATGAATATTAAGTCAATTTTAGACAGACTATAATTCTTGAATTTGAAATTGAAATGGTTGCATTAACTAAACTACGTGTATAATACTAACAAAAAAAAGCTAATATATTACAGTAAGATTCTGGAGTGGCGGCCACGTACTGGAAGACGCAGCGTAGGGAGGCCCCCAACAAGACCGGATGGACCGATGACCTGGTGAAGGTCGCGGGAAGCCGATGGATACGGGCAGCACAAGACCGGTCAGCGTGGAAAGCCTTTGTCCAGCAGTGGACATCTATAGGCTGAGGAAGAATATATTACAAACAGAATCATTCCTAAGCCCCGAATCTACTATCGACTGAGAAGTTGTTTGTACTGATTCGTAGCGTCTACGAGTAAAACAATATAATACTTCTTCAGCATGATTTAATTACTAAAAAAACTTTATTCTACTTGAAAAAAAATCCTTACTCACATATTACGTCATCTTTTGAAAGATACATGATAATATAATATAATAACATTATCACAAAGAACCTACAATAGATTCCAAAGAAAATTTCTCACTCACTATACATATTTGCATACTATATTTTATCTTCATAATTGCAAACAATGACAGAGTACTGAAACTATCTAACCTTATCTAATTTCATGAATTCAAATTCAGGTTACGTCGAAGATAAAATGTATGTTTACTTAATGAAAAGATTGATGCCATAAACCACAATAATATTATGACTAACTCCATTCGCAGAACTGATTGGCGAAATTCTGCGGTAAGAAATGCAATGGTCTGGAATTGAGGAAGTTATTATTAGTATCGTAAACAGCTGATAGGGAATGAGGTAAATGTGAATAAACAGATGAACGGCGACGTAGGTAATATACGTCTTATGATCGGTACTAAAATAGACGAGGTTACTACAGATTCCAAATTTCAAATCTTATTCACTAATTTTCAAGGAATTTTGTCCATATATAAAACACCGGATAGTTTATTTTGCATTACAGCTTTGGCCCTTTTACATTTGTCTGTCGTGAATTCGTGACCTTTCCTTTTTCTTGCTCTCAATCTTAGACCATTATTGCTCCTTTCCTCTCGAATATAATTCTGTAAAATCTTAGACTCTTTGTTGCTTTTTTCTCTGTGTTGCTTCTAATCGTACCTATAACCCGCGCAGATAAAGAAAAGATCTGTAAATGGCGTCCGCTCGCATGCGTTCTCACTCACTCTCTATCGCTGTCTATACTCACACAGTGAAGTAAGCGCTGCAAAAAAAAAATCATCGATCAGGAATTCAGGATTCGCTTTCCAAGCTACTTTGATGCACTCATTGCACTCCGAGTTATCGTTAATTTCGTTCAGTTAAAGTCTCTGTTATTTTGTTGTTTTTGTTGATATTATTGTTTTTGTTGAGTTTGAACAATTAAACTCAAGAAAAACAACAATAAAAACAAACATAACAACAAACAAGTAAAATGTCAAATTTACGTTGTAAATAACAATATTTACAACGTAAATTTGACATTTTACTATCTTAGCATTTGGTTTGTGAGTAAACAATGGCATATTTTGTCAACCGTACCTTAAGTATCCGCTGCCATTTTCAGATCTTTTCTTTATCTGCGCGAGTTATATCTTAACATTTAAGTTTCTTTACTTTGAATATCTTAACATTAATTCTAGTAGAAAACTTGTGGTAGCTCAGAGTCTTTCGAACGCTTTAAATTTTGGCTTATTATATTTATCATTCTTCGAACATACGTCACGTAAAGTCTATTTGCAAAAAAGGCGTACTCAATCTTTATCAGCGATTGTATAAAAGAAAACCTCACGAGGAATCCTGAAAAGGTTCAAACTGATCTAATTTTATCGTAAAAATACAGTGGACATCAATAATCGTTCCTTGTTAGCAATTATAGAAGTTTATGGTAAGAAAAGTAACAAGAAAATTAATCTAAAGGCTGTCTGTCAATGATGTAATTATTTGAGACAGTTATTGCCTAGCCTACACTATTTCTATTTATATTAAAGGCTAGGTCTACTTAATGAAATAATAATGATCCTACAGGCTACAGCTAAAAACTCCACAGCGGAGTCCAACTTTCATATCAAATGGCTAATTATAAGCTACTTACTTTTAAGGAACTCTTTATAAGGTCTAAGATATTAAAAACAGCGGAAGTTGTACAGACAAGAATTATGAATATTAATGTTCTGTTCAAGCACACTGAACAAACAATTTGAAGTGACTTTTCTTTTGAGATTTTAAAGACTCTTTTAGGTTTTTTTTTTTTTGTCTAAGTAAGCAAATACTGAAGGTATGAACTACAAACTGTATTTCAATTAATTAACTTTCTAGCTTATCGTTTACAATTCACTAGGCATACATACAACCTTTCTTAACTTACATGACAAAAGGGTTAAGCAGAGGTGTACCTAATGAATATACACAAAAATTCCCTTCATTTAGCATTATATACAGTTATGTGTGTATTTCAAATATATTTATATTCCATGAAAATGTGTTACTATTACTGGGTATGACTACTTTCATATTTATGTGCCTTTTCATTCGAACTTGTTTGAAAATTTGATCAGAATTACATATTATCTATTTGTATTCAGTATTTAGTATACGTAGGTGCATTCTGCGGCTTCTTGGCATTAAAATACATAAATAAACATTCACCGTTGATGCCTGTAGTCACGTAGACACAGTAATCGCAATATACAGTACACTCAGATGATATATGTAGATAGATTGTGACAGAACTTCGCAATTTTATTTTGGATAAAAAAAACGGAAAGTAATAGTGACGCCATAAAACGTGTGCTGGAAAAAATAATACTTACTTTTTATTTTAATAATTATAAACTAGTGCTTGACTGCAATCCGCAGTAAGCAGTGAAGCAATCGTTGATAGTAAAGCGCACTAGTTTAATAAGCCTATTCACTTAGAAAACTTAGGAATAGGAAGGATGACGGCAGTTGAGCTTGCAATGTTAAACTCAAGACCAACACGACCAACGATGCTGCGCCAGAGGGGGATTGATCTGAAGACTCTCCACGGCCAAACTCCCGACACAATAATATTTGGTGCATCGTACCCGGCCGGCATAGATCGCAACACACAAATATTCAGTTTTTTTTTTTAACAACATCAGAATCAGTATGATAGGTAAAGGTCATGAAATAGCGCAAGAGAGCGAAGGGAAAAAGAAGCACAAAACACAATTGTTATGACGATTATTAGAAGAAGGTTATGTGTAGAACTGAACTTTATTTGATGAATGATTATAATAATAACGTCATAAGAACGAGCCGATTCATTCATATATGCAGTTATTTCATATTCCAGATACTTCGTTCCAATAATAGTCAAACAACATAAGTTTATATTTACATGTTACTACCGTTATCAGCTGCCATTGTGTACTCATTAATAAATTAATTATTATTGATAACATTTTGTTTAAAAAGGCCTTCAGTGTTTTGACGGGTGCATGTTATGTCAAGAAAAATGATTCGTCGTGGACATTTTGATTACGAATGGAAAATTAAAGAATAATTTCGCAATTCGGGAAATCATCATTTACCTAGACTTTTTCCAAATGTTTTGGGGTCAGCTACCAATCTAACCGGCTGAAGTTGATATTATTTCACTTAGAGCGAATGCCTATTTGGCCGCCAAAGCTCACTTAATGGGTAATACAATAAATACCCCCTTGGTAATTTTTTTTCCGTCATTCAGGAAATTAAAAGCATTATTAATTGCTTTATATGCTTTTTCTAACGACAACTCAAAGCGTAGAGAAGCAAAAAAATATAAAATTTGTTAAACTCCGTTTTTTGTGCAGTAGTCAAGTAAAAACAATTACTTACACACACATATATAGCTAATCTGCTACTACCACCGATGCACCTACCTCAGAACCAATAACGTTTCAATAAACCCTTCCAAATTCTCTTACGGACCAACCAGGAACCTAAAATAGAGTTAAACATTATTTTGTTAAAACAAATTTGCATTCTCATGAACATGTAAAGGGGTGTCCAAACTAGATGGGACCCAGGGCCAATAAAAAATACTAAATACATTGGTGGGCCGCAAAATATTTGTAAAAATAAAAAACAGTTTATAATGATTTGTTATTTTATTTAGTAGGTAGATAACCTACTGTTTTGTTAATTTGTCTTTTACAATTCTGTCAATATCAACATTAATATTAGTAGTAGCTAGGCGCAGTGCATGCTTAAGTGAAGTATCTGTCAATGAAGACCTGTATTTAGACTTAATAAACTTCATTGTCGAATATGCACTTTCACAAAGGTAGGTACTGCCCATCATCGAGCCCATTTTTTGTCCGAAATTCGTCAGTTTCGGGAAACGTTCAGCGAGGAGTTTAAAAAAATCAATGCCTGTTTCTGTTCTGCCCTTGTAAAAGGGGTCTGATTGCAGATCACACAGTTCCAGTTGATAATCAATGTTTACAGTCTCAACTGCGATTGTTAATGGTTGAGTGAAGAGTGCTATATCACTCTCAATTTTTTCAAAATCTGCGAAACGCCGCTCAAATTCGACGATTATTTCGTCCATGTATTTGAGGTGGTCCAAGAAATTACATTCTTCAAAATTTTTCATCTCTAAATAATGTTCTTTACAACTTGGAAAAAAAGAAAAATCATCTTGTTGTAGAGACGTCTTGAACAATTTAAGTTTATTTCTGAATCCATTCACATTTCCATACAGGTTGGCTATATTGTGGTTTTTACCTTGCAATTTTAAATTTAACTCATTCAAATGTTGCGTCATATCAGTTAAAAACGCAAGATCAGCCAGAAACTGAGGATCTCGCATTTTATCTTGTAGTTCAGAAGTGTCAGACGATATCTGATTTTTTAGAAATAAAGGTATTTCTTTTCGTAAGGCAAAAAAGCGTTGCAAGCACTGGCCAGCACTTAGCCATCTGATTTCTGAATGCAATAGTAAATCTCCATAGTTTGCATCGATTTCACATAAGAAGTCTCTAAATTTTCTATGTGTCAATGCACTGTTTCCACCTCTAATCAAATTGGTTATCCTTATAACTTTCATAGCATTCATTTGACGCAACGATTTTCCACACAAGGCTTCTTGGTGTATGATACAATGGAACAACGGGCAATCAATGCCATTTTGTATTAGAAGTCCCGCAAATCCTGTCACTTTTCCGGTCATAGCTTTTGCCCCGTCGGTCACAATACAAGAACACTTACGAAATCCTCCATATTCTACAATAGTTTTGTTAACTGCTTCAAATATATCACTGCCTTTAGTTGTTCCATGAAATGGTATTAAATCCAGCATTTCTTCCGTGATTGTAAAATCTTTGGAAATGCAACGTATGAAGATTATTAATTGACTGACATCGGTCTGGTCGGTACTTTCATCCAAACATATTGAATAATATTCGCAATCTACAAAGTAATCACATAAACTTTTCGTAATATAATTACCCATGTCCTCTATTCGTCGCGCCACCATTTGGTGAGATAATGCAACAGATTCAAACTTTTCCACTAATTTCGGCTGCATAAAGCGTTTAGCCATTTCAACTGCGCATTTTTTTATTAAAGCTCTGGCTCTGGCTAATTGTAATGAAACTTCATATGAAGCAGCCAAGCTTGGTTCATTTTCAGTACTTACTTTTGAAAACATACTTGTTTGCTGTATTAGTTTTTTTTTTTTTTGTACTCAGCCACCATAACTTTTCTTGCTTCACCGACATGTTTTTTACACTTTTCTTCATGTAAAGAAGTATAGTGTCGCTTAACATTATATTCTTTACTTACAGATAAAACTTGCATACAAATCAAACACTGAATTTTATTGTTATTGTTGGAAATAAAGTAGTCTAACTCCCATTTCTCATGGAATGAACGTTTTTCTTCACTTAACTTCCTCTTCTTTGTAGACATGATGAGGTTAAAAGTTTTTTATACGCAAACACAAAGCGAACAAACTTTAAAATAATGTTAAAGTCTTTAACCTGAGAGTAACCTTGCGTAATCAAGACTTTCGTCGCGTTGAATGACAAGTGACAAACAAATGCCCAATGAACGATGCGCGGTAGTAGGTATACATATCTTGCGTTCGGGGAATTCCCCGAATTCTCGAGTGAATAGTGAATAGTGAGTGAATAGTCGTAATCGAACATACCCAAAACATTCGATTTTGATGCGAGAAAAATAATTTGCTTGTTAATTTTGGAAACCGGACTTTTTTTGAAGTCAGTTAAAAAAGGTTCTACGGGCCGCAATCAAACAAGCCGCGGGCCGCATGCGGCCCGCGGGCCATGGTTTGGATAGCCCTGATGTAAACAATGATTACCTGCCCCCACTCCGCTACGCACACACGTATGAATCATCGCAGCGTTCGCAAGAACTGCAGAGCGGATCGACTTCACAAACTCGTGAACCCTTGACGGATCCACTCGTGCGCAGGCTTTTATTTAAAGCAGTGACA
This sequence comes from Sesamia nonagrioides, assembly GCA_017933935.1. NCBI lineage: Eukaryota > Metazoa > Arthropoda > Insecta > Lepidoptera > Noctuidae > Sesamia > Sesamia nonagrioides. The sequence goes on along the minus strand of JADWQK010001052.1, from coordinate 26,324 downwards.
AACTCCGATATTTTTTTTCTGCTTTGCAGTGACAAACTTTTGTACTCTTTCCTAGTTTTTCGTGTAATGTTATTGCAAGCTTTCTGATGATTGAGTGGTATTGATAGTGTGTTGTGTTCAAGTGCTGTGGATTTATAAGTCACAAAAATGTTACCGAGGCTTCAAGGATTGATGAATAATATAGTAAGTTTCACCTTCTATCATTTTTGTTTCTTACTTTTATTCTTTTTAAGGTTGTTGTAATCTTACGCTAAAAAGTAGCTTCTTAGCGTGTTGTGAATTTCAATCGATCATTTCATCAATTCATTGTTCTGTATTAATTTAAATGTCTATGTTGAAACATTTATCTAACTCTACATTCATATAATTCAAAATCTGAAGCAGTATAAGGTTATCCACACAGAAGTATGTTACAAAATTATAATTACCGAGAACCATTTTTAAACCAGAGACCCTAATTTCTCACAACCAGACCTACTTTTCTTTTACCGGTAAGGGTTTAAATTTCCCCGCATGGCTGACAATATTAATAAGACTTATTTATACAACGAAAATTGACTATGTTCGAACCGAGGTCAGACATGACCAGACGAAACATGCGTGGTTGGCCATGGTCATATGACGCACGGGATGCACATGCAACCCACGTGGTCAATTAAAAAAGACTTAGTGGTTAGATCGAAAATTATACTTTTTATAATAAAGGAGTAGAGGATAATTTATTCTATGCGGCGTAGGCAGAACCTAACATTATTTTTTCAAACGAAATTGAACTGAAAACCAAGACTGGTAGACTTTTAAGTGAAGACGAATATATAAATATTTAAGCAGGATTAAGTACTCAAAAACTGCTTCAAGGAAAAAGCAATTACTTACAGAAAGCTTAATGAACCTGCAGTAAGTAGTTAAAAAAATCTTTTGTTTTAAAATTCCCCGAAATATAATGACACAAAGCTCTGGAATGGCTTCGTTGGTGCCATTTTTCTATCCTTTGTTATAGTCAACCTCATTAAAAAGAAAGGATGCACCATATAAGTGAACTAGAAAGTTAAAGCCGTAGCAAATCATAGACGTACATTTAGATTATCGTATTAGTCTGACCTATTTAATAACATCGATCTTACAATTTAGCGTCGAGGAATGTCGATGACGTGCCGACGATTTCGCCTTAGTAAATGGTTGAAGGAGTTACCATGTGCGATCGGCACGTAGGCAGATATTTACAAAAATACCACACTTATTCCATGATATACTTGGTGATGATGAACTCATGAGGAAGTGCTTTGAATAAAGCAGCCCTGACGGAAATCGTACACCGTAGTGGTTTTGATTAATAATTTAAATATATCTAAATAGGCAATATTTCGCTCACAATGGGTCTCATACGAAGGCTCAGAGTCACACAAAGGGCAATGGAAAGAGCTATGCTAGGAGTTTCTCTGCGTGATCGAATCAGAAATGAGGAGATCCGCAGAAGAACCAAAGAACCGACATAGCTCTGCGAGTCGCTAAACTTAAGTGGCAGTGGGCAGGGCACATTGCTCGTAGAACCGATGGCCGATGGGGCAGCAAGGTTCTGGAGTGGCGGCCACGTACTGGAAGACGCAGCGTAGGGAGACCCCCAACAAGGTGGACCGATGACCTGGTGAAGGTCGCGGGAAGCCGATGGATGCGGGCAGCACAAGACCGGTCATCGTGGAAAGCCTTGGGGGTGGCCTTTGTCCAGCAGTGGACATCTATAGGCTGAGGAAGAAGAAGGCAATATTTAGAGTTAGGTCAAGTTTGATGCTATGATGTAAAAGGAAGTATACTGCTGAGCTTGCTATTGAGATAAAATTGCAAGGTTACTGGTTACAATTACAATTCAGTTAGCAAAGCAAGTAATAAAAGATCAAAATATTGGTTTATTAGTGCTTATAATAAATTAATTTGAATAATTTTTAGTTCCGTTAGGAGATAACCTAGAATTAGACGTACCAAGGCAATCTGTAACCGTCGAACCTGACAGTAAAAGAAAAAAAAGGTTTTGTACTTAAAAGTAACTTACATTTAACAGCTAAGACCCAAAAGGTGCCAAAAAGGAAAATAATATTTTTTTGACGCCCAAAATACTTTAATGACATTGGACGCATCCTTGGAATTTATTTCTTGTATTAGAGTAGCTATCTTAAAATCATTGTCTATTCCTTATACAAAAATCTGTGAAAGTATCTGGTCATTAAAGACAAAGGTTTTTATTTACATACTAGCTTTCCGCCCGCGGCTTCGCCCGCGTGGAGTTCGGTTATATCGCGCTTTTTAGATTTCCCTCGGGAACATCAAAATTTTCCGGGATAAAAGGTAGCCTATGTTCATTTTCAGGGTCTAAAGATTGTCTGTGCCAAATTTCATCAAAATCGGTTGAGAGGTTTAAGCGGGAAAGCGTAACAGACAGACAGACAGACAGACAGACATAGTTACTTTCGCATTTATAATATTAGTATGGATTGGTAACTAAAACATAACAGCTAAGCTCCAAAAAGGCAAGGAATCAATATTTTATTACACCCAAAATATACTATTGATATTCGAAGCATTTAACTTTATAATGGAGAAGCCACGTTTAACAACTTTTGGGTAATATTATAGATTCTCTCATTTCAACCTATTAAAAGAAAAAACGAATGATCTTATTTAATTCAGATTTAAGGTAACATGAAACACTTCACGTGGAAAACTGAATTAAATAATGCCAGTCCTCCTATCATGTGTAAACAAGAATGTATCTGAACATCAAAGGAATCTTTAATAGCCACAGACAATTTAGGGATAGCTCGCCATTTAGTCACAAAGAACTGAGTCATTGCTTGAGTGACTTGAGTTATCTTCTAAGTGTTTTACGAGAAAACGTTATTAATCGGATGTTGTCGGAATTAACTCCACGGTACTTAGTTTTACAATGTGATGTTAACCTAGCTCTAATGTCGATTAATGGACACATAAATCCTATATTCCCGCAATGATATAAATATAATGTCATCAGCAACTAAATGATGTTCTTTTGAACCAATATCGGGGAGATAGCTTAGAATATTAGCTTAATTAGCTTATCATATGGGTGTCTGCGTGCCTTTATCTATTTTAGTTATATCTTTATGTTTTCATTGTCATCTAGTTATTTTTACTTTGGGTGACGATCATTTTTGTTCCGCCTCATACTCACTTCTTACATCTAGTCACTCAGGAATCTAGAAATACCGATATCCATGTCAATTCAGTATGTAGGCCACTAGTCAGAAGAAAACATCACAAAGAAAATTTTCTTTGTGTTTATGACAAAGATGGTTCTTGCTTATATTACGCCGTGGTGTTGTTCTTAATGATAAGAAACACAAATAAAATATTGAAATTAGTTTGGCTGTAAGTACTACTGAAAATAAAGATGATGACCTGGTAGTAAAAGAAATAACAAAGCATGCAAAATATCTAATATAGGAAACAGATAGAAGTTTATTCAAACCTACGCATATCTTTTAAGTATTTATTGACTAGATTCGTTGTTAAATATTTGCATTAAACAAGATTCAGTAGGAACAGCAACGCATTTATTTGGAGACGAACAGAAAAATGTTGTTGATGTTTTATAAAAAAATATACGTGAAGGTTAAAAATTACAATGACGGAATAACGTATTGATTGTATAAATTTTTATAGGAGGCTTGTTGAAGTTTGTTTTGGATACGAAATGCGTAATTGTCTCCAGTTTTTTAAGGCTATACAAACGACTAGGGTTTGTTAAATTACATTAGAGCCACCTCCCTCACTTTCTACGCCATTTAGTGACTCCACATACACTACAATATCAGTCAATATCTCGTGTATTGTGTATTCCAAAACAAATAATTTCCTTACAGGAAATCCATTCGAGTTTATAATTACGTTTCAGCATAAATTACCTCTAGCCATTACAATTAGTCTTTGTTAGAAAACGTTAAACTGCCGTATAGTGATTACTACTGTTTTAATATAGAAATGCAATGTTATGTTAATTTTCGGAAAATGTTCTTCCTATTGACTTCTACGACAAATGGCATTTTCTAGTTAATTGGTATTACTACCTAGTGTAGTGTTGTTAAAGATTAGTATCAAATTGGCTTTTTCTTTAGAAGGTTTTATTTTATTTGAATGGTGTCTTTTATCTTTGTAGAGTTACTTAAATTAAGTTTCTTCTTATATCTATCCATCTATCTATTTAATCAAATCGTTATCTGTGTTACAAATAAAGTAGGCAATTATTGTTTATACACTGTCTGGCTAAGAACAAAAGAAAATAAAAATATTATGATAGTCAACACAGTTTTTATTGCTGACAATGTCACGATCAACACATTTGCAAGAAATCCAATCTTGTTTATTTTTTATTGACACAAACATTATACATATTTTTTACGAAAATAGAATTTTAATAGTCGACGCTAAGTTGAAAACATCATAAAACCCAATCAAATCAATTTTTACATTGACTTCGACCGTCGACCTCATATTTTTTTGTTTTACTGGGTAAATAAATAAAGTTATTTAAGTCATCGATACTTTGGACTAAATTGGTAAATTTTTGAAGTCTATTTTGATAAGTACCTACCTACGTCAGAACATATATACAGATACTGTCATAAAGGTAACAAAAAATGTATATTAATTTAGGTAAAGAAAAATAAAATAGGCTTTCGTAATAAAATCTAATAAAATCGATGTGTGAGTAATAGAAAGCTTGCAATAGGTAAGTCAGGTAACATGTGATACTCCCGACTAAAAAACTAAACTATAAATTGTCCTATAGATATTTTTATCGTAACTAAGGCAACATAACTACAAAATATCGCTACCTTTTACCACAAACAATCCTCAAATCATAAAAGAAAATCACACACCATTAGAACTCGCTCCATAGAATGATAAATATCTACACTATAATTTAATATCTGAACGGATAAATATTATAACCACAAGTTGTGTGAATGCATTCGTGCGTCACAGTTGTCCTTGTAATAGTAATAGGTTGGATAGTCAACCACTTTGCATATTTTTTATCAAATAAAAAATTGGTTACTATGGTAGATATAACTAATGTTCTCTGTATTAAATTAATGGAAACAGCAAACAATGTGATGAACGACAAAACAAATTATGAACATAATTACGGTCTTGGAAAACCCCCAAAAATGATTTTGTACCAAATATTGTAAAAGATTTTGAGTTTTGCATGTATATATGTTTATTTCAAAACATAGGGAGATATAATCATATTCAATATAGGTTTTTTACAAACAGTCTTAAAACTGTAATTTGTACGGACAGCATCTGTACAATGTGTAACATAGTTTGGTCAGAATCGTTGACAGAATCAACTTCTATCATTCTGAATATCGTTTATTTTTTTATTACAAATATAAATGCAAGTACACAAATTACTGTCAGACTTGTGCTGTGCATTCAAAACAAATCAAAACGGAAGAAGTAGATACAAAACTAGACCCTTGTGTGTGTGCGATTTGTAATGAGGTCACAATTTCCTCCCAAAATGTGACTAATTTACTAAAAAAGCAATGTTTTATACATAATAATAAAAACAGTCTAATATATTATGATTACAACATAATATTCTATTGTTAAAGTCAAAGGGATAAGAAAAAAAAAAATCAATTTTGGTATTTGGTTGTATGTGTTAACTACGGGATATGTTGTATTTAGATAATAGATCGCGGCGAAGCACTACTTTACAAGATTTATATTCCTATACTATCTAGAAAAATGTCTCAATAATATCATTCTAGTCACGAATTGAGAACTTAAATTTTTTCTAAAAGTTTCTGATCATACAGCCAACAGCCAAGAGTATGGAGCTCATTATTATTTATATCTTGTCTGTGCCAGCCGAGTTTTGATGTTATTACCAGAAATCGTTGTTTGAATACAAAATGCTATTATTTATTTAAATTAGTAAGGTTGATTTTGATATTAATAGTTTCTGAAATTACAAACATGGCGCTCTGTGTTAATAATTTGAACCTGTCAAAGCCGTCGTTAACAAAACCGCTCTAAAACCAGTTATTTGCGACCAACGACATAGATATTCTAAAAATCTAAACTAATATAACCAATCTATTTGCTTCTATGTATAATGGTGTCAGCATCCACCACTGCTTGAGATTTACGTTACAAATATAGCTGGTCTTTATTCGGAATTAAATAATGAATGTCACATTCAAATCCCACAGTGTAATTATACCTTTACCGGTAACTTATATCGTCAAAAGGAAGTGTGGTAACCGCATCCTGACAGTTAGGGCTTCAATATCTTTACTAAATACCTTTTCACCACTGTATAGACATAAAACTATGTCATGCAAATAAAACATCAAGTGTTACAATGCTATTAATTTTAAACATTGCTTCTTGGTGTCAAAAACTCGATTCAAAATATTTAAATTATATTTTTAGTATGTTGACCTGTAATTTTTCAAGAATATCATTGATATATTAAGTATTATCCTTTGGTAAAAACTTCTTCTATAAATCTCTCAGAGTCAACCATGGAATTATTAGCAACTAATTCTAGGTCAATTATATTACTATCATCATTGTAACTATCGATTATTATTAAAACCTTTATGACATCCAACATTACAACCAACTTAACAACTTTCCACTAAATGACAAAGTTATCAATCAAAATAATAACATTCACATTTCATTTAAATTGCACATCACTATCCACATCAACGTCGAATGTTCTATAAGCCAGTGAACAAGCCCATGCAATTAAATTGAACACATCAATTGTCAATTGGACATGTTTTAAATTGAATTTATCTCTTTTGAGCATATTAATTTGTTTTTCAGAGTTAATTTTCAGGTGTTTGCGAAACATACTATTGGTAGCGATGGTTTTCATTTTAGCAGTTTTACAACAAGCATTACGTTATTAATATTGTTGAGCAGATAACAATAACAACAACAACATAAATACAATAACATAATTAGTTAACATTTGAATCAATGTATCAGCTAGCCTTCGAAATGATCAGACTGTAATTGAAAGTGTTTTATGTAATCAGGGTGTAAGTACTGAAGTGTATTCAGGAAATTGAAAAGAAATAAAAATGACTTTTAAAATCCCATTCGATTCATTATTAAATAATTCAATTGTGTAAAATCCAGAGCCCCTTGGCTCGTTACAGTAATTATCATCACTGAGTGTTATCACTTAATTAAAAAAACTGCATTTAATGAATTTGAGAAAATAATTTGTCCAATTAATAGGTTAGTAACCGATAATGTAGTGATATAATTTAATCTTTAAGCCATTCAAGTAATTAGTGAACTTGATATTGGCTCATCATTGATTTGTCTGTGACCTTTAGGTAGCATAACTTTAGTTATTTTTAAAAAAATTTATGAAACTGATTATAAAACGGCTCGATTGCTAAATCCGTTTAACTATAATCCGATCAAGCCCGTCTCTGGCTGCCTTCCCCCAGTAACGCCCTAAGGCGAAGTTAGTACCCTGCAGGTATGTTCACGTAGTTTTTAAGTATTTAATCCCTGACTGGAGACTCTATAGGCAAATACGGTTAAGTATAAGACATCCTTCAAGGTTGACCTGCAAGATGACATATACATACCTATAAAAATATATCTATAACTTTTCTAAGTTATGTCAGGTGAATGCAACGTGCTTTGTTAATTATTTCTGTCTTGTTGGTTGCCGGGACAGGTAGCATAATAAGATTACAGTTTTATTTCTTCAAATGACAAAAAGACAAGGAAATAGTATTTTAAGAAACATGGCTTGCCATGTGTTATGATGTGGTCGATAAGATCTATATTATTTTGAAACCTTTTAAGTAACAATCAGTGTTTTTCTTTGACGGGCGGTACTTTTATTTTGTAATCAGTTACTTCGTTTTAACTACATTTGAAAGGTCTCAAATAGATATTAGTTTCTTGTACCAAAAACCGTAACCCACACCTGCAAACTATACTCGTATGACATTAATGTAATAAGTTTGAAATGAAAACCACAAACACGTTTAATTAACCCGAAAATCATAACATTAATAAAACGTATGTCAACGGTGTTTCACGAACTTATAACACTTTTCTCGTTATCTCTACATATAACTAAAACCTAACGACGAACGATATGATGACATCCTAGTAATGTTATAAACGCGATACAAATATATATTTAGTAAAAGTTTGGATGAATGAATGTTGATTAATCTTTCCCTCCAAAACTATTCAATAGATTTGTACGCATACTGGCTCATATGTAGTTTATAACAAGGATTGACATATAGGAACTTTTATCTTAATATTCTCACTGTATCAAAATGTTTCTAGGGGTAAAACCACGGGTCACAGCCGGTCAATTTTGCAGTTATTATAGTTCCAAGAAATGCTTGTTTCGACTTTACTTCCAAACAACTTGGTAACTGTCCAAAAGTTTTGTTAGAACTTGAGTATGCTATTGTCATAATAAAATAATACTTTATGTTCAAGAACAAAAGGCCAACAATTATGTAGTTTGACGGGACCATTTCAAAATGGTCAGAACTGCCCTTGGCTTTATCTTTTGAAGATGAAAAGTAATGAAAACATTATAATAATATTTAAACTGATAGAAAAAATACGAAAGATCCCTTTTTCGGTTATTTCCTCTTCATACTATAGAGGATTTAAATATGAAAAGAAATTTTAAAAGCAACTTAGGGAGGAAATATTTATTTGATTATCACAAATATAAAAAACGTTATTTTTTGCATAATTTCTACTTTTTATCAAAGCACTTTACGCCAAGTTCTTTCAGCGATTGAATTACCTATAAGTACTAAAAGTCGTTAGCAAGCTATTTTTATAATTTACTTTTAGCTTTTTATTTATTTATTTTAATAGTTGATAACAAATCATATTTATAATATTAGTTACACTTATTAATAAAATACTTGTACAGTAAAATTGTTTCAATAATTTTATTTACGAGGGTATGATTTACCTTTATTTAACACTTCATTATTACATTATCATTATTTCGCTACCATTATTACATTATCATTATTTCGTTATCATTATTACATTATCATTATTTCGTTATCATTATTACATTATCATTATTTCGCCGAAGTTCTTAAATAATGTAGATATAGGCATCGGCCCCGATTCCCTTATTCACAAACTAAACTAAACTAAAGTTCAATGCATCTCTTTCTTTCTATTTCATTAAGAAAAGGACAAAAGATAAAATGTTAATTTAGACCTGTCAAATTAGTCCGCTCTGACGTATTTTTGATCGCCATGTTTATAATCGCCTCTAAACTGTCTATGGAGCATCTTAATTTGACAGGATTAAACTAAAATGTTATCTTCTATCCTTTTCTTAATAAAGTTGAAAGAAGACGAAGCACTTAACTTAGAATTAGTTAAGTTTGTGAACAAGAGAATCAGCGCATATCCATACTAATATTATAAATGCGAAAGTAACTCTGTCTGTCTGTCTGTCTGTCTGTTACGCTTTCCCGCCTAAACCTCTCAACCGATTTTGATGAAATTTGGTACAGACAATCTTTAGACCCTGAGAAAAAACATAGGCTACCTTTTATCCCGTAAAAAATTGATATTCCCGAGGGAAATCTAAAAAGCGCGATATAACCAAACTCCATGCGGGCGAAGCCGCGGCCGGAAAGCTAGTTAATAGTTATAAAACTACAGAATGCACTTAATTACAAAACAGACGAATCAACGAAACATAGATTATCAACGAAACATAGATTATCAAAACCAAACCAACAATATTACAATCACTGATCAACCAGATAATTGTCATTCAATAGGCGACGAATCCACGTACACTATTCCGTTTCATAACATACTTTCTTCTTCGCGACTCGAATCTAATACAGAAAACCTTGTCTGTGGCATTGGTTTCTCATAAGTTTTAACACTGTATGTACATAAACAAAGAAACCTTCAACTTATTTGCGATTCTATATCTTCCAAATGTGTACTTACGTAATGTATGTTTAAATTATCATTTTTTTAAACATAACTGTTCAACGTGAGGTTTCGAGAGGTGTAAACAAAAGAGTTAATAAAGTCGTAGTGGCCTAGTGGTTAAAACACAAGCCTCTCAAGTATGAGCGTGGATTCCAAGTCAGGCAAGTATCAATGTAACTAAGTTATAATTCTAAGTTATCTGTACTTTCTAAGTATATCTAAATTAATTCAAGTAGGCTACATATATAAACAAACTTATAAAACTAAATAAATACAAATTACTAAATAAAGCTATTACCCTAAATAAAACTATTATTAAATTACAATACAGCATCAAAAAATTCTTCGTCATCGCTGTCGACTGGTAATGTACCCAAGAGACTGGCAGCATTGCCGACGGCTTGTTGACACTTCCCGTGACCCAAGGGCTGGCTTTTACCTTGGCCAGCGGCTAAGTATTGCCATTCAACGCGGCAATGCTGCCAGTCTCTTGGGTACATTACCAGTCGACAGCGATGACGAAGAATTTTTTGATGCTGTATTGTAATTTAATAATAGTTTTATTTAGGGTAATAGCTTTATTTAGTAATTAGTATATCTTGGACACCAACGATTGATTAAAAGGTGAAGGAAAACTTCTTGAAGAAACCTGGACTTTCAAGTCTGAAATCGTTAACGATTGTGATGTGATTACGCTCAATCCTTCTCTGTATTAGAGGATACCTATGCCCAGCAGTGGGACAACAAAATGTTGATGATGATGATGAAACAAAAGAGTGCGTATTACAATTTAAAATAATTGCGGTAGCAACATTACAGTTTCCCCTTAATTTTCATAACTAGAATCCTCGACGTATACACTGGCTTATTATAACCTTATTGAGTGCATTCCACCAACAGGAAATTCGCTAAAAATAAAACGAAATAAAAACCTTGACAATAAAATACGGTTGAAGGCAAGTCAAGTCAATGTAATAGTTGCCTTGGCGTTTAATATGTAATTGTTACAGATGAAAGGCAAAGGTAATATTATCCCAAGGTTTTATATATTGTTGATTGCTTAAGTTGACCGTTGATTGCTAAAAAAGTCACTTGACTACTTATGGACGTTTTTATGTGGTATTCGAATGTTGAACTTTAATCAAAAGCGTTATTATATAAACTGATTAGGTATTCGTCAAAGGAATAGTGTAGATTGTAGATCCTACTTATGAATAATAATAATTATAACTTTAATAATTTATTCTCTCTTCACCAATTGTGTATTAGTGTATACAAAAAAAAGTCTCAGCTGAATTCCACTTTTGAGAGAGACTGACTGACTGACTGACTGTCTGACGAATGTTTGTATACATACGAAAACTACTAAACGGAATATTTATAAACCTATCTGTATACCTAATTTCTTAGAAAAGTATGAAATATGGCACACAAATAGTTTAGAACTAAGGTATACTAAGGTAAGATACTAAGGTAAGGTATAGTATACTTTTATCCTGGTATTCTAAAGGAATCGAGACTTATACAAGTAAAACTACAGGGAAGAAGCATTTATGGGAATTTATGAGGTCTTAACCAACCTTTATCGGCTGCTATTCATCGTCAGCCTTTTTATCGTCCCACTACTGGGCACAGGTCTCCTCTCATACAGAGAAGGATTGAGCGTAATCACTACGCTTGCTCAATGCGGGTTGGAAGGTTTCCTCAAGATGTTTTCCTTCACCTTTAATCAGTCATTGGTGTCCAAGATTTACTAAGATAGAGGTCGGCTGCTATTAATAACATAAAAACATATAAATTAGTTGAAGCCCAAAAGAATAGTAATACTACATCTGATAACACTCAATTCAAACAAGATCTTCGTAATAAAATGTTTTGTTCTAATCAACCTGACTTAATATATGGAAGACTAAAAATTTTATCATCTTTCACCCAGTAACACAAATAGATATCTAATAATAAACAATCATAATATAATATGTACCACATTTTTGGAACATCGCGGAAGCAGAAAATACGATAGCACTTAAAATTTCATAACAAGTGATAAAATAAAAAATACTTGTAACAGTGAGTTGTTATCACTTCCCTTGTTGTTCCTTTTGATAGGAAGACATATGACATCCATTACGTTACTATTCCTTATTTTACAGACCGTTTAATTGAATTTGACTTATATTCCCTCGGCATAAGGATGGCATTAAAAGAAAAAGAAAAGTGGTTACAATCCCAATCATTTACTGCAGTTACAATTTATCATGATATCAACGCAATAGATGTCAAAATCGGTTGAACCGTCTATAAAAAAGGTTTATTTTAATGTATTATCTTATTTCTTATAGAGTCGGTATAAGTAATACATAATACCGGCCGGCATAATATCGTCGCGGCTCGCGTTGTCAGTGATATGCCATTTGTCCTATTTAATTATTATTATAGAATACTAGACCTTATTTAGCAGTACTTAATAATAAAGTCGCGACAGCATCATGCTGCGACCACAACGGTGTCATCCTGATACGCCATTGAAATTCCGGTGATATTCCGACCGTTAATTTGTAAACCGTTAAAACGGTCAAGTGCGAGTCTGATTCGGACAAGGCTTCCATATCAATTTTTAGATAAATATGTAGTTTATCACGGGATTTTTATTTGTAATGTTCTAAGTATCTGTAAGCTGAGAAAAGGGATCTTGGCAGACGGACAACGAATCCCTTCGTTGTCGTTTTAAGTATCTAAACCGGAACCCTAAACATGCAAAAGTCACTCTTTCCGTCTAAACGAACTTTTCAGACATAATAATCCCAGAACTTTGACAAATAACTAGCTAGGACCCTACAATCTAATTGCGTAATTAATTACTTGAAATGTTCGAAAAATTAGCCTGCTCTATTGTCTGTTGTTACCGGGCTTAGAATAGTACCATCCCATATCCTCCCGTGGGTGTCGTAAGAGGCGACTAAGGGAACTATCACCAGGGTAGCCGGCAGCAGCGCTTCTCCTGTGGAATATCAAAACCTTGGGGTGGCCTTTGTCCAGCAGTGAATCTCTATAGGCTGAAGAAGAACTATGTTTGTATGTGGGTTATTGATGGTAATAGTTTGTTACACAGCCACCGCACTGGAGAAGGACATAGATACTTTTCGTTCATAGGTCGCCCGAATCAATGACAAATGTTACGTCATAAATAAGATACTGGAGAGCATATATACACGATAAAATACACGTTTATAAAATTGTTTCTAAAAGAATGGAACTATGTCAAAGTTACTCCACGTATTTGCATCATTAGTCTGTTCATAGGTGTTTTATTATGCATTTTTTGCGTCAGAGATAGCCTTGATTTAGAACAAAGCGATTTACAAGTGTCACCTCCAATAGGGGAAAAACGCTGATATCTGATATACAGATATTTTGTATCTAGTTCAGATAGATATTTAATATCTGGATTACCAATTCTCGGAATATAAAACATTCAAATTCTATTCGACAAACAGATGAAATCAGGTCCACAAAAAAAAATAACTCGCATAATAATAAATATTCATAAGCAACGTGTATCAAATTAATAAGCAAGAAAATTAACATACCACACTACAAAGTGACAAAGAAATGAGAGAAATTCCTCACAACTTACTCACCCACATATCCTACAAGACAGTAACTTTTATTTATATTTACTTATTGCAATCCTGCGCATCCATCTTTACAGAAAGTCATTAAACATAGATTATAACAACTATTGTCATGTCTTCTCATTTTGTTTACACGTTGTTTTTTCACGTTTTTCTGAATATTTTTTTTATTACTTTCTGTAGTGATCCAGTGGTCAATCACTGACACTCCACACCTTATTAATATTATGTTAAAATTGAGTACTAGTTTTTAGAAAATCATTTCTACTAACGAGTTTTATAATAATGGCAATACGGCAATGTCATTCTATCACCATTCCATTACGCATTACATTACAAAGGAAACACATTGTTATTGTAAACATTTTCATTTTTAATATCTGGTTTTGAAAAAAACCGATGATTCCTGAGTTTGTTACGGCTTTTCGTCTCAGAGGTAGTCAGTTAGGAAATGCCGGCTCCATCAAGCTTAAAAAAATATAACGTGTAAAAGTGATCAGTGACCCTACTTGCATAATAAACCGTTTCATTTCATTTCACGATACGACTGATAATTGATCGATCATTATGAATTTAGCAGATTAATTTTTTTACACAATGACAATGGAATGACAATAGAATCGTGTTGGAATGGCAAATTTATAAAAATATCAGTCTAGGGCCCCAGGTAGTTTTTTACTAGTTTTAGTTAGTAGTTTTTTAGATTTTTGTACTAGTTGCCATAGATTCCGTAGAAAAAAAAAGAAAGAACACGCTATGTATCAAGTTCTACATTTCCAATTATATCTGACCTCACATTGTATAACGTTTTCGTTGAATGAGCTATCAGCTTATACTGGTATGAATATTGAAGTTAGTCTACTCCCAAAAATGCGAATAACCCAATATTTAGTCCCAAGAGCTACGCAACATTTAGAATACGATATTATAGGTAAACTCGCATGATGCTGATGACACAGTCATCCGGAGTGACTCACGCGTCGGGCGGTTGTTCCCGAAATAGTCAGTCTGTCTGTGCGTTGCTATATACAGATCTGGGTTTTATTACGATTTTATGACTAATTAGCTTCTTTTTGTGATCCTCACCACGTGCTTTTGATTTATTGATAAATTTTCTGTGATGTTTAAAGAATAAATTGTTATTTAGAAGAAAAGTTCGTAAGTTTATGATTGAGCTTTAAATATGGCGCACATGAACATACTGACCTATTTCTATAAAAACTTTTTCATACTAATATTTATAAATACAAACGTATGGATGGGTGGATGTACCTATGGATATTTTTTTATATAAATTATATATAAAAAAATTAACATATAATAAGATACTTTTCATTCCGATTTTCCCATGAGATCAAAAACTTATGCGGGCGGTACCTATAATGGCAAATATCGATAAGATCCATTAGAAATTACTTTATTTTATTTTTACATCTATACTCTATACTAATATATAAAGCTGAAGAGTTTGTTTGTATGTTTATTTGTTTGTTTGTTTGTACGCGCTAATCTTGGGAACTACTGGTCCGATTTGAAAAATTATTTTTGCGTGGGATAGCCCATTAATCCAGGAAGGCTTTAGGCTATATAAATCACGCTGCGACCAATAGGAGCGGAGCATAGCTAACTCCACGCGAACGAAGTCGCTGGCGGCCGCTAGTTTTACATAAACCATTACAAAGAATATAATTGTTTTCGCAGCAAAAGTAAAATATGTGCATCTGGATATTCCAGTTCCACAGTAAGTTCTCCAAAATGGCTATGTTAAACGAATCTGATAAAAGAAACCAGCTTACTTAAATGTCATTGGGGAAATTACAATCGTGTATTAAATATGGTTGAACATAATTACTGTAATTATTTATACCTACTGAATTGTTCGCTAATTTAACTTAATTAATCCGTGAAATACGTTTTATGCTCTATTTCTTGTAATTAGCAAAAACGTATGTACTAATTATCTATGCTTAAAGCTCAAGAGTTTGTTTGAACGCTCTAATCTCAGGAACTACTGGTCAGATTTGAAAAATTATTTTTGCGTTGGATAGCCCATTAATCCAGGAAGGCTTTAGGCTATATAACATCACGATCAATAGGTTAAACTCAACTAACGGAAAAAAAAACTACCTAATAGTGTTAAATTTTAGTAAAATGTGTTTTGGTCAAATATAGTTTTTATAATGATGTTGTCATTACTAATGACTACTCAAACAAACAAAAAAAAAAAAATAAACGAAAATTTTAATTATCGAAAGGACTTTGAACCTTAGACAGAATAAAATAAAATCCTTAATTATATATCAATATATAAATCTAAGAATAAAACAAATATTATATATTAGAATACCAACTCTATTCATATTTAGTTCAAGTTATTGAAAAGATAAAAAGACATAATAAAAGCTGTTAGCATATTGCTCAATAATCGTCAAACTTGAACTTATTACCTACTGATACTGTTAGAATCTCCTTCACCCTTTAAAGCGGACATAAAGATAAGATATTCAGTAAATTAAAGATTGCAAGGTTTCCAAGATGATGATGAGACGTATGGAAGACAAAACCCAAATAAATTGGGATAAGAGCGGGCCGGACAATAGCATGGATGATGGCAAATCACCTTTAAAATCAGACTCAGTTGGTGAAATCAGCTATTATTATCAATTCACTCACTGCTGTGTATACGATTAGTTAGCAGTGGTGGCCTATTGTTATCAACCGCGACTTTCAGGTTGTAGGTCGTAGGTTCGAACCCCATCCGGCGCTTTTATCATCATCACAGCCGAAAGACGTCCACTGCTGGACATAGGCCTCCCCCAAGGATCTCCACGACGACCGGTCCTGCGCCTCCCGCATTTAGCGGTTTCCCGCGACCTTCACCAGGTCGTCGGTCCACCTTGTCGGGGGCCTACCCACGCTAAGTCTTCCGATGCGTGGTCGCCACTCGAGAACCCGTCGGCCCCATCGGGCATCGGTCCTACGGGCAATGTGTCCAGCCCACTGCCACTTTAGTGTTGCAATTCTTCGGGCTATGTCGGTTACTCTCGTTCTTCTGCAGATCTCCTCATTTCTGATTCGATTGCGCAGTGAAACCCCAAGCATAGCCCTCTCCATTGCCCTTTGAGTGACTTTGAGCCTTCTTATAAGGCACATTGTTAGCGACCACGTCTCAATTCCATAAGTTAGTCGGCGCTTTACTTTGTGTAAATTATTTCATCACCACTGCTGTCAAACCGGTAAAGGAACATCGTGAGGAAACCGGCATGTCCTAGAGGCAAAAAAAAAAAATATCTAAGACATGTGACATCTACCAACCCTCACCGGGCCAGCGTGGTAGATTGCGGACCCACTCTCTTTCACCCCTTTCGTCCCAACACTAGGAACTATGATATGTTTACGATTCCCTATTCCTCTACCTTATTTCTGGGTTACATTCATCCCTTATCCAGGTATTTCCCTTAGCTGCAGTAACTTCTAAGACAATAAAAACTTTAACAGAAATATTACCTTTAAAAAGGACTTTACTAATAATGTCAGATCCCATTAGAAAATTTTATTCTTCCACATTTACTTAAATATAAACAAGCTATGAAATAATGACGCAAATGCGCGTCAATATCCGTAAACGTTGCATAACGTTAGAGAAGGAAGAGTGCACTGACAACCTAATGTAATGCGCGTTCATTCTCCTGCCCTTATCCCAATGCGCGTTATAGACATGCAATAGATTCATGCAGGCCTAGTGCAAATCTTTACAATTTTCTTCCGCCCAATCATCAGTAATGGACTATTTTCTTAACATTTGTATATTGACAATACGTAGGTTTTGCGTTTTTTGTAAATGACCTTTCTTAAGGACTTCAGAGATATAGTCAATGTGTTAACCAAATTTAAATTTTTAGAAGATAAATCTTAGTTCAGTCCTGTTCTTAATGAATTCGAAAGAAAAAAGTCGCACTAAATATAAATTAAGTTTGGTTTTTTTTTTTTTGTTTTGCTAAATGACCTTACATAAGGTCATCAGCGATTTAGTCAATGTGTCAACTAAATTTAAAACTTACTAGCTAATTTATTCCTCCTAGTCTTCATAATACGCAGTAGGTACAGTTCCCACGATAAGGACTCAAGAGTATAGGCACAATAGACATGTCTACTGTGGTATAGGTAACCAGCTTTATCTAAGGTAGTACTCAATATTTGTTCTTGTTATCGTACTCTACATTGTCTGCTGCATCTGACAGATACTTAGTTATCTTATTAACCTACTTTAGTGAGTCGGGTTATGTGTTTGGTGAAGAAAAAGGTCGTTTAGCTTGTGAATTTCCGATGATTGTAGTCGCAATTTAATCATGTTTTGTTTTCATATCGATATCCGTTAACAAAACAAAACATGACAAATATCGTACGATATTAATTAACAAAAGACCAGTACCTAGGTATCATTAAATGACAACAATTGTATTTCTTCAATATCGAAGTGAGTTTAATTATTTGAAAATTATGGTATGTCCAATTTAAAGAACTTCATGCTACCGGTTATAATTGTATGTAATACTGGCTGCGTGCCACGGTTTTATCCATCGATTCCATGGGAATATCGTGATTAAAGGGATCTAAATGTCATAATCCATGTCATGGTCTACCCATGTGCCAAGTTTCACCCGAATTATTTCAGCTGTTTTATCGCAAGAGCGTAACAAACAAACAGACGTACATACCAAATCTTTTGTCTTTATAATATTAGTTTAGATTTATTTAATACTAGCAGTCGCCAGCGACTTCGTTCGCGTGGTTTAGTTATGCTGCGCTCCTATTGGTCGCAGCGTGATGTTATATAGCCTAAAGCCTTCCTGGATTAATGGGCTATCCAACGCAAAAAGAATTTTTCAAATCGGACCAGTAGTTCCCGAGATTAGCGCGCACAAACAAACAAACAAACAAACTCTTCAGTTTTATATATTAGTATAGATTTAGCTAAAAAACTTATCATCAAAGATCGGGTTATCAATGATGTAGATTGTAGGCTATATTTATCGCTGAACCTCACCCATTTGAACTCCCTTTGCTAGGCTTCATATTAGCCAAGTAGCCAACAAAAATAGTATTGTAAAATGTTGCCTAACATTTTACAATACAATGTTGCCATACTCATAGGAGCTCTCTCTTAAACTTTTGCGAAACATTTAAATGCCATGTTTTCTACGCAATCATATGCATCCTCTTTATGGGCGGTGTTGTAAACTGTTAAATTAAACTGTTTAAACTAACTTACTAACGCAATTAAGGAAATACTAATTAAATTGAAGTCACTTAAAAATGGGTCTTTTTTTTTTCACAGAAGTTGATTATTTGTCGAAGATTTATTCTCCAAAGTCTTACCTATTATACAAAGTTATTTTTTGTTTATTCGAAACCTGAATATAGTTTGTTCAGAATAAGCAACTGAATCGATTCCAATCATTTTTACACCATGTTATATTTTTTACCAAATACATTTAGAGATTTTTGCTGTTTGGATACAGAACGCGTACACGCAGTTGTACGTTAGATCATAGTACTCGCGCGCGCATCAGCTGACACGCCGAGAGATCAACGCCCCGCGTTCGCCCGCACGAGCGGACCTTTGACCTTTTTTTTTTTTTTGATATGGCATCTCGTAGGTGGCTACTAGGAGACCGTAACTACTTAATCGGACTTTCCTGTGGATCCCTTAATTAAAATTAAAGCCTCCAGTCAGGGGCACTTAAAAGTAAATTAAAATTAGGCGACTACGCACTAAGGGCACCCCCTGTGGGGTACGAACCTCGGCTTAGGGCGTCGCTAGAGAGGACAGCAAGGGACGGCTGGATCGAATGTGTTCTTAATGGTTTGATGACCATGACGTTTCCTAGTACTAGCTCTGAGAAGAAACGCCGAAACAAACTCAGAGGTCATTGATGGGACATTATGATATTACTGGCTCAGCTGCAGCGCGGGCTGGCCTTCATCGGACAAGGGGACCTTTGATCATATTTTTGTTGGAACAACCAAGTGGAATAGCAAGCTCATAGCTTTGTAATTATATCTTTTTGTACATAGATTCTTTACTTATAAATACTGGACACGTGTTTCGGAATTCGCTTTTTTTTTTTTGATGCCGTAACTACTTAACCGGACTTTAGAAATTCGCATAAACAAAAAATTATGTTCCATAAAACAGCGTAGTGTACTTGGCTAATCTTATCACAAGCCCACATGATATCTGATAGCCTAAAATATCAGAGTGTAAACATAGAATAATGCTAGTCTATATTGACATACATCTTGCTGATAACGATGTTATGGATATATAAGGGTTAACGACTTTTATCAATATATGACGCTGTATTATCATGTACATGCACTCAAAGATCCTTGTGTGAAGGTAAATAGGTTGGTGTGAATATTTTTAATAGAATAGATTATTCTTAATTGACAGCATTCGTGGTGTAGCGGTTGCGAACGCGGCCGTTGGTCCCGGTTGCCATTACGGGGGGGTGGGGGGCTAATTACGTCACGCCGTGGTATATTTTGCTTTATTGTTTGTTGTAAGCCTGGCTAATGATCCTAGAGCCAGACTAACCCGACACTACACCGACGATATCCCGGACGTCAGCCTGTACGAGATTGGTATGGCCATGAAACAGCTCAAGAACGATAAGGCGGCTGGGGATGATGGAATTACGGCTGAGCTTCTGAAAGCGGGTGACAAACCGGTTCTTAAAGCGCTTCAGAAGCTATTTAATTCCGTCATTCTTAAAGGCGAAACGCCTAAGGCGTGGCACAGGAGCGTGGTGGTTTTGTTTTTCAAAAAAGGTGACAATACCCTCCTGAAAACTACAGACCGATATCCCTCCTGAGCCATGTCTACAAGCTGTTTTCTAGGGTCATCACGAATCGTCTCGCTCGCAGGTTCGACGACTTCCAGCCTCCCGAACAAGCAGGCTTCCGAAAAGGCTTTAGCACCATAGACCACATTCATACGCTGCGGCAAAGTTATACAGAAGTCCGAGGAGTATAACAAACCACTATGCTTGGCGTTTGTGGACTATGAGAAGGCCTTCGATTCGATTGAGACTTGGGCGGTGCTACAGTCTCTCCAGTGGTGCCAAATTGACCATCGATACATTGAGGTGATAAAGTGTTTGTACAAAAACGCCACCATGTCAGTCCGTCTCCAGGACCAGGACTCGAAACCGATCCAACTGCAGCGTGGAGTGAGACAAGGAGATGTCATATCTCCTAAATTGTTCACTGCTGCGTTGGAAGATGTCTTCAAGCTCCTGGACTGGAAAGGATTTGGCATCAACATCAACGGCGAGTACATCACTAATCTCCGTTTCGCAGATGATATCGTGGTCATGGCTGAGACCCTGGAAGACTTGGGCAAAATGCTCAATGACCTCAGCAGAGCTTCCCAACAAGCGGGTCTAAAAATGAACATGGATAAGACGAAGATCATGTCGAACTCTCATGTCGCACCCACTCCAACTGTAGTTGGTTGCTCTGCACTCGAAGTTGTTGACGAGTATATATACCTGGGACAGAAAGTCCAACTAGGTAGGTCCAACTTCGAGAAAGAGGTGTCTCGGCGAATCCAGCTCGGTTGGGCAGCGTTCGGGAAGCCACGCTACATCTTCTCGTCGTCCAAGATACCACAGTGTCTCAAGACTAAAGTCTTTGACCAGTGTGTGTTGCCAATGATGACTTACGGAACTGAAACGTGGTCGCTCACAATGGGTCTCATACGAAGGCTCAGAGTCACACAAAGGGCAATGGAAAGAGCAATGCTAGGAGTTTCTCTGCGTGATCGAATCAGAAATGAGGAGATCCGCAGAAGAACCAAAGTCACCGACATAGCTCTGCGAGTCGCTAAACTTAAGTGGCAATGGGCAGGGCACATTGCTCGTAGAATCGATGGCCGATGGGGCAGCAAGGTTCTGGAGTGGCGGCCACGTACTGGAAGACGCAGCGTAGGGAGACCCCCAACAAGGTGGACCGATGACCTGGTGAAGGTCGCGGGAAGCCGATGGATGCGGGCAGCACAAGACCGGTCATCGTGGAAAGCCTTGGGGGCCTTTGTCCAGCAGTGGACATCTATAGGCTGAGGAAGAAGAAGAAGAAGAAGTGGTATATTTTGTACCACGGCGTGACGTCATGCGACATTTCAAATCAATATAGGTATCTTCCGAAGTATTTGAATGAAAGAAAAAATAAAAATACGTGTTCAATATTTTTTATAAATCTATCTGGTGGACATTAAATTATTTTTTAGGATACAACCCAATTGGTCTAACCGTCTAACTGCAATGCTTCGATATCGGTTGTGGAGGTCAGACGGCAATCGCTTTATGGAAAATATCGAAGTTTAGCCAAAATCAGCAGTTAGACTGGTAAAAGCGGACCTCGACTCCAAATCTGAAAAAGATTCGGATGCGACTGGGATATTAACGCTGAGATGATGATGATGAATAGAATATTCTTTACTATGTACCTTAGTTTAAGTAGCGAATGTTGGAGAAAAAAAAGGCCAGGTTGTAGTGGGAGTGGGCTGGACACGTCTCCCGAATGCACCCAGAGAAATGGGTAATAATCGCCACTTACTGGATACCTGAGGGAGGTCATCGCCGTCGTGGTAGACCACGATGGTGGTGTGACTACAAGACAGAGAGGTTTGGAAGAAAAAAGGGAAGGCCTTTGCCCAGCAGTGGGACACCAAATCCATACTACCTATACTAATATTATAAATGCGAAAGTAACTCTGTCTGTCGGTCTGTCTGTCTGTCTGTCTGTCTGTCTGTCTGTCTGTCTGTTACGCTTTCTCGCTTAAACCACTCAACCGATTTTGATGAAATTTGGCACAGACAATCTTTAGACTCTGAGAAAGAACATAGGCTACCTTTTATCCCGGAAAAAAATGATGTTCCCGAGGGAGATCTAAAAAGCGCGATATAACCGAACTCCACGCAGGCATAGCCGCGGGCAGAAAGCTAGTAGCCTATAAAAATGTACACCATATAAATTACACAACATAAAAACAACACGTTCAATTTTCTTCATTATTATCGCAGTGTTATCGGCATTGCCACCTCTTGCTCAAAACCTAAACTAAATTAAAACGCAGTGCTTGCTTTTATAGAGAAGTTAAATATTAGTTTAGTCCCTACCAATTAGTTTTATTACCTACTAAATTGACGTAGTTTTGGTAGCCGTTGTTGTATAACCACGTGTAAACTACGTAACACGTCTATGGCGTATGTCAATTTCATCAGCTGTGTTTCTACTCCCACTGAACATAAGTGACTTTGACCCTTTTGACTTTGAACCATACTTCTACCATATTACTACATATTCAAACCTTATATGAGTCACATACTATCAATCTCAATTATTTTGAAGGATATTGCTAATCCATACTATCCATACTCATCATCATCCCAGCGTTTATCCCAGTCGCATCCGAAGCCTTTTCAGCTTTGGAGTCTGGGGTCCGCTTTACCAGTCCAACTGCTGAAATGGCTAAACTTCGACATTTTCCGTGAAGCGACTGCCGTCTGACCTCCACAACCTGAAGGCGACATCGAAGCATTGCAGTTACACCAATTGTTGGACTTTTGAGGGCTCCAACAACCCGTAACGACTGCCACTAGGTGTTCGTATGGCAACCGGAACCAACGGATTTACGTGCTTTCCGAGGCACGACCAGACCAGTGCAAATATTCATATTCATGCATACAAATACTTGCACTGTGCGGGGATCGAACCCGCGCCACCTTGCGCAGCGGTCGCGTCCGCTACCGCTACGCCACGGAGGCTGTCAATCCATACTATCCATACTAATCCATACTAATATTATAAATGCTAAAGTAACTCTGTCTGTCTGTCTGTCGGTCTGTCTGTCTGTCTGTCTGTCTGTCTGTTACGCTTTCCCGCTTAAACTTCTTAACCGATTTTGATGAAATTTGGCACAGACAATCTTTAGACCCTGAGAAAGAACATAGGCTACCTTTTATCCCGGAAAAATTTGATGTTCCCGAGGGAAATCTAAAAAGCGCGATATAACCTAACTCCACGCGGGCGAAGCCGCGGGCGGAAAGCTAGTCCATACTAATATTATAAATGCGAAAGTAACTCTGTCTGTCTGTCTGTCTGTCTGTTACGCTTTCCCGCTTAAACCTCTCAATCGATTTTGATGAAATTTGGCACAGACAATATTTGGACCCTGAGAAAGAACATAGGCTACCTTTTATCCCGGAAAAATATGATGTTCCCGAGGGAAATCTAAATAGCGCGATATAACTGAACTCCACGCGGGCGGAGCCGCGGGCGGAAAGCTAGTCCATACTAATATTATAAATGCGAAAGTAACTCTGTCTGTCTGTCTGTCTGTCTGTCTGTCTGTCTGTTACGCTTTCCCGCTTAAACCTCTCAACCGATTTTGATCAAATTTGGCACAGACAATATTTAGACCCTGAGAAAGAACATAGGCTACCTTTTATCCCGAAAAATTTGTTGTTCCCGAGGGAAATCTAAAAAGCGCGATATAACCGAACTCCACGCGGGCGAAGCCGCGGGCGGAAAGCTAGTATATTATAAATGTGAAAGTAACTCTGTCTGTCTGTCTGTCTGTTACGCTTTCCCGCTTAAACCTCTCAACCGATTTTGATGAAATTTGGCACAGACAATCTTTAGACCCTGAGAAAGAACATAGGCTACCTTTTATCCCGGAAAAAATTGATGTTCCCGAGGGAAATCTAAAAAGCGCGATATAACCGAACTCTACGCGGGCGAAGCACCGGGCGGAAAGCTAGTGCTTCATAGTTGGAAAAATGTGTCCGCTCAACATCGTAAAAAGCGCAAAGAATGTTACTGAATTGTCAAAGTGCCTTAGTGTGGGCAAGATTCATCAATGTAGGTCTTCCTCACAAATATGCATGCTTAGAAAAAAAAAAACTAAGAGCTTGAGGTTCAATACCATTAAAGCTAAGTATTTTATCATCTTTTTCTAGTAAATTAAAAATAAGCGTTATATGAATTACATAAGTAACACTTTATCTTCCGAAATTGGGTAAGCAGAAATAATAGGTAATTAATTGAGAAGATAAGAGAAGTATTTAGGTCTAATTATAAATTATGATTACTACAAATAATTCTGCTACCGTACAAAATATTTATACTGTAATATTGCTGATAAGAAACGAAATATTAACAAAAAAAAAATCTGAGATATTTATTCACTGTCTCTCATTTGTTATTTTTATGCTTAAAGGTCATTCAACTCTGTCTGCCGCTCTTTTTTACCCGACTGCCAGGAGGGTTATGTTTTTAGCTCCTATCTTGTATGTATTATTCTTTATTACCTAGTATCTCTAGAACCGCTTAACGGATTTTCACATTTGAGGTATCGTTAGATTTGACTTAATTGCCCAACTGCTACTAGATAGGTGACATTTTAAAAAATCCAAAATGGCGGATGTATCACGCCATATTGTGAGATATGAAGAAATAAATTTCTACCAAGCATATCGAGTGGGATATCAAAATGAAGGATTTTAAACACTGATTCTAAATATGTATATAACTTAATATTAAATGGAACAAAAAAAAAAGAATTACATGTTTTTTTCTGCCAAGCATATAGAGTTGGGTATCAAAATTAAGGATTTTAATCACTGATTATAATAAAAATATTGATTCTAAATATATTTTATATAAAAAAGTTTTTAAATATAAAATTGCAGTTTAATAGGAAAAAAATCTTTTGTATTAAATGAAGTTATAACCCATGCAATCAATGTATTTTTGCCAACACAGTGGCAGTTTATTGATTCTTAAAGAAATCAGCTGGACGAGAGGCAAGTGGCAGTCTTCGAATGGGGCAATGCCAAACTTGTAGCATTCAATACCGCCAAAACCTTTTCACCCCCAAAAAAGCCCGTTCACCTTGGCTCCTACTTTTCGAAACGTATCCTTGGAGTGTTCCGACCGCCTTGAGCTTTTGGGAGTTGAGATTCCCTCCACCCTAAACTTTGGGCGGTTCATTGAGTCCAAAGCCAAGGTGGCTGCCAAGGAACTTGGCGTTATCGCAAGGGTCCGGCGGTACTTCACACCAGGGCAGCTTTTAATGTTGTACAAAGCACAGGTCGGTTCGTGTGGAGTACTGCAGCCACATTTGAGCTGATGCTGCTAAGTGTCACCTGGCCACTTTGATTCAGTGGAGAGGCGGGCGAAGAGGCTGATTGGTAACCCTGACTTAACTCGAGACGGTCTCCAAAGCCTAGAGCACAGGCGTAGAGTAGCCAGCATTTTGATCTTCTATAGGATGCATTTTGGGGAGTGTGCGAGGGAATTGCAAGATTTAATTCCCCCATCTCCGTTCCACCATCGGACGACCCGTCGTACGGCAAGTTTCCACCCTTACGTTGTTAACACCACTACGATCCGGACGAAGCGTTTCGCCTCCTCTTTTATACCGCGTACATCGAGGGACTGGAACAATTTGCCAGCGACAGTGTTTCCGTCACATTACAATTTGAGCGTCTTCAAGGCTAGAGTGAATAGGCTCTTAATAAACTAGCGCTAGTTTATAACTAACAAAAAAAAAGACGAAAAAGATTGAAGACGAAGAAGACCATG
>JADWQK010001503.1:0-231956 GCA_017933935.1 Sesamia nonagrioides | reverse complement strand
ACGTTACAATAAATATAAAGATGGGCGGTCTTATCGCTAAGAGCACAACATTCTTAGCTCTAAGCCTTTTGTGAACATCTTGTTATGCCTTGTAGAATTCCACAAGTTAGGTATGTCCATTAGAAAAGAAACAAACAAGAAAACATAAAACAAGAAACCGTGGCCCTGGCCATCGCACAGGCAAGTGAAGAAACACAGGTGGGTTTTAGTCAGTAAAAGTCTGACACGCCCTTCCGCTCTGCCCAGAGCGGACGAAGTCATTTGATGATTTCCCATCCCAAAAAAAAAAAGGTATGTCCATTAAACTTCATATTCAATATAAACTTCAACTTTCGTTTATTTACATTCCACAATGGAAAGTAAATAAACCATGACTATGAAAGTTTTAAATCTCTAATCAGTCACTGCTAGTAAACCTCATATAAACAGTTGGTTCACATGAAAGCAATCAATCAAATCACTTGACAAGGGATTAAATGGACCAAGCTGTCGTCAACCATTTTAAAAAACAGTAGATATACAATTTTGTCTATTGTAGATACATCTGACAGGTTTTTCCGAAAACATTTTCCAACTGAAGTGAAAGAGCTCAGTTGGAATATGTTCTATCTCATTCTGTTAGTGTAATCTTGGATGAAATAGATATGAGATAGAAAGAATCTTATTGTAATATTGTATGAAGCAATTCGCAGAGTTGTTTACGCCCCAGGTTCTGTAACGAAGGGCCATAAAAAGATATTGATATCTGAAATCTAACATCCTGCCGTTTTCTATAAAACTTTGCCAGTTACCTTATTACATTTTAGATATTTTATGTTAGTCTAGACGTAGCACGTCGTAAACTTTATCCTTTTATTATTGTTCAATTAAATTGTCTGAGAAAGTAACTCTTAAAGTTGCTGGGCTTGTGAAAAACTATTTTTCACGGCTGAAAGAATTTTTCTTTTCTGTTACCTAGAATTACATTGCCTGGTTTTCTTATGAAAAAACTGGGATTGTAGATAACTCGTTCGTATGAACCTATGTACCTCAGTCTAAATTTACATAATATTGTTTACATGGCCTTTTAAAAGCTTTCCTAACCAGTATTAGGAAAGCTTTTAAAAAGTAATGTAATTAGGTAGGTATGGGTACTCAGGTATGTAATGACAAACTTTTGCTCTCAGTTCAGCCTTCGACTTTTGCCCTCAGCCCTCAACTCGTCAAGCCGATTTATAACTTCGTACAAAAAGTTATTTTAGTTTTCTCGGAATAGTTCTAAAACAAATATACTTTATCTTTGCTATAATATTATACTAGTTATTAATATGATACTGTTCTTTCCAGTGGCAAAGGATGACAGATTTTATAAGAAAAACCCGTTAAAAAATATGTGCGAACATTCTCCACTGCCATTAGCATTGCCATAATGTGACCAGTCTTCTCGGCACAATGGCAGCCCAGTGTAAAAGAGTACTTTGATACTTAAGTGCCTTTTGTAAATGGTTTTAATTTTGTATTGCCATCTAGAAAGGGAAGCGGAAAGTACTCGTTTGCAAAGACCCTTCGTCACTTTAGACGACAATAAACAAAACGCATGAGTTGAAGGCTGAAACTCGTTACCTACTACATGTCAATCCCTTTGTGGTACACATAAGAGTATTCCCCTACCTATCCACGTTCGAAACGTTGAAGGAAACTTATCATAACAGGAAATTAACCGTCAAATCCGCGGCAGGTATGATTGTCGTACGCTAGTCAAATTTGCCTTAACAATATGTAGGAGTCATAGATATCCAGTGAGAAGAATTGAATGAATATAAATAGTTTATTTTCATAACGAAACATATATTAATAAGTATACACTGATTAACCAAATGCTAACTACTGTGTAGAAAACTGTATACAGGTATTGTAGGCCCTGTTTCTTAAACTAGGAAAACAGGTATCTTAAGGGAGAGTGTTCAGCTGTGAGCTTACTTGAAAATAAGAAAACTACGTAAAATCAAGCCCGAAGGGGAAAAATAGGTTGTAAGTCCATAGGGATGTACTGTTGTTTTTTCGAACGTGTCAGAAGAAAATGGACTGCTGATTTCGAAACCTACCAAGCTCCGGTTTGGCAGGTTTTGAAATAAACAGTCCATTTCAATCAAGAAGTCTGCCTCTCAAGCCTGTCTAGACAGGCTTCAAACAACATTTGTAAGAACTAGTTCATCGAACGATCAATTTTTATAAATTTTATATCTAGATTTAATTTTATATAACTGAAACCGATTTGGACGAATTTTTTGATGCCCAGTGAGCAAGACTATACTTTATTTTTTTTGTGTATACAACGTGTAACATAAAGGGTATATACATAACAAAGACATGGCATCTTTACATGATATCAAACGATATTGGAAGGGTTTTTTAATCCTATCTCTTCATGTTAGGAAGTTATGAGGAAAAACACTGCCTGTGATAGGCTACTATCATACTAGTCGCACAGAGATATTGAAGACATTTATCGGATTTTGGCAAGTAACGTGACGGGTAACGAGTAGTTATTAAGTATGTAGTGTGCTGCCACGTTTGTTATGATTTGATTTTAAGAATCACAAGAAACCGAAAATTTGGTACCAATTTTTTGAGTATTTTATGTTGAGTTGAAACCCTTCCGATATCGTTTGATATCATCTAAAGATGCCATGCCCTTGGTATGTATATACCCTTTTTGTTACACGTTGTATATATTTTAGGTTTAAGTAATAATAATATAAGTATTGCAAATAAATGTTCGTTAACAAGATATCTAAAATGTTTAATAATGGTCAAACAAAGGTTTGACCATTATTAAAACTTTTTGCATATGGCAGATTAAAGTAATTTGTGAACCCAAAAGCTTTTAAAACTGGACTTGTATGTTACCCGAAGTTTTCTTATTTGGCAAACTAAGGAGAATAATAGCAATGGTTGTCCAGTGGACACGGTAGCGACTACTGAACTGTATTTTCGAACCCGAGGATCTTTAGTTTGTGTCAATTATACCATCAACACTGCTTTATAAAATGGTGAAGAGAAACATTCTAAGCTCAAATATTCGAAGATATGTGACTAACTCGCACTGGGCCCACGTGGTGGATTACGGCCCACTTCCTCTCACAGAGAGGAGGCTTACGTCCCAGCAGTAGCCTACAATGGCTAAATATGTAAACAAAATAACTCGCTATCAATTCAAAACGTTAGGTCTTATCTATCCTGAGCTAAGCTCTAAAATATGACAATATTTTTAACCAGCGCTTACCTAAGTTACCACATTACCAGGAACTTAATCACGCTAAAAAGCGAAACTTTCAACGAGAATGAAGCTATTTGCATGATTTTGCATTTAATTGTTAACTGGTTAATTGTTTATTCTAGAAGTTACGCTCAGAATTCGTGCGTTTTAGAACTTTACGCAAAGAAATTTACTTAATTTTGCAGTGGATTTATGTAGGACACAAATCACGTGCACAATTGTCTTAGCTCAATATAATCATAACAATACACCTACTTCATAGGTGTATTATATGATTGAGCTAAGACAATTGTGCAGCAATGATTCTACAAAAAATAAGTATCTGAAATAACTATGGGATCACATTCATTCCCTGCCCTTATACATAATCTTTATATATAAATATGAATCTCTATTTCCGTTGGTCATTGCATCACGCATGAATGGATAGAATGATTTCGCTTATTATATTTTTATTGTTCATTATTTTCAGGAGAAGGTTCTTATGAAAGAAAAAAAAAAAGAAAGTTGCGCAAAAAATTATAGAATTACGCATTTACCATGATTTGGAGAACGATGTAAGCTACGTTTTTATCCAGGGTCGCAGACAAAGTCGCGGGTAACAGTTACTGAGAAAATCAAAGTCAAGAAAGTAACGCCACAAGAATAATTACACATATAACTGCCAAAGTTTTTAGAAACTTTCTCGACATCGCGATTATAATCAGTATTCCCTTGAATTTTATATTTGATGTAAAAGTATCGCACGACTTATGTGAAAGATTTGTAATAATACCATAAGTACATACGAAAGCTGTGGAAACAAAAGACGTCATTGTAACTAAAAACACCGCAATCGCCTACGATCAGAAGGCAGGATGACGGGAAAATTACACACAAGCTAAACTTTCAACACGCAACAGGAACAATAGAAACAACTACAGCATTTACATAGGTAATAAGTTCAATAGGTACCCACTTGAGCACAGTATGAGGAGCACGAAATGTTTTGAATAGTTCATAGTCTCGTAACACTTTTGCCGAATGTTTTCGCACACGAGGCAAAGTCAGTGAGGGAAGCTGACGGCGACCGCCGCGCGATTCAGTGGTGGCGCGCCGACTGAAAACTTTCAAACAGGAACAGATTCAGGAGAAAGCGCGCATGCGTCCCTGTCCGCCTGTTGAGTTACTTCCCAAGTTCCCTATTACAGTGTTATAATATTTCGCCGGCTTGCTTTTCATATTTGTAAAGGGTATTTCATTAGAAATGTCTTTGGAAGGATACAGCCGAAGTGGTTATTGCTTTGCTACTTTTTTTCTGATATACATAAAATTTATATACTAAGGTATATTAAAGATAGACTATTGTCTCGATTGATTACATAGCTAAAGTTTATTATTCAGAATTCTATTTGTATTCTATTCTTTGTATCTTGTTGTACGTCGACTATTTTAGGCAAGTCGAAGATGTTAATAACCGTTTGAATTTTGATTAATTTAGTTTATTAATTGAATAACAGTATAAGTCTTAATTTGCTTCGTAAGAAGTTTACCTATGTTATCACTGCCCAAGTTAAGCTCACTGCCTTTAACTGAACAGCTCTAGAAACTTTGAGTAATGTGTACAATGTAATAAACCCTTAAAGTCTGTTTTATACAACCTATTTCGTGGGGTTATCCAGCTCAATGTATTTCCTAATTATTAACTACTGGCCGTTGCCCGCGACTTCGTCTGCGATCATCATCATCAGATTTAAAATAGCTACTGGTCATGACCAGTGTAAGGATATTGGCTATTTTTCATTGGATTTGGATGACTTTTTTCCATAGGTAGACCATGGTCACACCCACCGTCACCATGTTACTCAAGTAACAAACAAATCTCTTTCTTATTTACAATATTATATCATTCGCATGTATAAATGTAGGTAGGTACATAGTTAAGATTAATTCTAAAGCTCTCAAACGAAAACAAATTTCAATAATTAATTAGTATAGATACGAGCAAAAAGTAACTTATACGACCTAAATGAAGCTGGATGAAACCAGCATTTTTTCTTGGCAATACAATTCGGGAAATCCTCCATTTTGGTAGCATGCCAATTGTAATACCTATCTACAGAGAAAATGAATTGTTATAAACCCAATATCCAGGAGAACCGGAATAGCGAGATAGGCAAAATCTGTTAAACATTTTTATTTGTGTCCTTGTTGATGAGAAATCTTATGATATCCCATAGTACCTACAGAGCATTAAAAAAAAAGAACTTTGTTGATATGTATAATGTATATTATGGTAATGCTGGTTAAGTACTATAATTTTCAACAAAGAACTCTTTAAATAGTCAAATGCAAAGGTCCCTTTTGAAATTACACCAGTCTTTTTAATGAAAAGTATGTGAACCTACTGATGTTCAAAGGTCAAAAATACACACATCAAAAAAGTGTAAGCAACACATACAAATTTCAATTTTAAAATGTGTTTTCACTTTAAATCCTTAGTATTCTCTTCTTTATATTATTTTTTATGCTTTTGTGATATTAAACAACAATTGGTTTTGTTTTTTCAATAATCATAATTAATTATACTTACGAGTAAGTACTGTATGTACTATGTACGTAGTCAAAGTACAGGTGTCTAAACTGGTTCACTAGTGAAGCAGTTCGACAAACATTCAAGCACGTTATTATTTATAATCACACAATCATTTCACCCTATGGCCTATGTATCACACACGCCTTACCACACACACATAACACACATACACAACACACACACCTATCCATGGTGGATATACTACTCAGTCAAAACCCATTAAAATGCAATCTCTCCATCTCATTAATACATAATGCACATGTTAAATTACACTTCTTTTGGTAGATCAATACGCGTTCCTTCTCTTGAAAGCAACTAAATGAACAGTCTTGCCTTTTCTCTGTCAAAAGTTGGAAAACCTACAACATCCCAGTTTTAATTAATTGCACATTCTTGTAATAAATCTCCTCAAACACTATGTGGCTGTCCTCTCCTGGGTCGTACAGATGTTGTGAGGTATTTAGGTGTTCAAATAGATGACTCTTTATCATTCTATAACCATATAGACGTACTTACCTCTCGACTGCGCAAGCTGATATTTATTTTTAAGAATCTCCGGCATGTGGCTGACACTCAAGTACTTAGACAAGTTTATTTAGCTCTGTGTCAATCAATTGCACTGTACTGTATAGTTGTCTGGGGCGGAGCAGCAAAAACGCATTTGTTGAAACTGGAACGAGCCCAAAGAGCGATCCTTAAAGTGGGTTGGTCCCTTCCTTATCGATTCCCTACCACGGAACTTTATAATACCTGTAAGGTCCTCTCTATCCGGAAATTGTTTATTCTAGATTTAATTCTCGCTACCCACTCCCGCAATTCCTATAATCCCGAAAAGTTCCAATCCCTGAGGCGGAAACATACAGTATGTTCATCCATCCCTGTCCATTCAAAGCTAGCTCAGCGATCTTTTTACTTCCTTGGTCCTTACGTGTACAACAAACTTAATAAAATCTTAAATTTGTACTCAATGGTTAAACATAAATGCAAAACTACTGTAAGGAACTGGCTACTGGACATTGACTATGAAAGTACGGAAAGCATTATCCAAACCACTCAATATTAATCACAATTTCTCACACTGAATCCACATGCATTCACACAACACCTTTACACCTTACACTTACCTTACACTTTCTTACAATTACATTACCACACATTACACTTCTCGAGTGCACCCTTTATTTCTAGATTTACCTCTCTGTTGAAAATGTTTTTCAAACTAATAGTGATATATGTATAAAATTATTCTCGATGCCGTTTCAAATGATAAATGTTTAAAGGGGTAGCCTGGAGATCTGTATCACAGGTTCCGAACCTAGTTCAGACTCCAGCTCTCACAAAGGTTCGAGAATACGGCAAAATTGTATTTACGCACTATTGTAACAACGTTCCTTGGTGAGAGAAATAAACCGTTTATTATTATTATTATATTATTATTATTAGTTTGGCCAAACACTGTCTCTTATGAGACAGGTCCCCTAGTTTAAGAGGGAGGGTTTATAATTTTGGTTTCATATATGTAGTTAAATAATTTGTATGTATTACCTACCTACCACCTTATGTCTAATCTGTACTTTTTGGTAAATTAATATTAGGTATTATTATTATTTATAGCTATGTAAGCAGTTGTGAATAACGACAGGTGTGACTTACATAGGTGCAATGTGTTTTCTCAACGCACTTTATTCTTTCGACAACGGTACTCTCATAACCTTGTAATTGAACCCATATCGGGACTCTTCCCAAAATAAAATTTTATTCCATACTTTATAAATACTTTCCACTTCTGGATTCTAAATATAGTTTATCAATTGAATGATAGTATTAGTTTTAACTTGCTTCGTTAGAAGTTTCTCTATGTTATCACTGCCCAAGTTATGCTCACTGCCTTTAACTGAACAGCTCTAGAAACTTTGAGTAATGTGTACAATGTAATAAACCCTTAAAGTCTGTTTTACTGTTGGCGGCGGCTCCGGAAGAACATGCATCGAGGACGACGTTGATGGCAAACCCAGAGGACAAAGCGCCGAGGACGACGCCATAGTCAGGAGAGGCCGAGTGAGATGTGCGTGTCCATATAATATGTTTCCTACACCATTCATTTCGCGTGATTGCCGTGATGTATCGGTAGGCGCCTAATTGGCCATCGTACTCGTAAGCCACTTGAATTTTGTAGCCTTAAACCTATATTTCGATCGGTTAACATCGACTGGCGCTTGCAGTGAGTTGTATGTATCGATCTTGCTGTGTAATCAAGCGAGAAGAAGTCAATCTCAGGCATCTCGGTATTTTGTTGTCGAAAGAAGCGTTATTTGTCGTCTTCATCAACGTTACAATAATACGGGAGAACCTGCTGAACAGTACCCAGGTCGAGGAAGGCGGTTGTACATCTTCCTCGACCTGGGTGCTGGTCAGCAGGATCTCCCATCTTAGTGTGAGAATAACTTCTTCCCGCTTGTAACATCCCTACAGCCCTTTGCATTAACGTCGCTCCATGACGTAAAAAATGTCTGAAAATCCGTTATAAAATTCTAAGAAATGCATTTGCATTCGCATTCGCTTTTGAACATGTAAAAAAAAATATGTACTCGTTTTTTTTTTTTACAACCAGCCTGTATGTTCTCTAGGCTAATAGTAGTTTATGATACTCATACCTATAAGCCCCGCACGATGATATTGCGATGGAACCTTGTCACAATAACAGCTTTGTGACGTCATCTGTCACGCAAAAGGACAGCTAGCAAAAGAATGTTAAATGCAAAATTAATAAACTGGGGTTAACGGTTTATTTGTATTTTATAATTTTATTATACATACACTCTTTATACCTACTCATCCATATTCTGACAAATAAACTTTCATTATTAAAAATTTCAAGGAAATAATTCTTGTAGACGTAAGAAAAATATACTTATTCATATATTTTTCTTACATGTATACTAATTTTTATTAACTACATTTCTGTTAATTTGCGAGCGGGAATTGAACCAGAGTCCACTGTGTAGCAGTCATGTTTTAATTACTACCTACATCTATCAGCTTATAAATAAAACCAGGATAGTATGTAAAAAAATGTTTATATGTAATTCAATATAATCTTACCCTATTTATTCAATTCCACTCATATAGTCTTCCAAATCAGAACTGCTTTCTGTGTCTGTCGTATGATTCACTGTCGTCTGCCGTATTTATGACAAATAACTCGTCAGTTATTCGATCTTTATTCCAATATTCCTCTTCAAGCCGTTTAACATGATTAACTTCCTTTCGCCAGTCACCTGGAGTTATTGACGCCAACGCCTCCAACGTCAGAGCTTCAATGCGACTTTCCAACTGCTCCACATTCTTTTCTGACACCCTCATCTTTACCAGGTTCCAGATGTACTCAATGGGGTTGAGGTCGCAGTTGTAGGGTGGTAATCTAACGACCTCATGGCCACTGCCAGCTAATAAATTGTCAATTTTATGATTTTCGCCGGTCTGTGCCGTTTAATTAATAAATACAGTTCAGGTTTTGTACTGTCGTTGGAAAAGTCGATGTCGTGAGCTTGTAGCCATTCAACCATCAACTGTTTTTTTATTGTTCATACTTGGTGGCCTATTCTCTTCCCTACTGTGATAAGGGGCGTTGTCCATCACAATTATGGAGTTGCGTGGTATGTTGGGTACAAATTTTTCTGTAAGCCAGTTGATGAAATTCTCAGCATTCATTTGATCATGGTAATCCCCCGTTTTGGTGTCTGCTTTAAACATTAAAAGGGCATTGTAAACAAAACCGCTTTAACTTCCCGCATGAACTATTATCCATTGGCGGCCGGGGCTGTCGTTCCATCTCACTCCGACATCGGTTGTTGTTTGCCAACATTTTTTTACTGTGAAGTGTGCGTGTATCCACGTTTCGTCGAGATAAATAACGGGTCTTTTGTTAATACCAAGCGAGTCATTTTCTTTCATACGTCGTAAATATTTAGCCCTCCACGCTTGAATTTGTGGTCTTTCAATTAGAGCCAGTCTTTTTTGGTAGCCTAAATCACATTTAATTATTTTTCTTAATGTAGTTTCACTACCAGTATAATTAAGGTCTACTTTTGATGCCGCCAATATTTTGCGCATTGTGGGTATTTCTCTCCTCACCGTATACATGCCGAAATATTCCTTCTTTTGTCTTTTTCCTTTAGTAAGAGTTCTCATTTTGCTGCCACTGGCTGTTTCTGACACATGCTCTCGTCGCAATTTTGTCACAGTATTTTTTGCAACGCCTGTGGCACATGCCACACGCTCCGTGACTTGGTAGAATTTTGCAAAATATTTTTAATAACAATTAGCAGTTGCTTCGGTATTAAAATGTCCTCAGTAGTGTCCGAAGCACTTTTTAAAGCACGGTTTATACTTTCAAGAACTAACTTACAGTCCTTTTTCTCTTTAACAAAATAATTGTCCACTAAAGTGGACACTAATAAAAATAATGGATAATTAAATTATAATTTCACGAGCACGACTGTTAATTAATTTCTTACTCATTTAAACGAGTAACAGCTAACAAAACTAAACAACAAAACTCAAGAACAATAATAAAACAGGATAACAAAAACAAAAAGCTAACAAAAATATTCGATGTGCGTAAGTGGATAAGCGCGGACTGAACTTGCTAACGGTACCGACGGAGCGAGTTCGACTACGTCACCAAGATGGCCGCCAATCGCAATATCATCGTGCGGGGCTTATAATTATGTACAGTTTCATACACTACTTTATCTAATCTCAGTGCGTCTAACGCCAACGCAACACAATTCCATTTATTCAGTTTCATAATTGTAATATGCAAAATGTTAACAATTCTGCACCCTGCATCACAGCGCATGCGCCAAAGCGCGCGCAGCCACAGATAAAAAATGAAATAGTACTGTCTACATTGATATAATATTAAACAGATATGATATTTTTTACGCTTCAAATTCAATGCGCTAGTGACTTATCTACCTTAGTTTAATATTATATCAATGGCTGTCTGTGGTTTGTACCGTAATGAAAAAAAAAAATATTATAACATTATTTTGGTAGAGAAATAATGTAATAATTAAATTTTTTAATTTCCTTTGGATATACTATTGGTAAAGTACGTCAATATAAACTCCTTTTTGGTTTTATATTTTTAATTTTTTGATATGAGAGTAGATACTGATACGAGGGACTGGAACAATTTGCCCGCGGCGGTGTTTCCGTCGGACTACAATTTGAGTGTCTTCAAGGCTAGAGTGAATAGGCTCTTAATAAACTAGTGCGCTTTACCATCAACGATTGCGTCACTGCTTACCATCAGGCAGGATTGCGGTCAAGCGCTGGTTTATAATTTATAAAAAAAAAAAAAAAAAATATTTACCTACCTACTTGGTAGGAAATGATATAATAATTTGAAATACTATGTTGCTTAGCTTTTTTGACGTGTGTATACGGTGATTTGTATGATTGACTTTACGATTCAGGGGTGTTATTTATAAACTCCCAGATGTTCAATCAACCTAATTTGAAGTATCTTTTGCTCAAGAAGCCATAGTATATTCTATGTATAAGTACTTAACTTCTGTTACAGGTAACGTTATTTCGTTTAGCTATTTAAAAGTACATACTTGTGTGTTATTGGGAAATATAAATAAAATTTGTTAACAGCCCACGTTCTGAATGAAATTAAAGAAAATTACTGAATCATTATTTACGAGTTCCTTTTGACATATTGCGGAAGTAGGTTAAGAAATACACTTACGCATCGTTTCCCTTAATGAGTTCCACCAAACCTAGAAGCTAAACTAATTTCATATAGGCACATAAAAGGCACCTTTTATCAAGAAAATTACAATAAACAGAATTTATTCTAGTCGCCCCTTTCCTAGCTCTCTAATGGAGAAGAATATGCAGAAACTCCACCAAACCACCACTCTTTTAGAATGTTTCACAAGGTTTTGCATACTAACCTACATTTATTATGTGTAAATATGTGAAGGTGGTAGAAGAAGTAATAAGCATAAAAACAAAGCAATAACAAATAGACCAATTATGTGATAGATATGTATCTATCTAATTATTATTTATTTGTAACTTACACAATATTGGTTACTTATACAATATTTGTAATTTTATAGGAGGTACATGTGGACCTCCAATAAAATTACAAATATTTTATAAGTAGATGATTTTCCTAGGATTTTAGCAAGCATGTGAGCTACACTAGTCTTAGAATGCATAATGAATGTCATAAAAAAATAGTACGGTTAAATTAGCAAGAGTGTAACTTTGTCCACTAACAAAAGTACATTATGTATGTATTCAGAGTAACTGAAAGTAATTTTTAACCGACTTCAAAAAGGAGGAGGTTACTCGATTCGACCGTATACATAATACATATATGCCTTTTTTATGTTTGTTCGCGCATAACTTCGTCGTTTATGAACCGATTTTAATAATTCTTTTTCTGTTGGAAAGAAGACTTTCCCAAGGTGGTCCCATGATAAGGATATCAGGGTTTGATGGTGGAAGACCAGAGAAAACAAGGGAAACTTTCAAAAATTGCAGGGGCGACTAGTGCATTTCTTAGCATTTTCATTAAGTATTTTAAAGCACTACAATTTAATAAAGGTCTGAGTAGATGTGATGATGGAGCCGGGAGACAGTCGAAGGAACTCCTCAACAATTCACAGCAGCTACCTTGTGTTTGTGCTTGAATAATTTGTATTGACAAGAACCTTACACCTAGATGGGTGGTGACTGTCATTAGGGAGCTGATGATGATGACAAAGGTCAGTTAGCTACCTTGTATTTGGACTCAATTCATTTATATTGATGAGACCTTTGCACCCATTGGGTTAAAATAATGGTCTGCAGTAAATTTGATGATGAAGACCATAGGCAGTTGAGGGAATACTTACGGGTAAAAATTAAAGTAAACAAAATTACGTCGTTTTCCAACTATATTTGCGTCAGTTTCCAGTCTGACCGGATGCAACTGAATACATAGTACTTTAACAACTAAAAAGTGTAAAATAAAAACTTTTTTACAAAAAAACAACCGACTTCCAAAAACCACTACAAAGTGAAAAATAACTAATTTCGGAAGTCGGTGTCAAAAATGAATATACAAAACCAAAGACACCCGACTTCCGAAATTAGTTATTTTTCACTTTGTAGTGGTTTTTGGAAGTCGGTTGTTTTTTTGTAAAAAAGTTTTTTCCCATTGGTTTACAGAAGCAAAATTTGTGAAACCAATTACGACAGAACATAAAGAACCGACTTCAAAAAGGAGGAGGTTACTCAATTCGACCGTGAATATGCTTTTTTTTTATGTTTGTTCGCGCATAACTTCGTCGTTTATGAACCGATTTTGATAATTCTTTTTCTGTTGGAAAGAAGACGTTCCCAAGGTGGTCCCATGATAAGGATAT
The DNA here is from genome assembly GCA_017933935.1 of Sesamia nonagrioides. Classification (NCBI taxonomy): domain Eukaryota; kingdom Metazoa; phylum Arthropoda; class Insecta; order Lepidoptera; family Noctuidae; genus Sesamia; species Sesamia nonagrioides. The sequence continues at coordinate 218,689 of JADWQK010001503.1, read as the reverse complement.
CAGGGTTTGATGGTGGAAGACCAGAGAAAACAAGGGAAACTTTCAAAAATTGCAGGGGCGACTAGTGCATTTCTTAGCCTTTTCATTAAGTATTATAAAGTACTACAATTTAGTAAAGGTCTGGAGTAGACATTCACAGCAGCTACCTTGTGTTTGTGCTTGAATAATTTACCTAATGTTTGTGTTTGTGTGTGTTTGTGTGTATGTTGTGTGTGTGTGTGTGTGTGTGTTTGTTTTAAGTACCATTCGAGGACATCGGCATGAATACACAAGGCACATCTGAGGACATTTTCAATCCGAGGACATTTTTGTGGGTCCTCGATTTGACTTGACTACTGTATCGTATTATTCACGCAATTTTGAACATTACTCTATATATGATAAGGAAAACTCAAGAAATCCTCGGATTGGTGGTGATCATTCATGTACACATTTCGACCGTGTGTGACCACTAGACGGCGCCACTAGTGATTTTCACACACTCAATAAACACACGACTCATGTTTATAATACTATCCGAGGACCTAGTGTGTAAATGTTACACTCAAGACCTCGGAATAGTACTTGAACTAGTCAGTGTGTTGAGGTCCTCCTTTCGGGTACAATTTCAGGTTGTATCTGAAATTACAATTGCTATAAGAATAAGAAAACGTTGATTTTAAGTCCGATTTTGAATGAAATAGTTATTAAATAAATCCACCAGGGAGCATTTTGTGGTGCTTGGTCGCAGAGGAAATATTATTTTCCTTCAGTTGACGCCCAACCGTAACTGTCTTTAGAGAGCGTGTGCTTGAGTCGAGTGAGTCGTAAATATCTACTCCGTTTTTTATTAGATACGTATCTCGTAGATTATAATATTTATTTATTATAACGAGTTGTGTATTAAATATGATGTTTACGAACCTTGTTTTAAGAACACAATCTATACATAATTTAATTATTAAATATTGCTTTTTTAAATTTGGGTGCTTCGTGCATTGATTTATGTTGAAATTTTTATCAAATTATAATTTAAAATATGAAGATCACGGAAAGACAACGGTGAATTGTCTGGCTTTGGGAGCCGTGTACGCCGTGGTTTGCGGAGAGCCCGTAGGAATTGCTGTGTCTCTAGATACCGCGGAGGTCGTGGCAGACACCGAAGCTATGGCAACCGTGGAAACCGTGGCTGTCCCGGGAGGTGTAGCAGCCGCAGTGGTCCTGGCTGCTACAGGCGTCATGGCAGCCGAAGCATTCGCGGAGGTCATGTAGAGGCAGTGGTACAAGGTCGAGGATATCTGCCCGCCCAAACAAGGCGAGACTGACTTACTTAAATTTGTTTAAATCTTCTCATGACTCCGCAGAATATTGACAGCATATTACTGACTTCATATTCAACGATACAAACGAGTTGCAGTGCTTACCATTGTTGCTTATAAAGAGCTAATGATACGCAATCACTACAATGTTGTTTAGGTACTAAGTATTTGCTACCGTTAAATCGCGCGATGGATTCGGGTAGTTATTGAAGCGCATTAACTTACTACTTTTTACGAAGTAATAGCATCGGGTTTTTATACTTACCGATTTTCTTTTTTAGCAATATATCTCCGGATGACGAACCGTGTGTGTTGGTTGGACAACCTTTATTTTTTCGTTCCGGGGTGGAAAATCCTTAATGGATGTCCGCCGCCCTGGGGTGGGCGACGGGGTCTGTCAGACTCCTACTGACTAAAAACCACCCCGGTGTCTCTCCAGACATGTGCGCGCGGAGCCGTGGTAGTGTTAATTCTGCCGCGGCCCCACACTCTCGTGCTGGCCCGGTCTGTCCGGGCCTCGCCTCCTGCACGGGGTCCATCAGATAGGGGACGGGGACTTCTCCACGTCCCCGCCCCTCCGCACTACTTCCGGCAGCGTCAGGTCGCCTCCTACTTCATTTGTGAGGACACGGCGCTGCTCCTCTCAAGCTACACACTCGCAGAGCGTGTGCTGCGCCGTGTCCTCCCCGCATTGGACACAGTGATGGCACCGAGCGTCCGGCTCCCTGCCTAGGCGACGCAGGTTCTTGCCGAAGCAGCCGTGCCCCGACAGTACCTGCATCACCCTGAACGACAGGAAGCCGTGCCTTCTCCCGAGCCAGTCATCGAGCACTGGCCGGATCGCCTCGACGGTAGCGAGGCCGGCGGCGGTAGGTCGCATAAGCCTCTGACGCCAGTCCGCCACCAGGACCTGACGGAGCTCCTCTCGGCGCAACTCGATCTGCTGCTGTACAGGACTGTAGCCCCGTGTCCGCTCTTCCTCGCGCCATCGGTACAATGACGCGAGTACTTTCGCCTCTAGGTCCCCAGGCGGGGATATGGCCAGGACGCAAGCTACCTCCTAAGTAATCATGCGTTACCCGTGGACGACCCTGACGGCCATCGCCCTCTGCGGTTTACGCAGAATGGCGAGAGTTCCGGCCGTCAGGTCCATCGCCCACACAGGGGCCCCTACAGGGTCGTGGACGGCACGATTCCCAGGTACAACCGCCTACAGGCGGCGCATTCCCATGTTGGGAAGCAACGTTGATAGCGCGCCTGCTGCACCCATCAGCATGGGCGCCAGCCGCCGGAAGTGAGGCCCGAATTCCCAACGGCTGTCGAGCACCAATCCCAAATACTTCATGGTGGGCTCGACAGCTATCCGGGCCCCGCTGGCCACGATATGTGAGCCCGGCGCTGGCGCATGCCGGAGGCCATGAAATACCATGGCCGCCGACTTGTCAAGGGCCACCTTCAGGCCCAGGCGCCGGATGCGGTTCACCACCTGTGACACCGCAGCCGTGGCTACCAACGTCGCTTCCCTGTGCGAGCTCCCCCGGGCAGTGACAAGCGTGTCGTCCGCGTAACACGTCAAGTCGGCGCCCGTCGGGAGCTCGCCTCTCAACACCCAGTTGTAGCCGATGTTCCATAGGAGCGGTCCCAAGACCGATCCCTGTGGAACACCGCGCGACATTTGGTGCGGACCGGCACCGTCACGTCCCCGATAGATGACGCATCTGTCCTCCAGATAATCCTCTACTATGCGGCGGAGGTAGAGAGGCACCCGATGGTATTTCAGAGCCTCCCGAATACAGCTCCAGGGTAGCGTGTTGAATGCGTTGGAGATGTCTAATGAAACTGCGAGACGCCGTAGCATCCGCCAGGGCCCTCACGCGCATGATGGCGTCTATGGTAGAGCGCCCCTGACGAAAACCGAACTGGTTGTCGTCCAGGTTCTGTCCCTCTCTGCATAAGAGGCCGACGAGGCGATCTGCGATAATACGCTCAAAAAGTTTGCCCGCCTCGTCGAGCAGCAGTATGGGCCGATACGCGGACGGCGAGTCCGCGGGGCGCCCCTCCTTCCTGATCAGGACTAGCTTCCCCTCCTTCCACACACTGGGTTACTGACCCTGCTCGAGGCATACCCTGAAGTGGTTGAACAACCTGGCCTATCCTACAAAATTGTTAGGTTAGATATTTTTTTTAAAGTTTACTTTGTAAAGATAAAATGCGAAAATTCGTTAAAAATGTCTACAAAATTCCTTATAAATTAATCTGATGTCAAGATACGAAATGCGCATGCAGAAACTGTATTAGAATTACTAAGTATATAAATATATCTGCTATTAAATGTAGAGAAAAGTTAGGTACAGAAGAAGGTATAAGTCCTCGATTTAGACATTTGGGACTGGGTAAAACGTCCTCAGATTGTTCCTGGAAAGTATAACACAAGGTCCTCGCACTGTATATGGCTAAAGAAAATATGTGTGAAAGTGAGTCCTCAGTTTGTCATGTCTAGTCAGGTGATTGGGTCCTCGGAAAGTTCACACAAAAGTCCTCGGAAGGGTATCGCTAGGAGCATGAACTGTTTATATTAAGGTTCTCGCATTGGTCAAGAAGAGTTTAATAACAAAATGGTGCAATAGCAGAGCAGGAAGATAGCTGTCAACCGTAATTTCAAATTTTGTATCTTTATATCTTACTAGCTTTCCGCCCGCGGCTTCGCCCGCGTGGAGTTCGGTTATATCGCGCTTTTTAGATTTCCATCGGGAACATCAAATTTTTCCGGGATAAAAGGTAGCCTATGTTCTTTCTCGGGGTCTAAAGATTGTCTGTGCCAAATTTCATTAAAATCGGTTGAGAGGTTTAGGCGGGAAAGCGTAACAGACAGACAGACAGACAGACAGACAGACAGACAGACAGACAGACAGACAGACAGACAGACAGAGTTACTTTCGCATTTATAATATTAGTATGGATTAAAAAAACTGTACGATGTTGTTTTACAGGTTTTTTCGACAGTCCTCGCATAGGTGACCTAAAATTAAAGTCCTCTAATAGGACTCCCTACAAACAGGGGTGTGTGTGTGTGTGTGTGTGTGTGTGTGTGTGTGTAATGTTTGTGTGTATGTTGTGGTGTTGTTGTGTTTGTGTGTGTGTGTTTTTATTTTGTTTTTTAATGTACCTAGATGGGTGGTGACTAGAGATGGGCAGAGGGCTTAAACCTGGTTTTAACCCATTTCCACCCATTGGGTTTAAATCCAATGGGTGGAAATGGGTTAAAACCAGGTTTTTTGGGTTTAAACGGGTTTAAACCCGAATAAAAACCCAATAAGCGGGTCTTTATTTATTACTATCACTAATATCTTCGATTGTGGACCTAACACGACTTAGGTACTTCTAGTGTTTTTTGGAGTATAAATATCACTAATAATGGTGGTTTATACAAGTATTTCATCACGTCCATTCATTGTATGATCAAGCCTATTTTAAAATAATAGTTACAGTAGTTTAAGACATACACTTTACTGCTGATTTAAGAGTCCATCCTATGAATTAACATTCTTCACTACATCTTTCAAGGGTATCCAAAGAAATATACAGTACTCGGAATATAACTTGAACCAAAATGGCGGGCGTTTCAGTTGTTGCGTTCCAGTTTTCTCATTAACCATTGCAGTTTCGGAAATATACAGTATGTTAAATAACAGAGGGCGTTCCCTTAAACTCGTTAATATATATCATTAATAGATTAAAATAAAATTATCAGCATAGAAAAATAAGCATAAAAAAACCCGAATAAAAAAAAAATTCTAATTGGAAATAAATTTGAAACCTACTGTTTTAAATCAAAATAGTAGTCGTCATGTATAAATAAATTGCGACTTTGCCATCTTTCATGTTCGCGTGTACAGTGTGTTTCTTTTACATGTCAATTTAAAATTTTTATTGAATATTTTCATATTGGAAAAAATTTTAAAACATTTTGTTTTCGAATGGAAATATTTTTTTAGCATGTATGTATGCTATACTATTTCGGGTTAACGGGAACGCCCTCTGTTAGTTAACATACTGTATAATGTTACTCGAAGTTATGTGGTTACGCATAGTCCTGCACGCCGTATTCTCGCATCACATTTCGATTTAAGACCCGAAAATCAGCTGTACTGCGTCGCGTACTGTATAGTGAGGTAGAGGTTATCTATGAAGACGTCAGTAGACACACATAAACCTCTTAAACCCACTACACTGTTGTCATGGGGGACTATAACGCAAAACTGGGCATGCGAAAGGCGGACGAAATGATAGTGGGGCAATTTAGAGTTGGAAATCGGAATCCCCGAGGTCAGATGCTAATGGACTTCATGGAAAAGAAAGGAGTCTTTGTGATGAATTCTTTTTTCACGAAACCATTGTACCTCAGGTGGAGCTGGTTAGCACCGATGGTGAGACCAAAAACGATATAGACTTCATAATATCAACGAGAAGTCAAATGTTCATCGATGTCTTCGTGCTCTAAGCGGTTTAAACCGGGAGTGATCACCGTATTGTTAGAGGCATTTTGAACCTGAACATTAGGTTCGAACGCTCTGGATTTATGAAGTCTACGCTCCGTCCAGCATCAACCCAGCTCCAAAAGTCTAAAAGCTTTCACATCGAACTGCAAAATCGCTTTGAATGCCTCGGTGAATGCGTAGACGTGGACCACTATAACAACAGGTTTTGTGGAAACTGCATACGGAAGGGTCCAAGTTCTTCAAAACCACCCCTCAAAAGGACAGAAGAAGATCTCCTGTCCCACCCGTCGGCTAATGGAAGAAAGACGGGAGGTGGTCTTAAAATCCCCTGATGACGCTTCGCGTATCAAATGCCTTAACAGACAAATCTCAAAGTCTCTGACTCGCGATATACGCCAATTTAATACAAATTGTATTAAAGAGACTATCGAGCTGAACAAAGGTTCCAAGTGTTCGCAAGAGATTTGTCTGTTCGACAGAGCCTACTTGTGAAGCTGAAGAATGGGGATATTAGGATCGTCACTTCCACCCCGAGCTTCTTAGGTGAGATTAAGAAATTCTACGGAGAGTTATACACATCAACACGCGCACCTGTTGTGAGCCTGGCCAATGATCTTAGAGCCAGACTAACCCGACACTACACCGACGATATCCCGGACGTCAGCCTGTACGAGAAGAGTATGGCCCTGAAACAGCTCAAGAACGTTAAGGCGGCTGGAGATGATGGAATTACGGCTGAGCTTCTGAAAGCGGGTGACAAACCAGTTCTTAAAGCGATTCAGAAGCTATTTAATTCCGTCATTTTCAAAGGCGAAACGCCTTCGGCAGGGCACATGAGCGTGGTGGTATTATTTTTCAAAAAAGGTGATAATACCTTACTGAAAAACTGCAGACCGATATCCCTCCTGAGCCATGTCTATAAGCTGTTTTCTAGGGTCATCACGAATGGTCTCGCTCCGCAAAGGCTTTATATAGCAGGCTTCCAAAAAGGCTTTAGCATCATAGATCACATATATACGCCGTGGTAAGTTATACAGAAGTCCGAGGAGTATAACAAACCACTATGCTTAGCGTTTGTGGAATATGAGAAGGCCTTCGATTTGGTCGAGACTTGGGCGGTGCTACAGTCTCTCCAGCGGTGCCAAATTGGCTATCGACACATTGGTCATTATCCATGATATAAATACTAGGAACAGGCACAAATTTATTGTACCTACAACAAGGCTCAAGAAAATAGGTGGCTCTTTCAGATGCCAATGTATACATTTTTACAATGGACTTCCAGAGGTGGTTCAAGATCTGAGCCTGAATAAATTCAAATCCTTCATTAAACGTAAGTTGTGTCAGAAAGCATTTTATAGTGTGAAGGATTATATTGAGGACAGAAAGGCTTGGGCTTGAGCTGCGTCCGATTTCTATACAATGATTGTTCTTTGATTTTTCCTCTTGTAGTTTTAATATGTAATTGTTTATGTTATTTAGTCAAAGCCTGTATTACACACTATGTAGCCAAGCATATTGTACGTTACGGAATTGTATCGCTGACAGAGGTGTTCGGCACTTGTGCAGCTGCAACTGCACAGGAGTTAAACTTTCCACAGATTCGGGAACACTGTTGGAGCTGCTGAACCTTGGACAAAACTATCTTAGCATTGTGTAGATTCAATTTCTTAGTATTGTATAATTGCATGGCAAACGTGTGAGCACAATGTACGAATGTGCTGTAAGGCATTTATTTGTTGGGTTAGTCTTTTTTATTGACTTAATTGTGCTCTGGCTGTTGAGAGTATGTCATGCTCACTCAAATGTCTCGCTGATGGTGGCGTGTGTTTTGGGTCATTGGGTTCCCTTCGATATGGTTGAGCTGAATGATGCTGATCCATACGTCATGTTCGTGAACGGACGCCGTCGGAGGGGACTGGTCATCTCTTAGCTGCCACGGCGTATTTTAATTTCTGAATTGATTTTTGTATGTTTTCCATAATGGACGCTCTCAGCGTACAATGTATTTCTGCATCGTTCTCACACGGTTGATTTCAACATGAATGATGTAATCAAATATTTGTAACAATAGCTTAAAAATTTAAAAGAGTGTCCATGGAGTTTCTTGCCCGTTCTTCTCCATAGGTACCTACTCTTTGGAATGGGCGACTAGCTTCATCTTATTGACTGACCGACCTTCTGACAATTCAAAAGTGCCTGTAACTGGTTTATTTGAAATAAATGATTTGATTTGATTTGATTTGATTTGGGGTGAGTGTTTGTACAAAAACGCCACCATGTCAGTCCGTCTCCAGCATCAGGACTAGAAACCGATCCAACTGCAGCCTAGAGTGAGACAAGGAGATGTCATATCTCCCAGTTCACTGCTGCGTTGGAAGATATCTTCAAGCTCCTGGACTGGAAAGGACTTGTCATCAACATCAACCGCGAGTACATAATTAATCTCCGTTTTGCAGATGATACCGTGGTCATAGCGGAGACCCTGGACGACTTGGGCAAAATGCACAATGACCTCAGCAGAGCTTCCTAAGTGGGTCTAAAGATGTCGAACTCTCATATCGCACCCACTTCAATTCTAGTTGGTTTCTCTGCACTATACATAACTATATACATAACTATATATACCTGGGACAAACAGTCCAACTTCGAGAAAGAGGTGTCTCGTCGAGTCCAGCTCGGCTAGGCAGCGTTCGCGAAGCTACGCTACATCTCCGCGTCGTCCAAGATACCACAGTGTCACAAGACTAAAGTCTTTGATCAGTGTATGTTTTTAGTGATGACTTACGGAACTGAAACGTGGTCGCGCATAATGAGCCTCATACGAAGGCTAAGAGTTACACAAAGGGCGATGGAAAGACCTATGCTCGGAGTTTCTCGGCGCGATCGAATCAGAGATGAGGAGATCCGCAAAAGAACCAAAGTCATCGACATAGCCCTTCAAGTCGCTAAAATTAAGTGGCACATTGCTCGTAGAATTGATGACCGATGACCTGGTGAAAGTCGCAGGAAGCCGACGGATGTGGGCAGCACAAGACCGGTCATCGTAAAAAGCCTTGGGGGAGACCTTTGTTCAGCCGTGAACCTCTATAAGCTGAAGAAGAAGAAGTATCAATACATAGTATAAAACAAAGTCGCTTTCGCTGTATGTCCGTATGTATGCTTAGATCTTTAAAACTACGCAACGGATTTTGACGCGGTTTTTTTAATAGATAGAGTGATTCTTAAGGAAGGTTTGTATGTATAATAAATGCATAATATAGTAGAGAAACACTGAGAAATCTAAAAAGCGCGATAAAACCGAACTCCACGCGGGCGAAGCCGCGGGCGGAAAGCTAGTAGTATATAATTTAATCTAAAATAGCCTTTTTTCTTCAAAAAACGGACGATGACTCTTACTATTACAATACTATATAATACGGACTACAATATTCACAAATATTTACATTTACCGTGTTTAAATTAAAATTAAAATAAAAACTCAAATAAAACCCGGTGGGAGGGAATAAATGGGTTTTTATTGGGTTTTAACCCAGTAATAGGGTTTAAACCCGGTTCTTTGCCCATCTCTAGTGGTGACTGTCATTAGGGAGCTGATGATGATGACAAAGGTCAGTTCAGGGAACTCCTAAACGATTTACAGTAGCTACCTTGTATTTGGACTCAATTCATTTATATTGATGAGACCTTTGCACCCATTGGGTTAAAATAATGGTCTGCGGTAAATTTGATGATGAAGACCATAGGCAGTTGAGGGAATACTTACGGGTGAAAATTAAAGTAAACAAAATTACGTCGTTTCCCCAACTATATTTGCGTCAGCTTCCAGTCTGACCGGATGCTACTGAATACATAGTACTTTCAACAACTAAAAAGTGTAAAATAAAAACTTTTTTACAAAAAAACAACCGACTTCCAAAAACCACTACAAAGTGAAAAATAACAAATTTCGGAAGTCGGTGTCAAAAATGAATACACAAAACCAAAGACACCGACATCCGAAATTTGTTATTTTTCACTTTGTAGTGGTTTTTGGAAGTCGGTTGTTTTTTTGTAAAAAAGTTTTTTCCTATTGGTTTACAGAAGCAAAATTTGTGAAACCAATTACGACAGAACATAAAGAACAGTAGAGAGAAATAAAACTTCGTTACTGTTTCAGTTTCACGTTCAGATATAATCAAAAATAAACAGCAAGTGCTAAACTAGAGAGCAGTTTGTATTTTTAACCGACTTAAAAAGGAGGAGGCTACTCAGTTCGACCGTATAATTATGTAGGTGCTTTTTTTATGTTTGTACGGGGATAAATTCATCGTTTATGAATAGATTTTAATCACTCTTTTTTTCTTGTTGGAAAGATAATATTTTCAAGGTGGTCCCATCATAAGTATATCAGCGTTTGATTATGGAAGACCAGAGAAATGAAGAGGAACTTTCAAAAATCGTAGGGGTATTTTTAAAGCACTACAATTTAATAAAGACCTGGGGAGGAGCCTGCCCCGGTTCTACTCAGTTCAAAGAATCTGCAATGAATGCCTAGTGAAAGAAACCGTGGCCCTGGCCGTCGCACAAGCAAGTGAAGAAACACGGGTGGGTTTTAGTCAGTAGAAGTCTGACACGCCCTTCCGCTCCGCCTAGAGCGGGAGAGGTCATTTGATCGTTTTTCCATATGAAACAAAAAAAAAATGCGTAATGAAATGCTGCACTAACTTATGAATAATGTTGTCTTTATTTGCATAGCATGCATAAAAAATACAGCAATACTCATATTAATGTGCATGAGAAAGTCGAAAGTCGATCCCGTCCTCTTTTTAATATTTCACGAGGTTCGACGAGCCGCCAGCGCTGCACGATGGAACGAAACGGGCCAGTAATAGAATTAGCCTTTGAAAAACAAACAGATTATTTTTTTATTATTGTGTTGTATTTGTCTATTAATTTTAAGTAAGACACTATTATTATGACGCCTTTCGGATAGTTTAATATTTTCGAAAATAATTTTGTATGAAACAAAACAAAATAAGTAGGTACATTGAAAATCTCGAAATTCGCAAAATTTTCTCATGGAATTGACTTAATGCGTGCTTAACACGTATACATATTTGTCGTATTCGTGTCGATTTTCCTCAATTTCAACTTTCGTTCTCTAATCCACACCACCCTTGAAGTAAAGAACTAGGAGCGGTTTTTTTTGTAGTGGTATCCCCTTTAGGCCGAATCAAAAACTAGATGTTTTAATATATTCAGAGTCCAGGATATCAATATTAGCCAATGCAACATTTTCCTTATCGTCATCATCGAGGGTTTCTGTCCTTTCAATGATAATTAACCTTTGTACTTTGATCAAAAAATTGTTGAAAATGTCTTAAATTGTAACTTTCCTGCTGCATTTTCTGGAAGGTGTTGGCGATACCTACGAAAGTCTTTATTTCTAGCTTCAGTAGCTTCTTCAGGTAGCTGTCTAATTAGTATTAGATCAAAACTTACAATTATAGCTGCCCTATACATTAGAACTTTATGAGCACTTGAAGGCATATAAAACCAGCTATATAAATCTACAGAGGTCTGAATCAGTCTGTTTTGACGCAATTAAGGGTAAATTATTCATATCAGTTGGATTGGATTTACAAATCTCCCATCTCTCAGTCATATAAAATAAATTTTGTCATTCATAAAGAGTGCAAAATTATTATTTCTCTGATTTTTATATTCACTAAATTAGCAATTTCTTGCTCAATGGCACTTTTTTTTTGGAATATGGTTATTTTGTTTTTTTTTTCACAAATTCGAAAAAGATTGGAGGAGATATGTCGAATATGGGCAATTATTTTGCCAGATAACCTGTTCGCCGCTAACACATCTGATCGATACTATGCTTTCCGTAAATACGTTTCAATCATCAAATTGACTTTCTCAAGTATCGTCGTCTGTTTGGATTTTTGCTTTTAATTCGCTTGATTAGAGGCTAACTCTTGTTAACTCTTTATAGTCACTATCGATGACGAGTGTTATCAATATTCCTCTTATCGTTATATCCAATAGAGCTTGTAACTTTATTTTGGCTGAGGATCACTGTGATACCGTCTTTTGAACGATAGTATTCCATGTTCGCATGTTGCACTTGATAATGTGGTGGAAACATATTGTTATCGTTTTCGTTAACACTTTTCCTTAATGTGTTGTATTGCCACTTGGTCAATTTAATTGATGAAAATAACCCGAAAGCCTCATCGGGAGAAAACGTAGGTTTTGTTTTTTTGACAAACATGCACCTTTTGACTTTTTGCATATCTTGTGGATTCCTTACAAAATTTTCAGAAATATCCTCATTCTTCATCTGCTTTTAACAGAGCAAAATATGCATATTTAATTTCATCCGAAGACAAATGAAAAGGAGATCAACCAAATTGGTACTGAGTTTTTACAAGTCATAAACAGAGTACGGAAACTGATCTGGATATTCAAAGAGTTGAGATATGTTGTACCAGGGAGAATAAATCGTTGGTCCAGTCTGTTTTGATATATTGCATAACTATATGGGGAGGAGCAACGAAATCTAGATTTCTTGAATTAGAACGTGCCCAGAGAGCGATAATTAAAGTGATGTACTTCAAAAAAAAGAATATTTTCTACTAAAAAGCTTTACGAATTATGTAATCTACTATCAGTGAGAAAATTATACATTCTACATATCATACTCAAAACGCACAAGGAAACACCATACGATGCTAAGATACTAAAAAAAAGAAATAAATACTGCATACTAAATGTTCTCAAAACTAAAACGGAATTTACTAGCAGACAATTCAAAAAACACTCATCCTTTTCATATAATAAGATTAATAAAGTAATATATGTCTATGATAAAAAAATATTGCAATGCAAAAAAGAATTAACAATCTGGCTACATAATTTAAATTACGATGATACAGAGGGACTCTTGCAACCAGTGACCTAATATAGAGTGTCATTAAATTGAACAAATAACATTTATTTATTCACGTATACAAATACTCACTCACTCTCACACACACAAACACACCTCCCACACGCACGCACTCATACAATTAGTAGCATTTTGTTATTTCTTATTATTTTTCTTGTCTCCCTTTTTGTTACTTTCATATTTACAATTAACGGAGCCTTCAACTAAAGGCATTTCTTTGCCTAAATGGAGACTCCTTGACATGTAATGTAAGACAAATTTATATGAAATAAACTTATTATTATTATTTTTATACATGCGTAAATTCTTAACATTATATCAAACATCTAATTATAAATTATTATCAACAAAACTGGGAATTCTAACCAGGCCATGGTCCGGAACGAGAGTGCATGGCAGGCCGTCACCTCCTTCTGTGAAGTAGTGATGCTGGCAAAGAAGGAGGCGGAGCGCGGAAAGGAGTGGGAATCCCAGCGCCCTCACGCCTCTAGCCGCCGCAAGAGACAACAATGAACTCCCGACCACCGTAGGCGCGGGCTTGCGGCCGGTGAGCAGTGGGCAGCTCCGCGTCCGGTAAGGACCAGGCCCGAGTCGACGGCGCGTTCAAAGAGATGTCAGCACATCGTGACGGGGTCCATGAAGACCGATGTCTCCTGGGTCAGGGTTGCGGATTGGTAAAAAAAAACCGTGACCCTGTGGCTCAGGTAAGTGAAGAAATACGGGTGGCTTTTAGTCAGTAAAAGTCTGACACGGCTTTACGCTTTCGGAGATCCGAAACTACTTAAAAAAAAAATATAGTAAAAATGTTGCCTAGATACCAAAAATATACTTTTTATCTATTAATTCCCAACTTTGAAATCCCAGCCCACTGTGCGCCGCCGCCCGCACGGTTGCTGACCCGTTCGGTGAGCTTAGGGTTGAAGAGATGCTCCGCTGTCACTGCCTAGCCTGTCTTCCTTTGAGACAGTAATAAAAAAGTTACCTTTTCCTATTTTATTGTAGAATGGAACCTGTTCTGTATTTTCTTTTTTTGTATTCCAAATTCGTCGTTTTTTTAAAGAGTACATTCTGAAAAGTTTTCGGAGGAAATTTTATGATAGCCTAGGCCATGACATTGTAATAATATTTTGGAATTATATTTTTTTTTTATAATTATAAACTAGTGCTTGACCGCGATCCCGCCTGATGGTAGGCAGTGATGCAATCGTTGATGGTAAAGCGCGCTTGTTTCTTAAGGCCTATTCACTCTAGCCTTGAAGACACTGAAATTGTAGTCAGACGGAAACATCGCCGCAGACAAATTGTTCCAGTCCCTTGATGTACTTGGTAAAAAATAAGACGCGAAATGCTTCAAGTGTCAAGAACGTAAGGATGGATAGGTACTCGTCGTACGATGACGGGTTGTCCGATGATGGAACAGAGATGGGGGAATTAAGTCATGCAAGAACACCGACAGGCTGGCTACTTTTCGCCTGTTCGCCTGCTTTGGAAACCGCTTTAAACTAAATCTGGGTTGCCAATTAGCCCCTCCGCACGCCTCTCTATCCAATCCAAAGTTGCCATGTGGCATTTTGCAGCACCAGCCCAAATTTAGCTGCACACGAATGGACATGTGCTTTTTATTAACTGGAAAAATCCCAAATAAAACATTATTCTTACAAAATTGACCGTAATAACTTTTGGGAGAAGTCACCAAATTAAATAGGATCGAAGCCGCGTGATTCTAAGCTATGATCTAATCCTATACACATGATTAATGTGCTGTGTGATTTCTCTTTTTTTTATATGTAGGTTTTTTATATAATTTGATTTTTATTTTTATTTGGTTTTTATATAGTTTCTTCTTCTTCTTTTCTATCTTTCTATACGGACAGCCCTAAAGCCTTTCATAAGTTTACTTTTTTAATAATGAAATGCAATACGAGTGGTAGTTCAATAAACGACGGACCCCGCAATTTATGTCCGCATTAGAATGACTAACGGTGGTCAATAAGTTTAAGGACGGTGTATTAGTTCTACGAGCAAAGCAGTAAGGGATCAGATTCGTTCCCTGCCCTTATTCATTCACCTGTCAATCTACCTTTCTTTTTCCATTAGTAAGTAGTGAACTGTAGCGGTCTTTAACTGGAAATCCCCCTTTCCAAGTCTAGGCACTAGAAGTAGGTTTTAAATTTTATTTCCTGCATTGAACCACTGCTTCGTCCACGTAGAGATTGGAAATTATCCCACGTAGACCAAACACTTCACTACGTGATCAAATCAGAAATGAGGAGATCTGCAGAAGAACGGAGGTAACCGATATAGCCCGAAGAATTACAACACTTAAGTGGCAGTGGGCCCGGCACATTGCCCGTAGGACCGATGCCTGATAGACCCAACGGGTTCTCGAGTGGTGACCATAATTTTTACAAAACGCGCCCCATTAGAATAAGGTTGCTAAGCGCAGAAGCTAAGTGTATACAATATGTAAAGAAAACCCTGTCCGATCCGTGAAGGTATTGTTAGGTATCGATAACTGATTCTACTAATGCCTGGTCATCTCTTAGCTGCCAGTGGGCTTAATTAATTTTCTATCTTTTCGTTATTTTTTGTAATTATACATTGTGCTCACATGATAGAAGCAACAGAAATATGTAACGAAGACATGTAATCCATATTATGATTTTAAAAGAGCGTCCATGGAGTTTCTTGCACGTTCTTCTCCATAGAGATCTACGCTTTGAAACGTGCAATTTAGCTTCACTTTTCTTGGACTGACCGACATTGACTATTCAAAAGCACCAACTGTTGGTTAATTTGAAATAAACAATTTTGATTTTGATTTTGCCTACAAAATAAACTTAAAAAAAATCCCTCTACAAAATTAATATGATTTCGCAAAAGGAGGTAAATAAATACATACCATACATGCGCGGGTGAAAGGGGGCAAGGCACGCGGCACGCGGTCGCATCGCTATTCGCTCATAATACCGTCAAAGTGGTGTTGTCACTTAATAAAAAATTACCAAATTTTTGGGAAGTTGGAATTAATTCGCGGAAAAAAAGATTATTTCAAAAATTATTAGTATTGTTACTATGATGATTATGTAAAATTTCATATTTTATTTGGTCATGTATTCACCTAACCTTCATTATCCTTATGAGTTGCACAGAGCATATAAAATAACATATCGAAACCAACGCAGGTGAAACCGCGCGGCGCAGCTAGTATGGTATATACGTTAATACGTTTGTACCACATGCAAGAACCAATCACATATAATATCACACTGCGACCAATACGAATGGAGCATAACTAACTCCACGTGAACGAAGTCGCTGGCGGCCGCTAGTTAATTATACAATTACTAGAATATTTAACAAAAAGTATTATTTATTTACCATGTTCATATACAATAAGTACCATGCCAATATATCATATTATAATTATAATAATTAAGTTTTACAAGACTATTAATACTATTTATATAGGTGTAAATCATCATAAAGTATTAAGCATTTTTACAATATATACCTTAATCAAACTTCAATAGTAGATAATGTTCCAGAAACTTTCAAGAAAAAAGTAATAAAACCAAATCTAATAATTTAAACATACCTACAGAATAAACAGCAAACTTATCATAAAGGCATGATCTTTTATGTCACCATACCTACGGGAAGTGACCAACTACACGAATGGCACGTCTGCACAATGTGAACTTGGACAATAATACCATAGCAGCCTGTTATTGTCCTACTTAGGGTAAAAGCAATTATCATGCATAAAAGAAATGGTTTTAGGTTCGAAATGGCACAGGAAAAGAGTTCCTGCAATGATTTTACGGTAGGCGACAGTATCTAGTCTAGTGAGATAGTATAGAACAAAAAATAAAAACGAAACTGATAAATAATGCTCACCATGCAATGATTTTACGCTAGGCGTTAGTATCTAGTCTAGTGAGATAGTATAGAACAAAAAATAAAAACGAAACTGATAAATAATGCTCACCATGCTTGCTCACTGATGACTTCTGAATCAAGCCGATTGAAAGACATGCGGGTGGCACCCAGCGTGAAACTATCCTCCGCAACAGAAGTTGCAGGTGTAGAATCTCGTGAAGGCGTACTGATACAATCAGCAGTTTATGCTGAATTTCTTCTTTATGTAATTCGTCCTTTATGTAATCCGTACCTTATGTAATTCGTCTATTGTCTTGGATCAAACTTTTCACTGCTAGCACGTTTTCTTCTGTAACAGCTGTCAAAGGGCGACCACTTCATTCTTCATCCCTCTAAATTAGTCGACCGTGCTTAAATTCATTATACCGCCGATACACGGTTGGCTTAGAAGAGTAAACATCCGTGAATGCCATTTGAAGTCTATCGTACGATTCGTCTGGTTTCAGGCGACATTTGAAATCGTAAAAAATCATAGCACGAAAATGGTCTCGACGTAAATCCATTTTTCAAAGAGTCATGATAATTTTAATTAGCTCGCAAAAATGTGGAGGGGAGTTTGAATTTGGAACGTACCTATTATTATTAGTTATAAATATTATTAGTTATAAAATGATAACTGGCCAGTTTCTCATACATAAAAACTTTTTGTCGCAATATTTTCTGAGTGACCTGGTATTGTTCAAAAGAATTAATATTTGATTTTTGCGGCAGAGAATTTAGGCACTTCGCCACAGGGAATTTAGGCACTTCGTCACAGAGAATTTAGAAATTTCTTAAGAATCACGAACTTCCTAACTAGAATTACAAGCAACAAGAAAAAGCCCTAAAGGGATATTTTGGTAAGTGCGAATATCAGCCGCCATTTTGTTATTAGGGTTCCGTAGTCAATCAGGTACGCTTATAGTTTCGCCAAGCATAGTTAGCATATTTCCTATCTTAGTTTACATATTTTATTATCATTAATATATATTCTTTAAAATAAAAAAGAACGAATAGAATCAGTTTACTCAATCCAAAATTACCACCGAAAATCCAACATACATAACTCGTCTAGTTATCCAAAAGGTAGTAATCCAAATTAACGAGGGATGGCGCTGTACTTCGACTACTTTGCGCTGTTAAGATTTTTCCTGTGTTGATGAGGTCAAAACGGATATGAGCTACAGAATAGTTGGAATCTATAACTCTTTCTTTAGTTATCAAAGTCCTTTGTGGACCTGCTTTTAGAATTTCGTTCGAAGTTTGTCAACTCAATGTAACAAATAGCCCATTTTTTTAACTCTTAAGTACACTTATTGTAACGTACGGGAAACTACGAAACTCTACACTGAGCTTGTCCCGACACTCCGATGGCCGGTTTTTTTTTTCAATACATTTCACAGAACCATCTCACAAATGTTTACCGACAGCACCAGACTGTCAAAATCATACGGGAATCCAGCCCCAAATGATTTCTGCAGCAGTGTCTCATGACTTGTGGTGACGCGGGCTTGTCAGTACAACTTGAACCTTATGACGTAAAAATACTTTTTATTCTTCGATATTAAGTCGATATCTAAAAATAAATATAACCGATTTTTTTTTTTTTTTTGCTATACTTAAATAAGCACAATATATTCAAAATAACATTTTATTTTTGTTAACCTTATTCTGGATCAGACGAGCGGAAAATTCCGGAGTAAAAATAAGTTAAAAGTAAGCTATTGTATCTAGGAATGCAATCTAACAAAAGACGTGAAGTTATTCTGTTTATTCGAGTTTATTACATGGAAAAACGTAAGATTACCCGGGACATGGTAAGTAGGTAAGTATTTTGAGGTTTTGAGTTGGGGCGTTCATGATCCAATTTCAAATAGGCTGGAATTTAGAATCGTAGGTACCTGCCCTAAAAAAAAGTAATGTCCTTTTGGAAACTAATTTCATGTCACGGTGAAAACATAGCAGTGTCTCGTGACTTGTGGTGACGCGGGCTTGTCAGTACAACTTGAACCTTATGATGTAAAAATACTTTTTATTCTTCGATATTAAGTCGATATCTATTCAATTCAATTCTTGATGAATGGCCTTTGTGGGAGAGACGCCACAGTTTTGCCAAGAACATTGTGCGAACAATTAATAAACCATAAAACGCTGGAGAAAGTCGATATCTAAAAATAAATATATCTGATTTTGCTAGGGATTGACACTATTGACACGCTCACACTTCATCTAATTTTAAACGATGAGATTTTTACAAAATCGGCCATCAGATTTTGAGTACGATCAATGAATATAGACTGCACTAGTCTCATGTTTGCATGTATGAAGGTTGTTATAACATGCAAATACACATGCCTTCGTGTAACGTATATTAACACAAAGGCATGTGTAGAATGGATTGTATTATCAGTCTATGATGTACTCATTGTTGAGACCTAGGACACCTTTCTTTGAGAGGGAGTGGGTCGTAATCTAGCAATCCGCTTGATATATATCACATGTCTTCGAATATCTGGTTCTAGGATATGCCGGTTTCCTTACAATATTTTCCTCTTCGATTTGTTAGCAGTTGTGGTGAAAGTTAATAAATACACAAAGTTAAGTGCCTGTCTGAATGATAAAACTAAGACGGTTTACTTAATGTTGACTTAAAAACATAATTTCTAATCAGAATCAGATGCTATAACTTTTATAAGTAAAATTTATAAATAGACGATCCATTTTTAAAATAGGAGCAATGACCGCCCGTGTTCCATTATTAAAGTGAAAAATTTGTGATATTTAGTGACATTTATTAAATTTATTTTATTACCCGACTACGGCAAAGCAAAAGGAGGGTTATGATTTTGACAGGCTATGTATGTATGTATGTATGTATGTATGTATGTTCACCTGTTCCCTCGTAACTTCTAAACTACTTATCAGAATTCGACAAATGATATATCATTAGAAGCGTCTTAATTGTCCGCTGGTTATAGGCTATATGGGGTTTCACAAAATTTACTGTAGCGCCCTCTAGCGGACAAAACATACAGAGTAAAAAACTAAAGTTAAGATAAATATGCCGTGTTTGGTATCATTTGAAAGCCCTTTACTTGTACATTTTGAATATATATATATATTGCTAGCATTTGCGTGTGACTTTACCTGTATTCATGGGCTGGTTGCATATAATTCACATCTTTTCGTTCATAGCTTCTTTACTACTTATCAGAATAAGACCACTGCATTACCATTAGAAGGGCCTTGATATTCTGTTAGTTATGAGCTATAAAGCTTGTCACCAAATTTAGTGTTGCACCCTCTAGCGGACAAAAAGTTCTATGTTAATATAAAATTAAAATACATATACCGTGTTTGGTATCACATGAAAGAGCTTCACGAGTGCTTTATGCTTGTACATAATTACAAGAATGCTTTAATGATGTTAAATATGAGCGATAAGAGTAAAGCGCGGATCACGGGAACTGTGAATCGCTTTATGCAATGTAGAGCAGTGTGAACATTATTAGAATATGTAATGCACTAATGAAAACGACATAAGCTGGGAGTAACTCCACGCGGTGAAGGCGGAAACAGTTTTATAACTGGCTAAATCTCCCATAAAAAGGCCTCTGCGCTATATGCCTTCGGGCTTATGTTGTTATATGTGCGTGTAGATGTAATATGTCAAGTACCTAGTTTTTAGTTCATCAGTTTAACTTTTGTTAATAATATGCACCACAAATACACTTTAACACCAAAATAGTACAAATAAAAAAAGTTAAAAAACTAAAACCCAACTACGACAAAAAACGACGCTGAAAAAGTATAAAACAAGATTTTCAGAATACTGAACTGAACAAAGTTGCTAATGTAGTTGCAAGTAAATGGACACAGTAGTAATGTCATACAATACTATTCTGAAGTATGCAATATTCACTATTTAGAGATAAATTTTCATGTTTGGAAAGGCGTAGTCACACGTTGTCTAAGTGTTACGGTAGGTAGGTATATGTAACGTGTGACTACGCCTTTTTCAGCGTCGTTTTTGTCGTAGTTGGGTTTTTTTTTTAACTTTTTTTATTGTTAAATGATTTTGTTCTAAAAGATAGCCATAATTGAATGCCAAAATATCAAAAGTTACAAAGCAACAATGAGCTTTTCAGTAGCAAGAAGAAGAGTAAAGAATATTTTTGCATATCCATTTTATGTATGATTTTCTTGTGAGATGTTATTTTGGGCAGACAGTTACTACTTAACTACCAATCATACTGAGGCTTAGGACGTAGATTATTATATTTAGTAATTTTGTTAAAACAGTTTGTGAAAAACTAAGGTGAAGTTACATGAGCTACATATACGTATATATACCAGCCTACCTCTTCCCAAACCAAGAAGGTACGAACCTTATTTTCAAGACGGTAGGCGATTTCAGACTTATAATAAAATTTCATATACAATATGTAATAAACCAGTCCAACTCATAAGGAAATGAAATGAAAATGAAATGAAATCTCATTTCATTTCATTTTTCTTCACTTGTGCGGACATCAATACCA
This sequence comes from Sesamia nonagrioides, assembly GCA_017933935.1. NCBI lineage: Eukaryota > Metazoa > Arthropoda > Insecta > Lepidoptera > Noctuidae > Sesamia > Sesamia nonagrioides. Next base: position 197,487 of record JADWQK010001503.1, on the reverse strand, counting down.
TCTTTGTTTTACAGAAGAGGGCTGTTCGAGCCATTTACAACCTTGGTCCTAGAGATTCTCTTAGGGAAAAGTTCAAAGAGGTGAACATTCTGACTGTAGCTTCACAATATATATTTGAAAATCTTATGTATGTTCATAAAAATATCTCGAATTTTAAGAAAATAAGCGATATTCATAATATAAATACCAGGAACAAACACAATCTTGCTGTACATCACACTCGTCTCCACAGAGTAGGCAACTCGTTCGTGGGTCAATGTATACACTTTTACAACAAGCTTCCCATGGACATTCGAAACTTACCCATTAAACGATTTAAGAACCATATAAAGGCCAAACTTTGCAAAAAGGGGTATTATAAAATCACAGATTATTTAGAAGACAAAAAAGCTTGGGACTGAGCTGCTCACTCTGTTAAGCATTTTTATTAAGCAATATGCATTGTTATTAACGTAAATTATTGTAAACATTTTCACTTTTAATGTCTGGACTTGAAAAAAGACGATGATTCCTGAGTTTGTTTCGGCTATTTCTTCTCAGGGGTAGTCAGTTAGGAAATGCAAAGGCTTCATCTAGTATAAAAAAAAATATGACGTGTAAAAGTGATCAGTGATCCTACTTGCTTAATAAACGATTTCATTTCATTTCATTTCCTCTCCTATTGATGTTATAACCTAAAGCCTTCCTGGATTAATGGGCTATCCAACGTAAAAAGAATTTTTCAAATCGGACCAGTAGTTCCTGAGATTAGCGCGTTCAAACAAACAAACAAACAAACTCTTCAGCTTTATATATCAGTATATATAGAGTATAGATTAAATATAAAATTTAATTTAGTTTTTATTTTTTTGAGTTGCTATCAATGTCTGATGTATATAAGTGTAAAATTTAAAAGTCATCGTACTTACCTTTTGCACCCCATGAGATATGGCAGACATGCCGTGAGCCACTGTTACTCGAGATCCTACATGCATGGGTTTTTAATTCTGTATACAGTATACACATGTTTGGTTTAAATATAAAATTTCTTATTCTTGTGTAGAAGGAAGCAAAGCAGTGTCTAAGTTCTGTATTACAGAACGTCACTCAAACTCAAGTTCTACTTAAGTCTCGTTTCAAGCCATTTGATTGGTTGGAACTAGTTATAAGTAATGTTTAAGCAGAGATCAATGCTTGAGTTTCCTTCTGGAATACACACCTAAGTGTATTCTAATTTAGGGCTGATTTTACCTGTAGTCTTTATCCATCGAAAAAAAATCTGTTCACATATGTCATCATCATCATCAACCTTTTATCGTCCCACTGCTTGGCACAGGTCTCCTCCCATCAGAGAAGTATTGAGCGTAATCACCATGCTTGCTCAATGCGGGTTGGCGATTTCAGACTTGGAAAGTCCAGGTTTTCTCAAGATGTTTTCCTTCACCTTCAGTCATTGATGTCCAAGATATACTTAGAAAGTTCATTTAACTTTAGAAAAGTTACATATGTTTTTGCCTGACTTGGTTCACATAATTATGTAGTTCCGTTCTAATATGGAATAATAATCAATTTTTTTTCTGTTGATAAGACTTGTTCTTATTTTAATAGATATCAAAACCGAATCTCACTAGAATAAGGGTTGTGCTGAGATATAAAAATGAATTTTAAAACTTTTTTAAAGTTCACTTCAAAGAAAATCTTTAAATCATTAAGTAACTTTAAATCTGTTATTTTTTACATCTGTTACATTTGTTTACGTATTGTAGTTTAATATTGAGTAGTTAGATAGTATATAAAAACAAAGGCGTATTAACCAAACATGACATAATTTTCATATAATACTGAAGAAACAAAATATTTAACAATTATCTTTATTATGTTACCAAATAATTATCATTAATGGGAGAACGGTAATTATCTACAATGAAACGGTTTACACATCATGAAACGGCAAACATATCGGAGGCACTCAAAATTAAAATAAGTACAAAGGTATATGTATAAATACTGCTACAAGTTTTTTTTTTAACTTGATTTTTAGGGCGTTTCCCATCAGACAATTCTTAGAAGAAAGGCTGAAGCAAACTCAGAGGTCACAGTCTCTTCAAATTCCACATATAATCTTGATCAGATCACATGAAGATCGTGTAAATTGATGTCTAAGATGGTCTTTTGAAGAAAGATCCACAAAGGTTGAGTGTACTCGTCCAGTTAGTGCACACGCATTTGTTAGCAATCGTGCAGCTCAACAATTCGACGAGCAATACCAAAGAAAGGATATTTAGTAGACCACATAAATTACTCAAACTGCTAAACCACGACAAAAACTAACAGAACAACAAAAGTAAAAATAAATAAAACGCCACACAATATTTAGTCTTCATATTCACAATAAATAGTAGAATACTTTACGAAGTAAGGAAATGCCATTGTACATATACAATGTATCATATCTTACTGTATACAACGTGTAACATAAAGGGTATATACATAACAAAGGCATGGCATCTTTACATAATATCAAACGATATTGGAAGGGTTTTTTAATCCTATCTCTTTATGTTAGGAAGTTATGAGGAAAAACACCGCCTGTGATAGGCTACTATCATACTAGTCGCACAGAGTTATTGAAGACATTTATCGGATTTTGGCAAGTAACGTGACGTGTAACGAGTAGTTATTAACGTATGTAGTGTGGGGCCACGTTCGTTATGATTTAATTTTAAGAAACACACAAAACCGAAAAGTTGGTATCAATTTTTTGAGTATTTTATTTTAAGTTGAAATCATCCAAAGATGCCATGCCCTTGGTATGTATATACCCTTTCTGTTACACGTCGTATAAAAATAAAAAAATCTGTATTTTTATTTTTAAATACAGTTATCTGCCTGACGCAGGTCCACGCGAACCTGCGTCAGGCGCAAGGTGAGCTGGCCAAAAGCTGGGTCCTCAAAGAGGGGACTTCCCGCCGCTATAATGTCTGGGGTTTAATTTATAAATAGATTGAATTGTCCTTTTTTGTAAAACAAAAATTGTTTGAATATCGGCAGCATTTTCCCACAACAGAATGCCGTCCAACGTCACTCTATGAAAATAACTAAACTAAACGGGCCGTCATTAAATCAGTTAAATCACGAATTTTCCTACCAGCGAATGCTGCAGATTTTGCTAATTTCTTCTGACAGTTTTTCTATATGATAGGCCCATCGAAGCTTGGCATCCAAAGTTATGTCTAAGAATACTGTGTTATCTTCGGGTTTCAACTCTTCATTCTTTATGAGAGCACTAGTTTCTACTCGTCTAACAAGAAAAAAAAATTAGTTTACGCTAAGTAGAAACATGAGGGCAGCCGACATGCCCTAGGGCAAAAAATCCGAAGACATGAAACATTTAAACCCGCAATGGGTCCACGTGGTGGAATACGGCACAAGCCCCTCTCACTGAGAGCCGGGCTCAAGCAGTAGTTGGGACTTTACAGGCTCAATATGTTTAATCAAAAATAATAACAACAGCTACTAATCAATCATCAATTAAATAAGTTCAATTAGTTTATTAAAAAAAAAAGGTAGGTAAGTAAGTACTTCTTTCAATAGGAAGTTAATCCCCAATTAATTTACATTTTTAACTAATCCGATAGTAAATATATAAAAATAAATTTGTATGGTATGACACCGAATGCTATGCTCCTCGCCAATATAAATTCCAATCGAATTTTGATATTTTCAATTATTGTAAAAACACATATCGTGCGTCAAACAGACTAATTGCCACCAAGCCAGTACCGGGGTGACGCACATTTTATTTTATTTAGCTACCGCCAACTTCATTTAATAACCTTTATACATAATTTAAAAACATCAATGTATAGTAATATCGATTGTCGTTGCTCAGGTAATTGACCTCCGTTTTGATATTCAGGTAATTGCCTGAACATGGGTACTTTTCCCGTTGTTTCAACCCTACACTTTAGCGTGCATAAATTATGAAAATACTAGCCCTAGTGGATAATTTTGTAGGTCTTAGTCTATAATTACAAGAAGCGAACTCGCTTAGTGCAGTCGCATTACTTACACTCCGGGCCAGAATGTGCTTAGTGTAAATAATGGAAAAAGTTATTATAAAGAGCAGCTAGTTTTCTCAAGGTTCATAATTATTTATACCAGTAAACTACCTTAGTACTATGATGTATACGTAATATTTATGTTTATTCCAATAGGAACGCAAGTCGATACGATGTGCATTCAATATTTAGTTTAAAGTGGAGCATCTCATTCCATTTCTCGGTGGTAGGCCATAACATCGGCTGCCGGCAGAAGTTACAACCCACTAGACAAAGTCTTGCCGCCAAGCGATTCGTCGTGTTCCGGCATGATGTCTCGTGAAGCCGTACGACGGACGGGTCTGAGCAGTTGTGTTGTGTTGCGATGTGTGCCGGGTACGATGTGTCAAATGTTATTGTGCCGGGAGTTTGGTCGTGGAGGGTCTCCACATCAATCTCCCTCTGGCGCAGCATCGTTGGTAGTGTTATTGGGTCTAACATTGCAACACCTCGCTCAACTGCCGTCTTCCTACCTATTCTCTAAGGTTTTTTAAGTGAATGTGCGTAATACCAATATAATAATAATAGCGCGCTTTACCATCAACGATTGCATCACTTCTTACCATCAGGCAGGATTGCAGTCAAGCGTTAGTTTATAATTATAAAAAAAAAATCTCATAAATAGTCAGAGTCTCTTGCAGAAGTAACGCTTGTGAATCGAGCCCCAAGTGTATATGCTATATATGTACATAACTAATACAAAGTGGCTATTTTGCAGCACTAGTTCCCTCTCTCCACGAAAAGGACATTCAACAAATGTGTAATGGATATACCACTAATATCGTTATAATGACATCAACAACTTATCGTAAATTATACATGCTGAGCTTACCTGAAGAACATGGACAAAACGAACCATTAATAATGAAGCTTATTTGTCGAATTATCGTGCGTGTAAAGATATACCTATTTTCCCGTTTATTGTTTAATCATCTTCACGTTTTAAGGTTTGTTTACAAGTAAGTTTAAAGATTTGTTGTAAACATAAATGTAACAAAAGTAATGGTTTTAATTTCACCAAATAGCATACAAAATTAAATAAATCCCTTCATTGTAGAGTTACTCGCTTCTTAATTACAGTAACTTTATGCGCGAATGGATTGATGAACAACTTGATACAGAAGCAAAAATATTTTCGAAGCAACTCTATTACCACGAGTTACAATGTAACAAGGCCGATTTGGGACGTTTCTAATTTTGAGAAAATCCCCCGCGGCTAAATAAGGGCAGAGCGAACCCCGCTCTATCGGTCCGCTGGCTCTGCAAAAAGTTTGAAGGCTTTAATTTTGCCGGTTGTTAATTCGTGCGCGACCGATTCAAAGGCAGTGTCGGCTATTATTAAAAGCGTAAATTGTCAAACAGATGTACGAAACGACTTTGGTTGCGTCCCGGCTGCGTTAAAACGCAATGAAAATTGCCGTGCTCGGTTTAGCCCTATCGACATTTTATATGACCTTGTTGATTGGCTGTTGATCATATTAATGTATCAATTAATTATCCTCAAGATTTTATAATTTTCTTTACCGTAATCACGTGTCAAAATAACATTGCAAACGTATTACAAAACTGTCTCGGTGGTAGGCAACAACATCAGCCGCCGGCATAAGTTACCACCCCCCAGACAAAGTCTTGCCGCCAAGCGATTCGTCGTGTTCCGGCATGATGTCTGGTGAAGCCGTACGGAGGACGGGTCTGAGCAGTTGTGTTGCGATGTGTACCGGGTACGATGTGCCTAATGTTGTTGTGTCGGGAGTTTGGTCGTGGAGGGTCTCCAGATCATCCTCTGGCGCAGCATCGTTGGTCGTGTTGTTGGGTTAAACATTGCATCACCTCGCTCAACTGCCGTCTGTCTTCCTATTCACTCAGTTTTTTTTGAGTGAATAGGCTTAATAAGCTAGTGCGTTTTACCATCAACGATTGCATCACTGCTTACCATCAGGCGGGATAGCAGTCAAGCACTAGTTTATAACTAATAAAAAAAAATAAAAATAAAACTGTTTTCCAAAGCCGACAAAATTACTTCGAATAAACTGCAAGCTCCCAAAGCTTCTCCGATCTTGTAAAAACATTTTACCAAATTTTCAGATTAAATTATTAACACCGTAATTACTCTAATCACCCTTTTTATCTTTAACAAAATAAGTGAAACTAAATTCGGGAAAATGTGCTTACTGAAAGCTTATTCAAATTAGGTCAATTAGTCGTGCCCGACGAAGCTCTATATATATTTTGCCTACGTAAGTATTTATCCCTGAACCCGGAACAAAGTAACAAATAGGCAAATGTTTATCATTTTAATTGCTGAGTCAATATAATCTTTGTAAAGAATTTTGCAGAGTCATTGGGGGAGAATGGAGGACGTTAGGATGTAGGCTGTAGCTATATTGTAAAAGATCAGTGAATAGTTGACCGTGTTTGTTCAGGGTATCTAAAGTCGTTCGTGCCGCCCATACGACTTGAGCTGGGTCTTTAATATCCAGTCAAGATCTTGGCCACTGGGACATGTTGAACTTTTGAGATGCCCTAGTAACTTTGAAAGATGTAGTTCTCAAACAAAGAACTAGTGTCGAATTAGAAAGATAATGAAAATCCATACTAGTATTATAAATTCGAAAGTAACTCTGTCTGTCTGTTTGTCTATTTGTCTGTCTGTTACGCTTTCCCGCTCTTAATCATTATAAGTAATTAAAAATTATAAAAAAAAATTTCATCAAAATCGGTTGAGAGGTAAATGTGCACGATCGAGATCGATGCAAAGTACCTTCCTGATGAAAAGACCTTCTTGTTGTTTATATTTTTCTATGATTCCTTTTTTGTATTTTTTATTCGTTGTTACGTTGTTTTTAATTGTCATATATAGTTAGTACCTAGTAGTTTGGCTGAATAAACAGAAACACAAAAACATATTTCCTTCATTTTTATTTACCAGCCATCAGGAAAATTGGTCCACCTCTCAACCGATTTTGATGAAATTTGGCACAGACTATCTTCAATGACATACATCATGACCACATTTAGTCGTTCTCACCTTCCAAGCAACATACTTACATTTAGCTACATACATTATAAATATTATTATTACATTTAGCTACATACATTATAAATATTATTATTACATTTAGCTACATACATTATTAATATAGGTGTCTAATGATATGCAATGACAAAAAGCCACACCGAGTATAATTACTAATACATCATTTTGGTCGAAAGTCGTCCACTGCTGGACATACACCTCCCACATGGATCTCCACGACGACCGCGACCAGTCCTGCGCTTCCCGCATCCAACGGTTTCCCGCTTGCATATTTTTCCAAATAGGTAAAGTTATGGAGACTTAAGTTCCATCGCCTTATGAAAGATGACAGTTATGCCAGATCAGGATTCTACAAGACATGGCAGAAAAACCCTCGATAGTTCATTAGGTTCTGGCAAACTTATCTAAGCTAATTTAATGCGACTTTTCGCTCGATAGTTTTACGCTAGCTATTATTATTGATAGTCTTGCATCACGAACGTAGTTATACGTTATCAAAACCTTGTGTTTCTACGGGTAACGATAACCCTTCCTCTCAATTGACTTTTATGACAATATCAGAGTAAATGCAGCTGATCTATATTAGATCTACTACGCTTTTCTTTGCTCCCTTTTTAACATGGAAAATTCTCATATTCTACTATAGTGTTGGAAAGGAAATTATAACCTTAGAAGTGAATTATTTAATATCTATATTCTTCCAATCCGTTGAAGAAAAAAGAAATATCTTGAAACTCAAGACCACTTTCCTGCTGTGTCTTGATCGGTGTTCAAATTTACTTAATGATTTTAATGTATCCAGTTAATACAAAGTGCTATCTTTATTACAAAATAACCTATTAAATTACTATATAAATATTATGAAATACCGTGATAGGTACCCACGTGTCTTTCTACTGGTGTCTAAGATGTCATTCTTCGATTTTCATTTTCATTGTCAGTATTCTAGCCCGCAGGTGACAGCCTCAGGAGGTCCATTTAAAAACCGTTTTCAGTAGTGTATTTAAACAGTGTGACTGGATACGGCCTAGCCTGTCGTCGGACCTGCCCAGGGGAATACTCCGTACGTGTTCTTCTAATGGACTGCCCTGTCCCAAATAAGACGCCTTTCTCTGTAAAGCTTTGATGAAACTTACACGGAGGTTCACATATAGTAGTGATGTAAATTTTATTTTCTGTGGCTCTGATGCGCGAAATAAGCTTACAAAATGCGTGAGTGCCCCTTGAAGAAACATAGCAACAACTATTTAAAATAAAGATTGGTATAGTAAACTGTGATGACGGTAAAATATGACGTGAGTCAACGAGTCAAAAGCCTCTGCTTGTTCGAACGGAATCGGTGCAAATTTTATTTCGTTTCAAAAAACGCTTAATTAAAGAACTTAGTAATCAATTTCAGTCCGCAAAAGACGGTCTACTTAGAGAACTAAAGATAAATGTAAACGATGTTTGTATGTTCCATTATATTTTGTCGACACCTACCTCCGAAGCTATAAATTAATTTTGTATTGTTACGTTTTGCGGAATGAGGTCTGATAAAATAGGTTGTTGTTAATAATATTAATTACTAGCAGCCGCCAACGACTTCGTTCGCGTGGAGTTAGTTATGCTCCGCTCTTATTGGCCGCAGCGTGATGTTATATAGCCTAAAGCCTTTCTGGATTAAGGGGCTATCCAACGCAAAAAGAATTTTTCAAATCGGACAAGCAGTTCCTGAGATTAGCGCGCACAAACAAACAAACTCTTCAGCTTTATATATTAGTATAGATTATTAATGATATAACCCGGAGTGTTCATTTTTATAGTGTTTGGTTTTTGAATTGAAAATGGGTAAATAAAAAGCAGAAGTTATGAATTTATAAAAGCAGATTTTATTCTTATATCTATCGACTCCCGAGAACATCAATCAGGTTATGGGCGCAGGGGCCAGGCCAGGACGCTTCCGCTGTGAAAAAGAGTGCGGAAGGAGGTACAAGTGCTGATGATGAGTATAAATTTGAGAGGGGACGGATTTATAGAGAAAGTCGAAAGGGGAGTGACTTTTCGATGAGGAGAAGCGAAATGATGTTGAATGGAGGAACAGCGAAATGCTACTCGAGGTAATTAAGAAAATGCCGTTTTTTGAAGATAGTATTGGGGAAGATTTATTAAATAACTAGCTGACCCGGCTAACTTTGTTCCGTCTTAAAGGCAATATCAGATCATCACATTTTTTACTTTTTAAATTAGGATAATCGTAAATAAAAAACAAATAATTATTCAATGATTCTTTATTTGCCACCTTGCGCCTTGTGATAAACTACATTTTTTGTTTTATTTTTTATCAGGAGCGAAAACAAATGACGTGGAAGGTCTTCAGACTCGTGAACATGCCAGATATAATTGGCATGGGAAAAATATGGATATTCGAGATTAAGACCAGAAACTTTCAACGTTTGGCCTTGAGACTTATTTACAGTCATGGCGAATGCAAGACGGATCGGCCTGTCGGTTGGGACAATCGGGATCCTCGAAATGAGAACTTCCTCACCTTTGAATTTTTCTTTGAGTATTGTAGCGTAAATCAAATTATTCATCAATTTACTTACCACCGTGTTCCGTTGCACAGTTATGGTTGGTTTAAGTTTCGAATAATGATTACTACGGAACCAATCTTTAATCGTAAATTGTGCGGTGGTAAGCCAGGTACATCCAAGGAATTTAAAAATTCCATTGGATAGTTGGTGTGGTGGCATCATCTAATTTGTTACACAGTCAATAGATTTGAAAGAATGCAGTGTACCAATGATCTCATTCTGAATTATGCAGTTTTAGTCATCTACATCTTTATTTTCAGCTGCCGATATTGCTCGCTTACTAAACCATTCATTATTTTTGAGGTTAGTAGATAATGATGTTAGGGAATACTTTGTTGATGAGTTCGTCTTTCGATAAGAAAAAGTTACCGAAATTCGGACGAAATTAAATTAGTCCGCTCCATTCGTCGACGGTACTCGATTATTACCGATATTCAGCAATATCTCAGAGAAATCTTCAGTAGATGTATCGTTCAGCAATGCAACTCTCATGTTTGTTGTCAGCTGAACTTTGTTCTGAGGCAAGCGTTTATTGCGTTGGCAGCAGTCGATCTGGGAATTACTGGCAATGTTTGGTGGAAATCGCCAGACAGTAAAATCATTGCGCCTCCAAAACATCTCGTGTCATTACCTAGATCTTGCAATGTTCGGTTAAATGCTTCCAATGCACGTTTATGCGCCATTTTGCATTCGTCGTTGATTTGGATAAAACTTTGGCCATAGCGGAGCGCTTTGTAATGTTACATGTTGGTTCTTCAATAGATTGAAGATTTAACGGAAATTTTAATGCAGAATGCATTGCAATTGCAGATTGCATACAGTTAAATCTGCCTTCTAGTAATGTGGCTGTTACTCCAGAAGAAGCAACTGCAACGGCAATGTTGTATTTTGCGTGAACAGTGGTTAAAACTACTGACATGAGGAATGTCTTACCAGTACCACCAAACGCTAGTATGCAAGCAGTAATCATTGCTGCAATCGTATTGAAACGCTGCCTGAATCAAATCAGTATTTGATGAATTTCTTTTTGTGTTACTTAAATTATCTAGCTGTTAATCTCTGAGGTTTACTTGATGATTTCACATTGTCAACCAAGCCATTTCACGGGCTGCTTCCCTTTGCTCTTGTGAGTCAGAAGCACGCAGTCGAGCCATACTAAGGCGGCGCTCTTCACGTGCAATTTCTTGCTCTTCTTCAGTGTGAGTGTAGAGTGTTCTTCGGTATGACTGAGTAACTTTCGGGTGAGTTTTTGTAGAATTATTGTTTTAACATAATATACGGTTTTATTATTCATTAATTATGCTTTGAATCGGACAAATTTGGCGGTATTTCTGTATGGTCTATGAAAATGGTAAAAAAGCAGAACGCAAATATTAGGTTGCTATAATATTTTTAATACCATAACGTTATGCTATATTATATGAATATAGCTGATCCGCGCACCTACACGTTGTATCCATGGACGCATTAAATATTTTTGAGAGTTGGTAACACTGTAAAGTTGGCACCCGTCAAACATGTCAACCAATCAATTTATTTTTAGATTTTGAAATTTAAATACACGATGTTATGAGCAAAGTTGATATTATATTGTCGATTCAAAAGTCTTGTTTTAATGCGTTCTTCAATCCGAGTGGAACTGAGAGTACAAATACTGTCAAATGTTTGACAGAAAGTGGTCGACTTTTATAAGGGAAAATGGAATTGTTGTTTTACTCTATCTTTGAATGTATTCGGTCATTGGCGATATTCGCCATTATTGTGAAAAAAAATTTTTTAAAGAATTTCTATAATTTGTTACACGTGTTATTGGCAAAATTGTGGTATCTAACCACAGAGGCCATTGAAGAGTTGAAGTAGTTACTCTATCTTACTCGCAATTTTTCCTTATTTGCTCACCGTTTAGACCTTCTCTGGACTACGACAAACATTTTAAAACCAAAATCAGCTCAATCGGCCCAGCCGTTCTCGAGTTTTAATCAGACTAACGAACAACAATTCATTTTTATTTATATAGATAAGGTCCGATGGCACTGACATGTACAATAATTATATAAAAGTCACAAAAAATAATTAAGATAAAAAAAAACATAATAATTTCTTTTCATATATTACAATATTTATGTTTTCAATGCCTGCTTTAAAATTACCGTTAAATAAATCTTTTACATACACAGTTATGATAAAAAAAATAACGTTGAAAGTACACCCAGAAGCAGTAAGTAAGTAGCAAACGTAAAGTACCTAATGTAGGCTCTACGTTTATAATTGCCGCATTCTTCATAACAATAGGCCAGGTAGGCACAGGCCTATCTATAAAATGTACAGAATCCATTTGGCATCCGCATCAGAGAATCCATTTGGCTTTTAAGTGCTTTAATGATTTGTGCAAAAATTCCGCCATCTTGGATGATTAATTTGCGAGATATTCGATGAATCATTATCTTGAGTAGCGATAATTATCGAGACCAAAGTTTTGGATTTGCATAACGGTATGAGTCTTAAAGACGTCGTCACTCATTCTTTTTTACAACACACACAAATTTAAATAACAATAGATACTTATTATGGAGACAACAAACTTTATACACGGCATTTTCATAAGTCAAAGACTTGATTCCGTATTTATTAACAAATGCCTAGTTTTGTTTCAGAATACCGGTATTCATTGATGACGGCACTTACTTCCTACATTTATCCATTAACGATTTGATAAGAAAGTAGATGGATGATCACAGCCATAAATTTATACATTATACATTGTGCTATAATGTATAAATGTAAATCTACAAGCCGTTTTCAGCAAGTCCGTGCGGCGACGATGCAGTCGTCGTGAAATAATAGTTTCCAGGTACACTGAAATCAATAATATTTTTGAACGTTACTTTATATAGGTCAGTACTGAGTAGCTATTTAAACTTTTAAGCAGTCTTAATGAGGTCATCAATAATTTAAAGTCGTGAAAATTATGAATTAATTTTCTTTTTAAGTAAGTCATGCCGTAATTATACATTAATCACAGCCATTTTTACGGTATATAAGTGACTTTGTTCAGGTGTCAAATATTTGGTATGTAGACAAGCACATAGTAGGTACATGAGTCCTTATTGGAGTGTCACTTATGTAGCTGAATGTTTAATGCGGGACGCGGCGCTGCGCCAGTGGCAGTGGTTAGTGGCTCGCGTAAAATATAGCCCGCCACCGAACGGTTCAAACGAGACATTGCACATTATTATTAATTGTTATTACTTTACTCGCAACGTTGCAGCCTTTTTCAGATAGGTTAGAAGCGTATGCTCGCCTATCCTAGTTTATTTTCATTTTTAGATACGAAGATATTTTGATATAGAATTTCATAAATGTAGTAAGGAAAAAATCATTTAGGTAAATATATATATGAATTATGAAACTTACACGTTATCGTAATATTTTCCAATTTCCAGTACAGTAGCGAATCGTTCCGGCTTCGAGTAGTTCTTCCATGCCCTGTAGCTTTTAGCATAGGTTCCTAATAAAGATCCTGGGTACTTGGTGGAGTCCACGAGGAACTGCCAACTTTTGTCATGGTTGCACAAATCTGGAACAACGAATGTAAGAAGTAAGTAAAATAAGATAGAACGAAAGAAAAATTGTTTATTCCGCAAAAACAAAACACACAAAGAAGACTGGCCGAGAGAGTGTCGGGCTACGCTCAGTGTAGGGTCCCGTAGTTTCCCGTACATCATAATAGGTGAGGTATTGTTTAAATAACAGTTAAGCTTTAAATAACAGTTATAAATAGGCTAAGTATTTGTTACATTTGTTACATAAAGTTCTGTACTTACTAAGTACAGAATTCTAAAAACGGGCCCACAAAGAACGGTGATAACTAAAGAAAGAGTCATTGTTACTTCCAACTATTCTATAGCTCTCATTTTCATTTCTTATATTCTCGGTGAAGGCGTAGACGTGGACGACTATAATAACAGGTTTGTGAAAACTCTCCAAACGGAAGGATCCAAGTTTTACAAAACCCGCCGGCCGCCGTTCAAAAGGACAGAAGAAGATCTCCGGTCCCACCCGTCGGCTAATGGAAGAAAGACGGGAGGTGGTCTTAAAATCCTCTGATGACGCTACGCATGTCAGATGCCTTAACAGACAAATCTCAAAGTCTCTGACTCGCGATATACGCCAATTTAATACGTATTAAAGAATTGTATTAAAGAGGCTATCGAGCGGAACAAAGGCTCCAAAGTGTTCGCACGAGATTTGTCTGTTGTACAGAGCCTACTTGCGAAGCTGAAGACTGGCGATGGTAGGATCGTCACTTCCAATCCCGAGCTTTTGGGTGTGATTGAGAAATTCTACGGAGAGTTATACACATCAAAACACGCACCTGATGTAAGCCTGGCTAATGATCCTAGAGCCAGACTAACCCGACAGTACACCGACGATATCCCGGACGTCAGCCTGTACGAGATTATTATGGCCTTGAAACAGCTCAAGAACGATAAGGCGGCTGGAGATGATGGAATTACGGCTGAGCTTCTGAAAGCGGGTGGCAAACCGGTTCTTAAAGCGCTTCAGAAGCTATTTAATTCCGTCATTCTTAAAGGCAAAACGTCTAAGGCGTGGGACAGGAGCGTTGTGGTGTTGTTTTTTAAAAAATGTGACAATACCCTCCTGAAAAGCTACAGACCGATATCGCTCCTGAGCCATGTCTATAAGCTGTTTTCTAGGGTCATCACGAATCGTCTCGCTCGCAGGTTCGACGACTTCCAGCCTCCCGAACAAGCAGGCTTCCGAAAAGGCTTTAGCACCATTGACCACATACATACGCTACGGCAAGTTATACCTCCTCGGACTTCTGTCCGAGGAGCATAACAAACCACTATGCTTGGCGTTTGTGGACTATGAGAAGGCCTACGATTCGATCGAGACTTGGGTGGTGCTACAGTCTCTCCAGCGGTGCCAAATTGACCATCGATACATTGAGGCGATAAAGTGTTTGTACAAAAACGCCACCAAGTCAGTCCGTCTCTAGGATCAGGGCTCGAAACCGATCCAACTTCAGCGTGGAGTGAGACAAGGAGATGTCATATCTCCTAAATTGTTCACTGCTACGCTGGAAGATGTCTTCAAGCTCCTGGACTGGAAAGGACTTGGCATCAACATCAACGGCGAGTACATCACTAATCTCCGTTTTGCAGATGATATCGTGGTCATGGCTGAAACCCTGGAAGACTTGGGAAAAATGCTCAATGACCTCAGCAGAGCTTCCCAAGAAGTGGGTCTAAAGATGAACATGGATAAGACGAAGATCATGTCGAACTCTCATGTCGCGCCCACTCCAATTCTAGTTGGTTGCTCTGCACTCGAAGTTGTTGACGAGTATATATACCTGGGACAAACAGTTCAACTAGGTAGGTCCAACTTCGATAAAGAGGTGTCTCGTCGAATCCAGCTCGGCTGGGCAGCGTTCGGGAAGCTACGCTAAATATTCTCGTCGTCCAAGATACCACAGTGTCTCAAGACTAAAGTCTTTGACCAGTGTGTGTTGCCAGTGATGACCTATGGAACTGAAACGTGGTCGCTCACAATGGGCCTCATACGAAGGCTCAGTGTCACACAAAGGGCAACGGAAAGAGCTATACTCGGAGTTTCTCTGTGTGATCGAATCACAAATGAGAAGATCCGCAGAAGAACCAAAGTCACGACATAGCTCTGCGAGTCGCTAAACTTAAGTGGCAGTGGGCAGGGCACATTGCTCGTAGAACCGATGGCCGATGGGGCAGTAAGGTTCTGGAGTGGGGGCCACGTACTGGAAGACGCAGCGCAGGGAGGCCCCCAACAAGGTGGACCGATGACCTGGTGAAGGTCACGGGAAGCCGATGGATGCGAGCAGCACAAGACCGGTCAGCATGGAAAGCCTTGGGGCAGTTCTTTGTCCAGCAGTGGACATCTATAGGCTGAAGAAGAAGAAGATTCTATAGCTCATACCCACCCTAACGGCCATCCGACGGCTTACCATTTCAAAAAAAATCTTAACATAGCAGAGAACAGCGCCATTGCTCGGGAAATTGGGTTACTAATTTATACAAATTTGGCAGGTTATGTATGTCAGATTTTCGGTGGTTATTTTGAATTTCCCGAACCGATTTTAATATAATTCTTTTTTATATGGAATAAAATACGTTCAGTACAACAGAATGTGTAGATTAATATAAAAAATGCTTGCACATAATATGGTTAATTTACAAACTTATTTCAGAAAATATTTGGTACTTTTTAAAAAAAAAATTCAACCCATCAAGTCTAACATAATTTTCCTAGAAAGGTTTTATAATGTAATACTTTAAATTTTTTTTCAAACTTTAGAGGGGTCACTTTTATTTTTATTTTCAGCGATTATTTCCGAAAATATTAACATTATCATAAAAATATTTCAGTAAACCGCTATTCAGTTTTATTATTTATTTATATATTCTTTATTGCCCACCAAAACATACCTTGATCAGAAAATCATTCAACACAAAAAAAACATACAATGGACGGCCTTATCGCTAAAGCAATCTCTTCCTAGCAACCAAAGAATGGACAGATTCTCCCGAACCACAAATGGGACTGTCGTTGGTGTAAATAATAAATATTAATACGATATACTAAAATAGATACACAAATACATACATATCCAAAATTATATACAACATTATTTTTTTGTTATGCGAAACTCGAACCACGTGTCTAGTATTTTTAAGTATATAATAATAATAATAATTTCTTTATTTGTCTAGAATGCAGGTGTTACAATATAGGTGTTTTCGTCAGATATAGTCCCAGTACATTCTGCCTTTTGGCATACAAAAATACAGAGGGGTCACTTATTATATTATTTACAATCCGAGATAGTCATATTAAAAATGAGATCATGCTAAGTCTAAAGTTATTTATATATTTATATTTATAATTAGAATAAAATAGAGCAAACATTACAATCACAAAAACAATTGCAAAAAACATTACAATTTATCATTTATAAAATCAGTAACAGTGTAATAGCACTTTTCCGTCAGAAACAATGACAGGAGTTTCTTAAATTTTATAACGGGCTGAAAGAAAGAATCTATGTATGTCATTACCACTTTCCATGACTGACCTTACCTATATCATCCGAAATGTTCAGAAGAGCTGTGGAGGTGCTATGACCAGGACGAAAGCCAGATTGGAAGGAGTTGGGGAGATTATTCACAGGAAAGTTTTCATTTGATTATGGATTAACCGTTCAAGGACTTTGGAAAGGAATGGTAAGACGGATATTGGACGATATTCAGAAAAGGATGTGGGATTACAATTTTTATTAGGTAAAGGAATTACTTGGGCATCTTACCACGAGCGGAAAAACCCCACTAGATGCTGAAATTTTGTATATTGTCATATTGAGGATATGACAAATTACAGGAAGAATAACATCCAACATAGGGAGCAACATATTACGGCCGATACAGTCACTACCTACTAGTACATTGGAAGTAATTGATAGTATGCTCTTCTTAACATCACAAGCGGAAAACTGACCAAAGACAAATTGAGAATAATTGGGAGTCGGAAGAGAAGAAAGATAATTTAATGTATTCAATTTTATTGTCCTATCCAAATTGGACGAAGCAGTAAAATGATTATTCATAGCATTTATGTCTGTCTTTTGGGATATGTCTTGCTGAGTTTTACCGAACCCCAATGTTCTAAGAAACTTTCCAAACTTTGGATGCATCCCCATTTTGGACAGAGACATGAATGTAGTAGCGCTGAGTATTCCTACATACTTTGTGATGTATCTTTTTCTTTGACCATGATTAGGCCTACGCTTAAATACTTATCCAACAATATATCACCCGTAGCGCTGGAAATAAAAAAAAATCGCTCCCCACTTTACGTATATCCTAATAACACACACACACTTTTTATTAGTACTTTGTACGCGTGATTAATATACGTTTTGGTACCAAACAGCCCTCTAGTCGTAACGGTAATTGAGATTATAAGCGGACTGACAGACAGACAGACTTTGAGAAACTATAAGGGTTCCTAGTTGACAACGTAACCCTAAAAAGACAAAATACAATACTGATACTAAAGTACTTGCCGCTACAAACACAAAAATTTTAAAACAAGAAAGCGACAAAGTTTTATTTTGTCCCATTTACTCAATTTTAATGCCTTCTGCGCAGAACAACTAAAATATTTAAAGAAAAACAATCCGACAAATACAATTTGAACAAAACCTCGTGAATTGCTAAGTAGCTAGTGTAATAAGTTTATTGAAAACTGAAAACAAAAAAAACTTTTACCAAGAAAGTGTTTTTTAAATCTTACCTTCAGGGGAAAATCTAGGGTGTGACCCGTTATCACAGCCAGGTTGCACGACAGGCCCACGACTCCTGTAGTTAGGCCAGAAGTCAACGGTACCCAGTTCCCTTCTACTGCCGTATCTGTTTGGATCTGAGTGGATGACGTCGACGAAAGATGCAGAATTAGGGTTCAACCTCTCCAACGGACGTTTGCCGTCAAATACGATGCCTGCAGGGTCTAAACCGGTGATCCTGTTGAAATTAAAAGAGAATTATATGAAAAGAGAAAATGTAGAGTTTACTACATTAAATTGTGGGGTACGATATGGGTATGAATAATATTGCAAGTCGACTTAGCTGCTCCGGTTCAAAGGAGATGTTTCATTTTGGGCCACCACTATGTACAGTATATAGAAAAAAAAACATACAGATTTGCATAAAAATACTACTAAATTAATTTGAATAAAAATACAAGTAGGTAATATAATAATTAATTATTTGAAACGCTTTTAGTGAGATAACCCTTTTTAAAGATAACCATGACACTTTTTATGACGTTTGATTGGCGACTTTGACAGTTCTATTTTCCCGTTGTGTTCGTGTCGAGTGTTGATTTGAGTTGATTGAGTTTATTTAATGGGCCGTATGTTCGGAATTCATGTTTTGTTTTTTTCTCAGTCATATGGTAGATAATATAGATTCGATAGCCTTAGATACATCACACGTCAATCAAATGTCACTGTCGAAACATTATTTTGCTTATTGCTGACCACCATATTTATTAGTAGTTGTGTTGCACTCCTTGGCCGAGTTAAATTGAATCTATATAAAAACTAAGCCAAAATATTGGAAATTAACATTAAAAACAGTTAACTATTGCGGAACTATACCTAGCATTAAGTGTACAATGTGCTAGCCCAGGCTCCATACATTTCTGAAACATCTCCTTTAAATGCATTTTCATTGTATTTATCAACTCAACGATTTAACATTAATATAGTTTTAGAGCAACATCATACTCAAATGCTTTAACTACGCGACCTTTAAAGCAGTAAATATTGACCAACACTATGGTTCAACCAAATATTTGCCTTGGGCTTAAATTCCATACTTAAAATATTAAACAGACGAAGCAAGCAAATATTTACCAAGGCAATTGAACTCCTTTCCTCGCCATTTTGTTGCCAGTGATTCCAACAATATGCGCACCCAGGGAGTGTCCAACTAAGTGCGTTTTATTCAAATCCAGGCCATGCGCGGACATGTTCAGCAGAACGTCAGCAAAGTCCTCGGCGAGCTGAGCAAGACATTGTTGTACTCATTAAAACAGAGATTTGTATTCATAGTAGCCAAAATGAAGATATATCGCGTTGTTCGCCATTTTATTGCATAAAAAAACCTACATCCTACATCATAAGAGAATTTTCTTAATGTGAAGTTTTGGTGTTGGACAAAAATTGTAGCATGCTTGTGGGTATGCTCATATAAAATGTGTGCAACCGACTTACCAAATGCATTATTTTTTGATTTTTTATAAACTTACCTTAAGAGCATTGGGTATAGCCCACTGTAAGTAAGACTGGGGGATCGAATTACTTATCTGAGCGGCTAGACGGTCCCAGTTCAAAAGAACAACATTACTCTGTCCTTGCTCCAAATACGCTGTTATTAGAGCAGTAACCGCAGGCCCCTTGGGATAACCTGTAAATTATTTTTATTATTTCCTTTCTCTGAGCTCTGACCTTAAGCTGATTATCGTAATAAGCAACATGAATGATGGCTGTGAAGTCCACGTTACAGTGTTTCTTTTTCGTATTGGAGTTAGACCATAGTTTAAATAATTCTAACGAAAATGGATGAGGTAAGACGTCTTGTAAAATGAATAATGTGCCATAAATCATTTATTTGGAATCATAACACAACCTCGACTTAGTCTTAGACTTTGTATTTGGGTAGGTATATATTCACCCCAATTAATATCATATCCGAGAAAATATACTCACACCTACCAACCAAACTGAAATATTGTATTTAAGTAAGATGTCAATACCTTTTTTTTTTTTGTTGGGATGGGATATCATCAAATGACTTCTCCCGCTCTGGATGGAGCGAAAGAGCGTGTCAGACTTTTACTGACTAAAACCCACCCGTGTTTCTTCACTTGCCTTTGCGATGGTCAGGTTTCTTGTTTAACCAACCCGCAACCCTGACCCAGGAGGCATCGGCATTTAAAGCGCGCGTGAAACACGACGTGCCGTCGACTCGGGCCTGGTCCTTACCGGGCATCGAGCTGCCCACTCCTTACCGCCCGCAGGCCCGCGCCTACGGTGGTTGGGAGTTCGGTGTCGTCTCCCTACCAGGGCGTCTCCTGCGGCGGCTAGTGGCGTGAGGGCGCTGTGATTCTCGCTGCCTCACGCGCTCCGCCTTCTCCTTTGCCAGCATCACTGCTTCGCAGGAGGTGACGGCCTGCCATGCACTCTCGCCCCGGACCGTGGCCTAGACCAAGGTGCTCAACCCAAGCCGAGCAGTCCTCTACGATCCACACAATGGCGACACCCTGCCGTTTCCACTCGCCTTATACGGAACAGGAACCTCCCGAAACAACCGTGTCCGGTGAGGACCTGCGTCAGGCGGAAGTTAAGGGCGCCGTGGCGCCTCCTAGCCACTCCTCAAAGAGGGGACTTACCGCCGCTATTGTGGCGTGCCGAAAGATGTCAATACCCGACATGTGTATTAGGGAGATGGGTAAGCACTTATAAGTATGTAATTGAGGTATTTTCCTTATACTTTCCTCTGAATCCATGGCAGAATATTTCCGTAGGTCTGCTAGCGTTGTACCAAGGCTTAGAAATTATATTATGAGCATTGTCGAGTGGCACCTCGGTATAGTTTTCGAAAGTACTGTAAAAAAAATCGCGAAGTTTACATTTAATAATAACAATTAGTGACTCTTTGTGTAGAAATGCACAAGCATAGTATGGGCAACGTCTCAATTTTGTGAAGAAAGCTTTGATAATGAAAGCACGAATAGTTTAGTAAAAAGGTCCAAAAGTTAAGCCAAAAAAGCATGGATGGATTATATGAATGTTCAAAAAATAATACCTAATAAACTAAATAATGATAATGAAATCGGTTGACATCTGTTGGACATACCACTGGTCGGGAGTAGTGTTGCCCAAATTCAGTCTTGGTCTTGCAGTCTTGGTCTTGTTCTTGCGTTTTTGCAAGACCAAGACCAAGAACAAGACCGCGTATTTTTAGCAAGACCAAGACCAAGACTGACCGTGCAAGACTTGAGCAAGAACAAGACATAGCCTGCAAGACTCTTGCGTCTTGCAGCTAGGACTTAGCGCTATTTCACTGAGTAGTTAGGTGTAACAGTTCGGTGTATAGGTAGGTACGCTTAGGAATTCTATGAGACGCAAAAAACTGTATCAAAGAATATGAAAAACTGGACCTATGCGCATTACGACTAATACCATATACATAGCGAATAAAAAAATATCTATTAAAATCAAACTGAGTGCATGCATAGTTATGTTTTAACCATCGGCACTTTGATAATGCGGCATCAAAGGTTTTGTACTTACTTCTCAAATAAATTTGCCGCTTTTCGGAAGTACATGGTTATGATACACGCGCCGGCGGCTTCTTTTGAAATCTAAAACAATCGTTGCCGCCACGCCGAAATCATAACATTTGACACTATTTGATTGCCGCCATAGGGCGTAGGTATACTCATGCAAAATAATTTCGAATTTTAAGAGTACCTACAGGTGTTCCAAAGAATAAATAAGTTTCAGAGTGCTTAGAATGAAAATGAATACATTATACTGATCACGCAAGTAGTATTATGATTAGGATAAAATGGTAAGGATAGGTAGTAGATGTCATATTAATTCATTCTAGTAAGTATATATTATAATATTGATAACTTATATGGTTTTAAACTTATGCTATTACTTATGGTTTTTAACTTAGGTACTATTAATGTACATTTAGTCATTATATTTCTTAAGTTTTTACAAGAAAAAATAGCAAAAAAGTGTTCAAATATCACCCGTTTAATAAATATTGTAGCCACTTTTAAATATACTTGAAACGTGTAAAAAAATTCTACAAAAATTTGTTTTTTTACATGTTTTAGCAAATGTAAGCTTATAAATCATAAATGTTTATTAACAAACAGTTACTTCCATGGAAAACTCACTCACATGGCACTCCACCGACTATGCCAGCCACTGTGTACTGACTCGCATTGCTCGGGCGTATAACTCAGAATTCTCAAAAGTGGATTTATTTTACCATAATAAACATACATTCAAAAAACTAATAGTCGAAACTATAGATGCAGATAAATGACAACCAACTAATTTTCTTCATCTCTTTCTTCTGTCTTCTGCTGTCAATGTCCTAATTTATTTGTTTTAAATTCAATTTCATAATTGTTAACTATGTTATGTATTGTTTATTCTTCTGTATTGTTTTATTATTTATAACTATGTATGTGTGTATTTGATATTAGTCTGTTCGCATGCGTTAAAATTATGCTTTCCAGTTACACAGGGAAACCTATTATTGGCCATAATATTATAATGTAATACTCATACTTGTAAAATTTATTATGTATCGCTGTTGGTTACCTAAATAAATAAAATAAAATAAATAAAAACGACATATAGGTCAGTTGATTTTTCGAATTTCTTATCAAATCTTCAGTTATTTATTAATCTGCTTGATCTTTACTATGGCTATGTTAATTCAAGCTCACAATGCTCCAATTCTAATACGTTTTTCTAAGATTTAAAGTAAACTTTAATAAATAGTAATAGACTAATAGGTAATTGCAAGACTTGCAAGACTCTTGCTGCAAGACCAAGACCAAGACCAAGACTGGGAGCGCAAGACCAAGACCAAGACCAAGACCAGGTGTATTGGCGCAAGACCAAGACCAAGACTGGCTAAGTCTCGTCTTGTTCTTGCATTTGGGCAACACTAGTCGGGAGAATAAAGCAAATATATATTATCGTATGGTATCGGGTGTTCTCGTGTAGCTAACGTAAAGTATGTACTTGCATGAACACTACCTTGTAGCTAGGATGGTCCATGAATAACTTGCTCAGAAATACAACCTCTTGGAATCCAACCCAGTTCTCGAAAATGGAAATGTCACCTTCATGGGCGTACCCAGCTTCTCGCCTCATTTATACTTTGTTTAGTAATTCATGGGAGTTCATACGTGGTCTGCGAGATTTCCAGGCGATTTCCAGGGGGTACGCCCATGATCACATTGTACTGGGATGGACCCATCATTACTAACGGGACTCTTGTTGCCATTAAGCCTGATATTGTGTTAGTGGATCGATCAGAGAGGCGCGCAATGAATATTGACGTAATCGTCCTGCAGGGTGACATCCACCCCCTGCCATTTTATCTGATTGTATAAGCAGCGGATATAGTTCATGTTATCAGTTCACTTTAGCTGTCCAAACCCATAATCATTATCTTTATTTCGATATCTTAGAATAGTCCTACACCAACCGGGGAATATCGTCAGTTAGTGCCGAATTTCATTAAAAAGGCCCGAGAAAAGTTAAAAGCATAATTTAATTATCATGGAAAAAAGCGAGTGACTACCGAGGTAACGGGCGATCAAAATTAATAGAGAAAATATCTAACCAATCAACCAATTTAGCTAAGGGCAAGCAGATGATAGATGAGGGCATCAGGTGGTTCTTTCTACCAACTTTATGCAAAAACGAAGAATAATAAGAATGAAAAATAGTTTAAAAATAACTTACTTATAATAAAACCTAAGCGATGCTTGTTCATCACCGCAAAGAACTGAAAAAGAAAAGATTGTATAACTTTCGAGCGAAAAAAAACCCTTCTACAAACAAAATTGAGTGATTGCCCAAATTGCGTATGTCCTCTACGTGTAATCGTAATATAATCCCATCCAATTTTGTTACATGGACTGATTAATCTTCAAATATACCTATGTCTTACGTACTTAGTTATATGTAATCTGTAGGTACTTCATTAAGGTTTCGTAAAACGATTCCTTTCGGAAAATTCATAAGCAATCGATCGAACTAGGTACTCTTATTAAAGCACTTATCTTTCCTCAGTCGTTTTGCTATTGTATATTTCGTGTTTCTTTTTATCTATTTTGAGTTTATCTATTAGCATTAATCTTAAAATAGCATATTAACACTTCTAAAATCCTAAATCAAGCCACTGTGCATTTTAAATTCCGAAAACATGGTCATCTTGTCGGTATCACGATCGTTTCAAATTTGAATGTTACTTAAATACACTTGACGTCAATGGAAGTAGGTTTTCTACAAATGAAACCAAGATTATACTGTGTGTGCCAATGAAAGACGCAATAAAAGTCCGCAAACTCTTGCCTACGGTATCAAGGTCACTTTCTTACGGTGGAAATACCACCCCAGACTGTCAAAAAACTGTCACGGCAACTCACCTTTTCTTTAATGCGAAATTGCTGAAAAATGCCTTCCGACGGCTCGTTGTGTTTTGTACCTACTACGCACGCCGTAATCTCAAATGGATGTTTACACGTCATGCCGTGGTCCAGCTGGACCGCCGCCTGTCAGGGTCGTGGGATGTCGGAAACAGATTCCGTGGCCGCAGGTACAGCCAAATGAAGGAAGACGGGTGGGTTTTAGTCAGTAAAAATCTAACATGTCCTTCTGCTCCGCCCAGAGCGGGAGAAATCATTTGGTGATTTCCTATCCAAAAAAGGACGTATACCCTAATATTTGTCACTCAACTTCCACCAATTGTGTATAGCAGGTATTTAAGATGTTATTGACGTAAGATTATCTTCTATTAGTAATATACCAATCTACATAGGCTCATAATTAAATATTCCAATGACCCACTTTATTATCTCTGATATTTGCTAAACACATTAGTAATCTGTAAGGTAAAATCTGTAGGTGATAAGGCTATTTCTTCTTGTGTATAATTTCTAGTTCAACTTCTCTCACCTATTTTTAATTCTTTTTTCAACCTCTTTTTGGGTCCAAATGGTATCTAATATACTTACATTGCAATTTCAATTCAAAATATAAACGCGAATATTTAAAAAAATCTGACATGTTTTCAAGTTTAACAAATATTTTTATTAGATAATAAAGTCACGAGAGATCTGTCAACATTTAAATTCGTCTATTATTCAAAATAAACTTGATATTATTGAATTTGATCAACGATGTAAATTCGCACACCTAGGTAATACTAGAGAGGCGCGCTTTTTTGTATATTTAATAGTTGTTTGATTATTAGTACTTGGTAGCAATTTAAATGAGCTAAAGGATGAAATTGAAGAGGTACGATAAATTAAAATACCGAATCAAACGTTTTGTAAAACTAATTTCAAGCATGCCATTAAAGACAGCCCTTTTTCGTAGGAACGGTAAAAAAATATCTAAATACCGTTATTCCAAATTGTTGCGACTTGCTTCGTGTCGCATCGCATGTTCCATATCGGGCGCGTGTTAAAATTTATACTATAATTTACTTATTAGTTATGATAATTCATAACATGTAAAAATATCTGAATCAACGATAATTCGTGTATACTTGAAGGTAATAGTTTGGACTATCCAAGGTGAAAGGTATTTTGCAAATGACAATTTATAATATAAATATACGGGCATGTTATATATCTTTCATTCATTTGTAGAAAACAATGATTTATTGTATTGCAATGATTACGCAACAGTTACTGCTTCAATTTTTTTGCAAAATTTTCAACCTGTAGGAAAGTATAATTTGCATATGCATTCGTTTTATTAATTGTCATCATGTCTAAACTATTTCAAGGCAATCTGATCAACAACTTTTCTTCATTTAGGAAATTTAATACTGTAGATTGCTTTCTTCTGGCTAGGTAAAGAGCATCTTGGACAACATCGAGATGAAAACAAACTCGCAATACGCAGTGAAGAGGCGGACGACAGCGCTAGACTCTAGAGGTAGAACGATCTTGGGAAAATATACTGAAAACCCAAGGAGAGTCACTTTGAAAATTTATGCTGAGGCTAGAAAACTTCTAAAGTAGGTAACTAATACATAATGCCACTACTTACCGGTACCAATAATTAAGAAAACAATATAGGCACTTGTGCACATTTTGAGTATTTTTCACGGATTGTCCATTCGTTAGTTTCGAATTGTTCTTATATACGGGCTGGTATCAAGGTGTGCGGCCTGTTGCAGTATTTTGTACTTTCCTTGACATAATCGTGGCTGATTACGAGTTTGGCGGCAACACCCATATGCCGCGATATCCTTTGGAAGCATGACATTGGCTGTGTCATCATGAAAATTTTCACTTTAATAACCGTGAGTTGATCTTAGCCCTAAAATGTAATTATCCTTACTAATATTATAAATCGGAAAGTGAGTTTGTTTGTTTATTCCGCTTTCACTCCGTAACTACTAAACTGACTGCTTTGAAATTTTGCAGAGGTAAAGTTAGAAGTGCGGATTAAATAATAGGGTTTTTTCCCGGAAAAATTTGATATTCCCGAGAGAAATCTAAAAAGCGCGATAGGTATAACCGAATTCCACGCGGGCGAAGCCGCGAAAGCTAGTGTTATGCAATTATGGCTTATTTCTGTCAACAGAGGTCTCATAGCATTACACTAATTTATCGTCTTCTCAAGTACAACAAGTTACACAAAGTTTCACTCACCAAGCTAGTTTTCTGATTATAACTACAAACAGGTGAGGAAATTAAAATAGAATTGTAGGAGCACAATACCTACAGCAAAATAGCCTGTCGTATAAAAAAATACTTTTACAATCTTATAAACTGAATCAATATTTAATCACAAATGATACCCTGCCCAAGAATTAAATGCAGCACGGGACTATCATGCTTGTACAGGATACACATTAATGATTCCCTTAAAAAAAATTTCGCCATAAATTTAAAAACAAACTAGTCATGCCACCTTGTATAACAGATGCAGTGACGATTGTGATGAACTTTACAATATTTTTTTCTGAGACTTGGGAATCAATTATTTTTAAACCTAAACTTGTATTCATTCCTGGTAATTTTTTCAACTTCAGTTGAACAACCAAGAAAATAAAATCACGAACCGTGTGACGGCAAAACGCACACAAAATTTAATCCTTCACAAATACATCTTATGTTTCGTACAGAATACATATTGTGTGCCTTGCTCCTTCCAGACTATCTTCCTAGAAACATCTAATAGGGTAGAATAGTAAGCGTATTAGTTTAGCTTAGTTCGTAAGCGGAGGTTCCAGGTACCTACTCTTGCAACTTAATATAAATTCCTTTCTGTTCCTTTTACAATCCGGTCTCCGGATGCCTTTCCTAGTTTCCGCTTACTTGACAAAAGGCATTTTTAACTTGGACTATAAACATGAATTGTACTCTATAACTAGATCAACTATATTCCCGCCAAGCTCCATAAAGAGTACAGGTAAACAAACCAATTTAGGGTTATCACAACTCACGTTTTACAAATCTCCTGTTATTTACATGATTATCGTCTTTTACATGCTAACTATTTATTAACAATTCCTATTGCAGCATATTTCAATAGAATCACTAAAAAAACATGCATAATAACTTGGTATTTCGAAAAACCATTACAAAGTCGACATTAATTTTACGTGATAGATAGCCCTACAAAAAAAGAAAGATGGATGAAATCCAGATATTAAACACATTTTGTGGAATTCAACCAATGAATAAAGTTGAGGCATTTATCAATACAATTTTGCGTATTTTAATTACTTTTATATCAACTACATAGCACATGCATTGTAATATCAGTAATATTTTCAAAAATGGACTAATTATTAATATATGTATCAAAAAATGTAACCTATTAGGAAATTAGCTTACATTTATGTCATATTTCATTCAAATAAGTTAAGCGCAAATCATAAATATCTAAACATAAATAAACTGTTTAGATTAGTAGGAAGTAGGATTAGTACTTTTATGAAAATCATCTATGTAGAAAAGGTTGTTAACATCTGTCTTTTAGGCGTAAACTACTCGTTGCCTAGCAACGGTTTGTTTACCTCTATTCTTTATCGAATTTGGCTCAACTATAGGTATTAGACTACACACACGAAGTTTGACACTTCACTAATTAGTATAAAACAATGTCGCTTTCTCTGTCCCTACATCACTATGTATGCTTTAAAACTACGCAACGGATTTTGACGCGGTTTTTTCAATAGATAGAGTGATTGAAGAGGAAGGTTTATATTTATAACAATATCCATTAAATAGTGTAGAAATACTGCTATAAATATAATAGCGGCGAATCGCTATGTTATATATGTATAAAACCTTCACAGTTTTTTAGTATATATGGTATCAGCATTGCACCCGTGCGAAACCGGGGCGGGTCCCTAGTTTTCTATAAGTTAGCAAGGAAGCTAGTTGCAACACCTACCTCATTTATTAAGTAGCATAAGTCAAGTGTATGTTCTTACAAACACATTGCCAGCATTGTTATTTGATTAATAAATATTATTTAAAAGAATTGTGTCACAAAAGTGTCACATACGATATTAGTGGAAGATGTTTAAATTTCTCTGCAATTCGGCCTTTAGGTAAAGTCATCAAAAGAGTTAAGTGGATCGTCGGATATAGTATAGTTGAGGTTTAGTAAGAAAACGATGAACGTTTTTAATGAAAAGGTGAAACATTCGGCAACAACGTGATTTTTGCGAATAGCATTCTCCATCAGATAATACATAGAAACAAAAGTTACCGGCCAGAAAAAAACATTATTTTCTTACGTGAAAAATGACCTCTTGAACATTTTTTGCTATTACGGTCAAAGTCCACTGTTACTTTTTTTATAAATTATAAACTAGTGCTTGACCGCAATCCCGCCTGATGGTAAGCAGTGATGCAATAGTTGATGGTAAAGCGCGCAAGGTTATTAAGAGCCTATTCACTCTGCCTTGCAGACACTTGAATTGTAGTCCGACGGACACCGCCGATCGTAGTGGTGTCAACTACTTAAGGGTGGAAGCTTGCCATAAGACGGGTCATCCGATGAGGGAATGGAGGAGGGGAAAATAAATCAAATCATGCAATTACCTCGCACATTCTCCAAAATGAGATCCATCCTATAGAACACCGACAGACAGGCTGTGGAGACTGTTTTGAGTCAAATCTGAGTCGCCAATCAGCCTCTTCACACGCCTTTCCACTGAATCCAAAGTAGCCAGGTGGCAGTTTGCAGTACAAGCCCAAACGTGGCTGCAGTACTCTACTCACAAACGAACCTGTGCTTTTTATAACATTAGAAGCTGTCCTGGTGTGAAGTACCGTCGGACCTTTTTGATAACGCCAAGTTTCCTGGCAGCCACCTTGGCTTTGGGCTTAATGAACCGCCTAAAGTTTAGATTCGAGAAAATCTCAACTCCTAAAAGCTGAAGGCGGTCGGTGCACTCCAAGGAAACATTCCGAAAAGTAGGAGCCAAGGTAAACTGGCTCCTTTTAGCGGTGAATAGACACGCTTGTGTTTTGGCAGCATTGAACGCCACAAGATTGGCTTTGCCCCATTCGGAGACTGCCTGAAATTCAACATGCGTACGCTCTATTATAGCGTCCTTTCGAACCGGATTGATGCCTTACTAACCCGAGTACCGGACAGGTATCTCTCCAAAACTGTACTTGTTTTTTGTTAATTGATAGACACAAGAAAATAACAGATGTTTAGAAAAGATAATTTATTTTATTACACAGCAGTTTGATATGTGCACCTGTTAATAAATATCTTATTTACTTATACGTAAAAGGTACAGACGACAGCATATTAAACTACTACAATCTAATTTTTTTTATTAGATTTTCAACTTTATCGCTTAAATATTAAAGGCTGAAGGTGGATTGGGAATAACTTGACCTGCTGTTGTCTGTACTTTGTAAATTAATTATAATTATTCGTCAACTTGAAGGATTTGTAATAGAAATTCCTAAAATTATTGTAATAAAAGAACCTTGAGTGTTTTGTTTTTTATGCTATCCTCAATTTACTGCGATGCGTTTATCTACTCTTCTAGTGGGGGTTCTAGTGGAGGGCACCCAGGTGGCATTTATAATCGTGGTGGCATTAACATATACTGGTAATCCCCAGTGCGTCAATAAATTAGACTACATAATTATGGTTGTGTTGAGCGTGTTCTTCATTTACTTGAGGTTATTAAATAAAATGTGACTTCACTATAATAAATGCTTATAATTTCGGTTCCACAATGTTTTACTATAACTAGCTATATACTGTGTACATGTAGAGGCAGGGCGGTGTATTGTAAGCGACTGGCGAGCCGTACGCTCGCGTCCCCTTATTTCGCTAAAGATGCGACTCAGCACATTGCAGTTACCAAGCCGCTACATCACACCCCCCCTTTCTCAAATTTTTTACAAAAAAAAAAAATTTCTCTCTATTCTATTCTAATATATAGTTACATCACTAATACATAGTTACATGGTATGTCTTAATCACAATGTTGCTTATCATAACATTCTGTACTAGTCAGCATTCCAACAGTCGAATGCTGTCTATTGTTTTGCTTCTAAATATAGCTCACACACACCTTAAAACCAAAAGTTCTTAACAACGTTCTACATACTTAAATTAATTTGTCAAGTGAGCAAAAATCGCACCGGTTGCCTAATCACTCGACCACAGCGTGTGGTTTTAGGCATAGGCGGAAGCGTTTCTTGCCCACTTGGTTCTATATCTGATTCACACTGATTATTATTAGTACTACTATTTTCTGATGGCATTTCTTCCCTTAAAATGTACGCTGGCTTTAATCTGTCTATGGAAACAGTTGATTGGCGATCACCCATTTGTATGTAAAATGTTTTCTTATCTCTACTGATTACCTCATAAGGGCCGCTATATGATGGGGTTAATGGGCTTTTTACCATATCGTTTCTTACGAAAACATGAGAACACGTATTCAAGTCTTTGTGAATGAATATTTTTCGCGAATCGCTGTTTTCCCTTGACTGAGGCCGCATATTTTTTATGACGTCTCGAAGCCTGCTTACAAACGTAGGTAAGTGATCTACTTTGGCCTTCTCGGTTTCGCAATAAAAATCGCCGGGTAATCGTAATGTTTGTCCTAATACTAATTCTGCCGAACTCACGGTTTCATCACTTTTGCAAGCCGAACACAATACTGTTGGTAATTCATCGACCCATGACCTATTATCTTGTAGCCTAGCCTTAATTGCAACCTTGAGTGAACGATGCATCCTCTCGACCATCCCATTTGCCTGTGGGTGGTATGCTGTCGTACGGGTCTTTTTTATACCTAAACTATTTAGCAAACTTTTGAAAACTTCGCTCTCAAACTGCCTTCCCTGATCACTTGTTATTGTTAGGGGGCACCCGAACCTGCATATCCACCCTTCGTATATGGCTTTAGCTACTGTGTCCGCGGTAATATCTGTAACTGGAATTGCTTCGGGCCATCGCGTGAACCTGTCTATCATAGTAACGCAATACCGATAGCCTTCTTGTGACGTTGCTAGAGGACCGACTATGTCGACGTTTATGTGGTGGAATCTCTCTGTCAACGGAAATCTGCCTAATTTGGAAACTGTATGCCGCTGTACTTTTACTTTTTGACAATGAATGCAAGACCTAGCCCATCTGGTCACGTCTTTGTTCATTTCTGGCCAAAAGAAACGCTTTGTTACCATCTTACGTGAGGCCCTTATCCCGGGGTGACTTATGTTATGTATGGAATCAAAAGCTAATTTACGAAATTGCTGTGGGAGATATGGTCTTACCTGATTATCTGAAACGTCACAATAAATCATATTGTTACACAGCGGTGAATGCATTTGTTTTAATACAATGTTACCTCGTGGTTCTGCTAACATACGCGACATTTGAGCGTCGGTTTCCTGCGCCCGCGCGATTTCGTCGAAGTCTATAGGCGTCGGGCATACGACGGTTTCTACCCGTGATAGCGTGTCAGCAACCGGATTCTCGTTACCGTTGACGTATTGTATGTCGCTCGTAAATTCGCTGATATACAATAACTGCCTTGTGCGTTGTGGGGTCTCTCGATCGGTACCTATTTTGGAAAAAGCATACGTTAGTGGTTTGTGGTCTGTTAAAATAGTAATTTCTCGACCTTCAATCATGTTTCTAAAATGTACGATAGCTAAGTAAACTGCTAATAGCTCTCTGTCGTAGGTGCTGTATTTTTGCTGGGCTTGTGATAGTCTCTTTGAAAAATAACCTAATGGCTTTGTCCTTCCGGCGACTCCCTGTTGCAGCACTGCCCCCACGCACGTATTAGATGCGTCACACATTAGGGACAACCTACCTTTGTCTTCCGGGTATGCCAGTGTAATGGCGCTTTGTAGGCTTGCCTTACACTGCTCAAACGCCGCCGTGGCCTTTTCGTCCCATGTTATCTTAGACTTATCCTTTTTCTTGGCCCCATGCAAAAACTTATTTAACTCGGACTGATGTTCCGCAGCTTGTTTTATATGTAGCCTATAAAAATTTACCATTCCGAGGAATCGTCGCAACTGTTCGACGGTTTCCGGCCGCGGATAGCTTTGTATGGCGTCAATCTTATCTTTCAAGGGCTTAATTCCTTCTGAGCTGACGCTGTAACCTAAAAATTCTATCTGACGCTTACCAAAACAACATTTTGACAGGTTAATAGTTAATCCGAACTGTTCGAATCTGCTAAAAACGAGTCTTAGGTGTTTACGAAGCAACTCTGCGTTAGTACTTGCGATGATGACATCATCTATGTAACAGAATAGGTACGAACAGTCTCCTTTCTGTTCTCCATTTAAGTACTCTAAACCCTGTAAGACTGTATTGTTCATAAACCTCTGAAATGTTTGCGCTGCATTGCGCATACCGAACGTCATCCTAGGAAATTCGAACAGTCCAAAAGGGGTAATGATTGCTGTTTTTTCTACGTCCTGTGGTGCAACACAGATATTATGATAGGCTCTATTTATATCTAAACGGGCAAATATTTTCTTACCTGCTAGTCCGTAAGTGAAGTCCTGTAGTCTTGGGATCGGGTACCTGTCCGGCTTCGTGATCGCATTGAGTGCACGATAGTCGCCACAGGGTCTGATCTGGCCATCCTTCTTGGGCACGACGTGCAGCGCGCTCGCCCAAGGGCTCTTCGATGGCCTACATATACCTAAATTTTGCATTAACCTAAATTCCTCCTGAACTATTTTGTATCTATGTGGTGGCAACGGCCTAGCGCGGGTAAATACGGGTGGGCCTGTAGTCTCTATATGGTGATAAGTATTATGACTAGGTGGTTCTACGTACGAAACTGGCTTAGTTATTTCTGTAAATTCTTTGAGCAAATCCTTGTAAGGGTTATCTTGCTGTATGCTAGATATAGATAATTCGGAACATTTTACTACGGTTGCTTCTTTACTTAATTTGGTGAGACCGTCAATCAACCTCTTATTATGTAAGTCTACAACTAATTGGTGTGCCTTCAAAAAATCTGCTCCTATAATTGGCTGCTTTACATCGCATACTATAAATGACCACTTATAACTTCTACGTAAACCTAAGTTTAAGTCTAAAGTCACTACACCATAGGTTTTAATTTCTGAGTTATTTGCAGCGTAAAGTTTGTAGTTACACTCTTGCCTTTGCTTTGTTTTCACTTTACTTACAGGTATCACTGACACATTAGCACCCGTGTCCACAAGATACACAATTCCCGTTTTGAAGTCTTTCACACAAAGTCGGTGGTTTCCCGCGGCACAATCGTCCACCGTTGCTGACTGCACCGCGTCTAGTTTCCCGGCTTCTGCTCCTTCTTGGCCCAAGTACACGGTGACTCGCACGTCCGCGCGTTGTTCCTGTAGCGGTAATGATGTCTGCATAGCCAGTCGGGAGACTCTGGTGTGCGCCGCGTCCGGCTTTTAGGTCTCGAACGCTGCTGCCATTGTCCACCTCCCGTGCTTCTATTTCGCCTCCTGATCTCATTTATTTGCCCGCGTAGTTCCTTCATTTCCTTTGCCAACTCCTCTAAGGGGTCGGCCACTCTGTCACTTGATGACGTACTTGGTGTTATGGATGCGACCTCGCCGTTGCCCAACGTCTCTACTATCCTATCTGCTTTCCTCGCCATATCTTCTATTTTTACATCTTCACCCATCGCCAACAGTGCGCGTACATTTGGAGTTAGCTTATCCAACCACAACCTTTTAAGTGGCTCCTCTGTCAGACCGCAGTTTTTTGCTAATGTTGACATTTTCCTGAGTAATTGTGACGGTTTCTGTGTTCCCAGATCCGTTTCGTGCATTAATCTCTGGAATTGTTTGTCTGCACTCTCCTCATAAACGGACAATAAAAGCTTTTTAACGTTTCATACTTGCCCGTTTCCGGCGGAGCTTCGATGATGTCGGTTACCTGCTGTAAAACGTCTGTAGGTAACTTTGCGAGCACCATATCGTACTTTTGCGTGTCGCCCTGCTTCTGCGGTGCCATAATTGCCTCGAACTGGCAAAACCACGACCGCGGTAGCTCTCTCCAAAATTCTGGAACTCTCATCTGCACCGTAACCATCGCTATATCCGCTGCTGTTACTGGAGCTGACCCTGGAGGTCCCGTTATCCCCTGTGGGTTCATTTTGGAGAAACGATGCACACGCGTTGCCTTATACCCGATTGACACGTTGCGTCCACTTTGCACCACGCGGTCCGTATGCCACTGCCTCGTACGTTCTATGCGAGCCGCCTACTCTATTTTGAATTAATTAATTTGAAAAACGTCGAAAGGTCACCAGTGTTGAGCGTGTTCTTCATTTACTTGAGGTTATTAAATAAAATGTGACTTCACTATAATAAATGCTTATAATTTTGGTTCCACAATGTTTTACTATAAATAGCTATATACTGTGTACATGTAGAGGCATGGCGGTGTATTGTAAGCGACTGGCGAGCCGTACGCTCGCGTCCCCTTATTTCGCTAAAGATGCGACTCAGCACATTGCAGTTACCAAGCCGCTACAGTTGTAGTCCTAATTTCAAAATAAGTGTGCTGTGATAACGCCACAGTTGTTAATCAAAATAAGTGTGCTGTGATAACGCCACAGTTGTTAATCAAAATAAGTGTGCTGTGATAACGCCACAGTTTTTAATCAAAATAAGTGTGCTGTGATAACGCCACAGTTGTTAATCAAAATAAGTGTGCTGTGATAACGCCACAGTTGTTAATCTAAATAAGTGTGCTGTGATAACGCCACAGTTGTTAATCAAAATAAGTGTGCTGTGATAACGCCACAGTTGTTAAACAAAATAAGTGTGCTGTGATAACGCCACAGTTGTTAATCAAAATAAGTGTGCTATGATAACGCCACAGTTGTTAATCAAAATAAGTGTGCTGTGATAACGCCACAGTTGTTAAACAAAATAAGTGTGCTGTGATAACGCCACAGATGTTAATCAAAATAAGTGTGCTGTGACAACGCCACAGTTGTTAATCAAAATAAGTGTGCTGTGATAACGCCACAGTTGTTAATCAAAATAAGTGTGCTGTGATAACGCCACAGTTGTTAATCAAAATAAGTGTGCTGTGATAACGCCACAGTTGTTAATCAATGGCGGCAAAGTCAAGGTTGCCATTGGCGCCGATTCTCTTGTTGATAAACTATACTAATTTTAAGTTAACTGCATATTTTTCTTCCCATTTCATTAAGAAAATGAAAGAAGATAACATATTATGTAGTTCAATCCTGTCAAATTAAAATCCATGAACAGTTTAGATACGGTTCTAAATATGGCTACCAAAAATACGTCGATTTACGTCAGGCGCGCACTAATTTGACAGGTGTAAACTAACATTTTATTTTCTATCCTTTTCTTAATGAAATATAAATAAAAAGATGCACTTAACTTAAATTTAGTTTAGTTTGTGAACAAGGGACTCGGGGCCAATGTTTATGTATTTAGTGGTATATTTGTGAACAAGGGACTCGGGGCCAATGTCTATGTATTTAGTGGTATATTTGTGAACAAGGGACTCGGGGCCAATGTTTATGTATTTAGTGGTATATTTGTGAACAAGGGACTCGGGGCCAATGTCTATGTATTTAGTGGTATATTTGTGAACAAGGGACTCGGGGCCAATGTCTATGTATTTAGTGGTATATTTGCATAGCGGAACCTTGACTTGTCCGTAGATTACCCAACTATTAAGATTGGAGTTTGGGTTTTTACAGCATCTTTCGTTAACAGTTCCAAGTATCATACCACTATGTAGTAATCTGATAATCCATTTTTTTTTTCTGATAATAATACATCATGGCAATATGTTGTTTTAAATACGTTGGCAATACTGTTTTGCTTTTTTCCTCGGAGCACCTATTTTAGTTAAATGTAATTAATATAAGTATGTTTTGTATATATACACTTATTCGTTATTTTTACAATTATTCTTTATTTAAATATAGTATAAAATTAGAAGATAGACTTTACTATCTCAGAAAATACATAGATGTGTGAAGACATTAAAGAAAAAATCTGTTCATGTGTTGCATTGAGTTTCATATGAAAGTTTTTTTTTTTTACATAACACTATGAATTTCTCCCATGTCGTGGGTTCGTTCACAAACATATAATCTCACATACAAAAACAGCCAGATCCGGAATAATTACTTGTAGGTCATACAAATATTTGTCCCGTGCGGAGAACGAACCCGTGACACACAGCACAGTCATAGAATAAAGAGAGGGAAGTACGTTATCTTCATACAAACGGACCGCGCGCGGCTTGTATGTGTGCGCCATAGTATCTATGCGTCGCCGCACGCACACCTAAACACAATATTAGAGTGCCTATGACTGCGCTAGTCGCGGCTAGCACGGAACGAGGTTCGCGCGTCACGGCTTTTCGGCACATTAGCTTTTAAAAAATGATCACATAAACTGCAAAGTTGGTATGTCTATTTATGAACAAATAAAAGACTTATATTTTTCAAATTATATTTCTAAAAGTTATTTACAAGGATACGGATATATTACACATTAAAGTTTAATAACAACGCGTTTCGTAATAGTCGAAACCGAAGAAAGTAGGTATTTCTCTGTAGCTAATTTGTAATTTTGTATTAAATGTGTGATTCAATAGATGTTATGTTTGTATTATTTATATTTGTATTAATTAAAAATAAAAATAAATATGGTTCTTTATGTGTACAAAACTAAAAATAAAAATGACAAAAAAAAAACTGACTAGTATATGTAAACTAAATACTAAGCAAATAATTTAAACATAAGCTCTTAGTCTATAAATATTTATTAGCGGTTTGGGCGACAACCGTAACCGACGAAGCGCGGACAGTCGTCAACCCTAAGACAGTAGGCAATTAAATCGCGGATTGGGTCGCAGATAACCTACTTCCCCTCTTTATTCTATGGCACAGTAGTAAATTGCGCCGCCAATTGTACGTTAACCGTCAGCTGTGATAGGTCTTCATCGTGTATATAGTCATACTTGTAACCCATTTCGTACTGATTTGTGAAACTCAGAACACGACACTTTCCTCTGTGTTTGGTGAGTCAGACGTATAGTGGGAGGGGACTCTTTGTGGTTTCCAACTTTAGGTGTGAAAGTATGATTCAAATTGGATGTAACCGTAAAATCATATTTATTATGCAGTTTAGTATTCACATAAATTAGGTTAAAAAAAATATATATAAAAAGTAAAATAAATATTGTCAATGACAAATAATTTATTTTCTGTGAGTTTTACCTGTGAGTTTGACCTACTTAGAGAAAATAAACCTTTGTACAAAAACTTCCGCAAATCTATATTTTTTAAAACTAGATGCAAAGAAATAAATACTTTATAGATGTGTAGGTGTTTCCTATCTTGGGTGCTGAGAAAGGCAAGCTCAGACCGGGAGTAGACCTGACGTGTTATGCGGAAGACACGCTCGTCGCCGCCAAGGGGAGCTCGCACAGGGAAGCAACGTTGCTGGCGACGGCTGCGGTATCACAGGTGGTGGGCCGCGTACGTCGCCTAGGCCTGGAGGTGGCCCTCAACAAGTCGGAGGCCATGGTGTATCATGGTCCCCGGCGGGCACCGCCACCCGGCTCACGCATCGTGGTCGGAGGGGTTGGGATCGTTTTCGAGTCCACCATGAAGTACCTGGAATTGGAGCTTGACAGCCAGTGGGACTTCGGCCCTCACCACCATCGAGGTGATCCGGCCGGATCCGGAGATGGCACGGCTCCCTGACATTTCGGATGACACAGGTACTTTCGGGGCGTGGTTGCTTAAAAAAGTACCTGTGTCGCATAAACAGGGACGCGGACTCTCAGTGTCACCACTGCGTCAGCTGCCGGGAGGACACGGCGCGGCATACGCTGCCAGAGTGTGCCACTTAGGAGGAGCTGCCCTCATCTTTGAAGTAGGCAGTGTCCTGGGAAGCAGTGGTTTCCTTCTGCGAGACGACTGTTTCGCAGAAGGAAACCACACACAGGCTGCAGAAAAGGGGAGGGAGATCTGATCTCGCCCTCTCACCCGCAGCAGGCGCATCGGACGTCGGCGTAGGACGGATAGCGCCCTCTTCTAGCACTAATAATAGCTAAATGGGTCCAGGGGCGACAGACTCGGGGACATTAATCGACCCCCAAATATCAGGACCGAAGAGGTGGCGGAGCGAAGTGTTCCACGCGCGCCACTCTTAGATGTCACAGGGGGAGTCATACACCTCACTTGCCGGGCCAGCACCAATCGGGGGTTGCGGAAGCAGTGCTCGTTCTCGCAACCCCGCGTAGGTGTGAGATGGAACACCGGGAAAAATAAGGTATTTCCTATCTGAGTTTTGTGAGAAGAAATACCGAAACAAACTTAGAGTCACAGTCTCTTTTAAGTCCAGTTATAATCTGGGTCAGATTATAAAAGACCTTGTAGAATCGATGTCTGAGATGGTTCACGAAAGCGTCAAAAAATCATGTACACAAACTCATACAACCACAGAGATTGACACAATCTGTCTAATTAGTGTTTGTCAGAAATCGTGCAGCTCAACTCAAAACTTAAGGAGCTCAACAATTCGACGAAAGATACCAAAGAAAAGTCATTTGGGTAGTTCATATAAATTACTCTGCCAGCCAAGATGAAAAATAACTAGTTTCGGAAGTCGGTGTTTTTGACACCGACTTCCGAAATTAGTTATTTTTCATTTTGTAGTGGTTTTAGGAAGTCGGTTATTTTTTTGTAAAAAGTTTTTATTTTACACTTTTTAGTTGTTAAAAGTACTATGTATTCAGTTGCATCCGGTCAGACTGGAAGCTGACGCAAATATAGTTGGGAAACGACGTAATTTTGTTTACTTTAATTTTTTTTCTACCCGTAGGTAAGTATTCCCTCAACTGCCTATGGTTTTCATCATCAAATTTACTGCAGACCATTATTTTAACCCAATGGGTGCAAAGGTCTCATCAATATAAATGAATGAAGTCCAACCACAAAGTAGCTACTGTAAACCGTTGAGGAGTTCCCGGAACTGGCCTTTGTTTCATCATCAGAGCTCTTATGACAGTCACAACCCATCTAGGTGTAAAGTTCTTATCAATACAAATTAATCGAGCCCAAACAAAAGGTAGCTGCTGTGAATTGTTGCGGAGTTCCTTCGACTGTCTCCCTGCTCCATCATCAGATCTACTCCAGACCTTTATTATATTGTAGTGCTTTAAAATACTTAATGAAAATGCTAAGAAATGCACTAGTCACCCCTGCAATTTTTGAAAGTTCCCTTTATTTTCTCTGACCTTCCACCACCAAACCCTGATATCCTTATCATGGGACTACCTTGGGAACGTCTTCTTTCCAACAGAAAAAGAATTATCAAAATCGGTTCATAAACGACGAAGTTATGCGTGAACAAACATAAAAAAGCATATATACGGTCGAATTGAGTAACCTCCTCCTTTTTGAAGTCGGTTAAAAACTAACAGAATAGAAAAAATAAAATTTAATAAAAATACCCACAATGGTCTTCACATATCTATACAGTTAGACATAACTTTTAGTCGAAGCAAACAGCGCACTCTCAATAGTTACGGATTGGTTTACGTCAAATAACCTAGTTCTAAATACCAAGAAACCGAAATGTGTCTAGTTCACCTTGCCAAACGTTAGAAATCTAAGCCCCGTTTTAGATAAAGAGGTGCTTGAAACTGTGGACCCGACAGTTTTTCTGGGAATAATAGTAGATGCCAAACTTCACTGGAAACCACACATATCAACCCTAACAGGAGGGCTCAGTTCGGCCGCCTACGCCGTCAGGAAAGTAAGACAATACACTGACGTTGATACAGCTCGCTTAATCTATTTTAGTTATTTCCACAGTGTTATGTCCTGCGGTATTCTGCTGGGGGATATAGTCGCTGACATACAAAATATATTTGTACTCCAAAAATGAGCTGTCCGAGCAATTTACCAGCTCGGTGTCAGAGTTTCTGAGATTTCTTTAAAAATATTGCTACCTTTTCTCACGGTGGCTTCGCAATTTATCTTATCCAACAACTTATATATGTTACGCAAAATATTCATATGTACACCAAAAACAGTGAGGTTCATAATCTTAACACCAGAAATAAGGAGAAACTGCGAGCCCCTTTTCACCGACTTCAAAAGGTTCATAACTCTTTTGTTGGGCTTGGTATAACTCTTTTTATAACAAGATAACCTCTGCTTTGCTAGATATGCCTTACAATGCTAATGCCTTGCAATTTGTGCTTTAAATAAAGCACAAATCAAATCCAAGCTTTGCTCAAACGCATGTTATTGCGTAAACGACTGTTTAAATGATAAGAATAGCTGGTCGCTCTGATTAACTCAAGACAATATTTGTGTTCTTTCTCCGGAATTAGCTTACTGGCACGTTATATGAGTTCATATAATTGGCTTTTTTACAAGCATAAATATAAGAGCTGTCGCGCCCTTATACCTAAGGTTTTTATTTAGGTAATAAGATTTTACTTAAGTATTTACATTTCCATTTTAATGATATTTTATTTTTTTCTTTTTGCTGGTATTTTGGGGTGGCTAGCTGGCATACCTGTATTAATGTTATAAATCGGAAAGTGAGTTTTTTTGTTCCGCTTTGACGCCGTAACTACTGAACCGATTGCTTTGAAATTTTGCAGACGTAAAGTTAAACGTCCGGAATAAAGAATAGGGTATTGTTTACCTCGAAAAAATTTGATATTCGCGACAGAAAACAAAAATATAGTTAGCTTCATACCAGTTCGGTGATAGATACAAAATATATTGTAAACGAATATGCACATGTAAACTTAGAAGCTAAATGATACGATAATTAATCCCCGAAAATGAGGCATCTAAAAAGCGCGATATAACCGAATTCCACGCGGGCGAAGCCGCGGGCGGAAAACTAGTGGCAAATAATTTGATAGTTGTGTTTTCTTGTGTTCATTCCTGTACATAGTATTGTATAAAGTCCTGTTTTTTTTTTAACCTTTTGAACGCCAATCACTTCTATACAAGTTCGAGATTTTCTTGCCCTCAGCGCCACTACTTGATTAGAAGTAATCACAGTATAAAATAAATTTACGACTTTTACAAGACCTTTTATTTTGTTTTTATGGAAACTTGCCCTGTTATCAACCATATTGTTAACTTTTTCACGCATAATAAGGTCTTATTTTTTTAATTTTCAATAGAAACAAAAACGCCAGAAAATATTTTAATGCCCCCAGCGCCAATTACTTGA
This sequence comes from Sesamia nonagrioides, assembly GCA_017933935.1. NCBI lineage: Eukaryota > Metazoa > Arthropoda > Insecta > Lepidoptera > Noctuidae > Sesamia > Sesamia nonagrioides. The sequence goes on along the minus strand of JADWQK010001503.1, from coordinate 155,653 downwards.
TATCAAGTAAGCCAGTGATAGGACACGACGAAGACCTCGCTATATTTCATCTCGTCGAAATGATCATAAATAGTATTATTGCAAGAAAATGACGTAAATATATAATATTTTATAAATACTGTACACTATAAACTAAGTTTTATTCACCTTAATCAAGAATTAATAGGTTTTCTAATCATTGGCGATAGTGAAACCCCGTTTGAAAAACCCATCAAACAAAGTTAGTTAGCCTTTTGAACGCCCATCTATATAATACGCGATGTGTCCTCCTGCGCCACACTACAAATGTATAACGTATCTATAGTAAAACGTAGGGATGGGATTAGTGTCCTATCGACAAATAATATTATATATTTAAAATAATGTTTATTCACCAATTTACGAAGCTAAATAAAAACTGTAATCGTAATTTCATATTTTATTTTATTTCATAAAAAAAACAATATGAAAACCTGGATATATTCCCCATAATAAAGAAAAGAATTTTAAATTTATTAGACGTGTCTTCTACAAGGCACATCCCTATTTGTCTCCAAATGTAATCCTTCTACTTCATATCAAGTAGTTGGCACTCGAGGCACGTCAAAATCCTTTCTGTTATAAGGATGTCTAGATTTCTATGGTATATATTTTATATTCACTGTGGTCGAGTTACACGTGCATAAACTCAACCGATTCCTGCATAATTTATTTCGTTTACTTACAACAAATACAATTAATAGAAGCTAAATACGTGGTTTTCTACGTTTTAAAAAATAAAATAATATGGAGGGTAAGTGTCTGTTTTACACAAGACCTTTTTTTTAATGGTGTCGCTAAATACTCGCAATTATTTTTCTGGTTTGTAGAAACTAATAGAAAACTGAAGAAAATTCCTGAAACGGAAGTTGACGACTTAACGGAATGTCAAGACGACGAACTATTTCAAAATTCTGATTCAGACTTGAACAACTCGCAATAATTCGTCATATTTACAGTCACAATTTTTTTTATAAGGACACGTGCGCCAACTCAAGATGTAAACATTGCACTACACTAAAATGCACAAGGTCACTATGACCTTGAAACCCGTCCGCTTATGACGTCACAGATTTCCTTCTATACAAGTCGGTGGCGTGTGCGGACCGACAACTAACTAACTTTGTAGGGATGGGTTTTTCAAACGGGGTTTCACTATCGACAATGATTAGAAAACCTATTAATTCTTGATTAAGGTGAATAAAACCTAGTTTAAAGTGTACAATATTTATAAAATATTATATATTTACGTCATTTTCTCGCAATAATAGTATTTATGATCATTTCGACGAGATGAAATATAGCGAGGTCGTCGTCGTGTCCCATCACTGGCTTACTTGATATCAAGTAATTGGCGCTGGGGGCATTAAAATATTTTCTGGCGTTTTTGTTTCTATTGAAAATTAAACAAATAAGAACTTATTATGCGTGAAAAGTTAAAAATATGGTTGATAACAGGGCAAATTTCCATAAAAACAAAATAAAAGGTCTTGTAAAAGTCGTAAATTTATTTTATACTGTGATTACTTCTAATCAAGTAGTGGCGCTGAGGGCACGAAAATCTCGAACTTGTATAGAAGTGATTGGCGTTCAAAAGGTTAGTTGTCGGTCCGCACGCGCCACCGACTTGTATAGAAGTAAATCTGTCGTCAACTTCCGTTTCAGGAATTTTCTTCAGTTTTCTATTAGTTTCTACAAACCAGAAAAATAATTGCGAGTATATTGCGACACCATTAAAAAAAAGGTCTGTAACATCTGTGTAAAACAGACACATATCCTCCATTTTATTTTATTTTTTAAAACGTAGAAAACCACGTATTTAGCTTCTATTAATTGTATTTGTTGTAAGTAAACAAAATAAATTATGCCAGAATCGGTTGAGTTTATGCACGTGTAACTCTACCACAGTGATTAAAAAATAAATACCATAGAAATCTAGACATCCTTATAGCAGAAAGGATTTTGACGTGCCTCGAGCGCCAACTACTTGATATGAAGTAGAAGGATTACATTTGGAGACAAATAGGGATGTGCCTTTTAGAACACATGTCTAATAAATTTAAAATTCTTTTCTTTATTATGGGGAATATATCCAGGTTTTAATATTGTTTTTTTATGAAATAAAATAAAATATGAAATTACGATTACAGTTTTTATTTAGCTTCGTAAATTGGTGAATAAACATTATTTTAAATGTAAAATATTATTTGTCGATACTAATCCCATCCCTACGTTTTACTATAGATACGTTATACATTTGTAGTGTGGCGCAGGAGGACACATCGCGTATTATATAGATGGGCGTTCAAAAGGTTAATGAACAGACAGCTGTGCTGTGCTGCTTGGGAGTTAGTTCCGCCACTTCTTCCTAGCGAAAGCAGTGGCGAAGGGCGGGCGTTTTGGGGGGACTGTCTTATGTAATATTGACGTTCAAAAAGTTCTGATTCTCAGCCTAATTTGAATAAATTATTATTTGATGATTTTGAGTCCAATATTTTGGTCGTTTGGAAAGCCTGTTTTTGGTAGCTTAAACTTCCCCTCTGGATAGTGTGCGGGGCTAAGACTTTCTCTTATCCTTGCAAACCATGTCTTGTGCGATCTCTGCAGGGTAATTGCGTAACACACTCTTAGTAGCAGTGGGTTTCATTTTGACAGTTCAAGAACGTTCATTGAGTTATAGGTTAATGAGCGTTACGTTATTGATTTGAACATACGGAGCAATGGTTTTACCAATACGCTACAAACTAATTACAATTGATAGCAATAGTGTGTTTCGCAATAGGCTATTGGACAGTATGAATATTTTTGTGATTATTTGCTTTAAATGCATAAAATGAGGGTTCTTTATGTCATTTACACGAGTTTTAATGAAAATAATAACATTTAATATTTCCAAAAACACAAAAATATGTTTGGCATTTTGTTTCTCGCTCCAAATATTGTGAAACGATCCGGATTGGCTAATGTCACGATGACGTCATACGCTCATAAGCACTTGTTGTCTTTCTATGTGTTCTCATGTGTTTTAGCGTTTTTAGTTTTAGAAGATTTATAACGATATTTGGAGCTATTTGTGGTACTTTTTTGTTTTCTGACTGACAAAATTTAACAGATAAACACGAACACCACTGCGGAAACGAAAATCGTTTGTGATGTCACTTACAAAGCGCGACGCCATATTGCTGAATAAAGCGTTTCGGCCGCTTATTGGAATTTCGATTTTTTATTTGCATGTTTCTAACGAAATACGTATTTAAAATTAAAATAAAAACTTTTGGTGAACTTCTTAACCGCAAAAAAGTAATTCAAGATAGGAATTATAAATCTGTCAAATAGCCTATTAGGGTGCTTGTCTGATCTGCCTCCTAATCGGCGAACACATTTTTGTCAAATCAAAGACCGAACGGACCAAGGGGCAGACCGAACGATCCAAAACTGCAAAAACCTTATCAAATCGATACCCTACCTTCGAGCTTCGCCGTGGTATATCTTAACGGCGATGTTCTCCCTCAGGGGTTCAGTGAGTGAGGATCTTTGCTGATGTCTCCGGCTGCATTCGCGCGATGTGTCATCCCACCCACCCCGGGTTTTTCACCAAAATCCGCTACTTAACTAAAGATATGTTTTAGTAACTTGCCCACTTCAAACTATGAGTTTAATTAGGGCAGCTAAAAATATATTACAATATGTCCGCATAAATTATTCATTTTAACAATGTACTTCCTTTCAAGACTGCCATATGCTCGCCAAGTTGTCCTTGCAAGGGAATAATTGGCAACATTTTATCACCTTCACTAATTGACGGAATGCTGTGGAGACGGAAATCAAACCACCAAATCTTTAACATACTATTTTATTCTTTATATTAATATCCTTCGCAATCACGTTATAATATTTATGATTACAGTTTAATTTTGGAATGGTATTTAATGTAATATAACGATAAGCTTAAAAATAAATAAAAATCATATTATGAACTGAATTTACACTAATTAATGTAGGTATCATGCATCATGATGACAGACTTGTTGAAATTAAGGAACATGGCAAAGAGTATAGATGATCGCAACTCTTTGGTTTTTCCGTTTCTTCTAAAACAGCGGACTATATAAAATGAAACATACAAAATTAATGCGAAATTAACATTCACAATAGAAGAAAGAATTCATCAAATGAAAACGCCAAACCCCGATAGACAGAATAAAAACGTCATAATTACACCTTCACTTATAACTATGTTAATTTTTTCATCATTAAAATTGTTATTTGTACAAAATAATTCAACGAGTGTGATAAAATATAATAATTAAGTTAAAAATACAATACAAAACAATATAAATACCTAATTATACGACCAATCTATTACTAAGTAATACAAATAACAACCTGCTAGTACTATCAAGCCTGAACAGGATAACACATTATCAAAGCATATTTCCTTTCATTATTAAACAATCAGAGACAAGAATAATTGCACCAATAAATAAAAGGGGAAATACGATTAAAATTAAATTAAAATAAACATTAATGAGACATAAGAGAATCATGAGACAGATTATAAATAAGGTACAATTTAAATGGAAATGAGAAGAAGCACAGACAAGAAGTATATAGATAGTTCTAAGTTAAACTTTTATTGATTGGTGCAATCCACAGGTACATAAACACTTTCCTTCAAATGCAGCCCAATTCGAGTATACTGTTCCAAGGCCAGAATGTTCAGAAAAGCAATTACTTACATTATAAGTGAGTCTGGAGCTACGCTTACCTTATTTCATTTAATTTATCCACTAATGGTAGAAACGTGTGAAGTCGATAAAAATTGAAATAAGATAAATAGGTAAACCCTTCAGCCAGGGTTGCTATGACATATCTAAAGTATTGTTTTTAATATCGTTTATGAGAGTAACATATCATTATCACTTCAAGCTAATTTCTATTGAGAAAGAGCAAACTCGTATTAAATCTACGTAAAATAACATTTGAAGCTCATAAATTATTTGCAAGTCCATTAAAATGGTGTTCCAGAGTTAGGAGCTTTAGACCGTTGGTATCGAGTGAGTTTAGTTTCATTATTTTCATTGACCATTTCCTTATAAGGTACATACGTATTCATTTAATAAACGCGAGATACAGAGTCACTCCGGTTGGGTCCCAGTTTCCTATACCCTACGCCTACACGCGGTGCAGTAACTTATCTCCGGCAAGAACAGGATCAGGACGACACGCGTCCGCGGCGCACACGCGGGGCAGACTAGTCGGTCACGAGCACAAAAAGTCCATCAGTCCAACACTTCAATACTGACTGTCATCGTAAATGTAGATAGCCTCCCCGGCGGACTCCTTGAGCGGGGCCGGCGGGAAGTCCAGCTCGCCCGGCCGAAACAGTTTGGACGCGTTGGGCGCGGGCGAGGCCGGCGCCGGGGAACCGCTGCCGGGCGAGCCACCGCCGCGACGCTTCACGCCGCTGGGCAACGCGGCTGCACGGAATGATGACCGCCTGACCAACCTGTGCAACATAACAATTATTTTATTTCTTATCTAATCATCTCAGCGTTAATCCCAGTCAAAACCGAAGCTTTTTCAGCTTTGGAGACTGGGATCCGCTTTACCAGTCTAACTGCTGATTTTGGTTAAACTTCTATAGTTTCCGTAAAGGGACTGCCGTATGACCTCCACAACCCGAAGGCGATATCGAAGCATTGCATATAGACCAATTGTTAGAATTTTGAGAGCTCCAACAACCCTTAACAACTGCCATTAGATGTTCGTATGGCAGCCGGGACCAGCGGCTTAATATGCTTTCCGACGCACGACAAGACCAGTGCAAATATTCATATTCATGCTAAATATTTCCACTGCTCAGGGATCGAACCCGCGCCTCCTTGCGCAGCGGCCGCGTTCGCTACCGCTACGCCACGGAGGTTGTTATTTATTATCTTAGCTAATGTTCCTTGAAAATTAAAGCTGCCTGGCAACTGCCCAATAAAACTTAAACTTTTTCCCCCTTACTCATAAACGTTGCTTAAGGGTAACTAGTGATTAGCGATTGTTTAACCATACATTTTACACGTTTGCACGTCACTTAACTTTAACCGTCTGCTGATGCCCGGTATCTATGGGTATGCAGATGACAGCACAGTTGTAGAGAGATACCTGCCGGATGCTCGGGCTAGTAGGGAATCAATCCGGTCCGAAAGAGAGGCCATGGTTGAGCGAACGAGTGTTGCACTGCAGGCAGTCTCCGAATGGGCAATGCCAATCTTGTAGCATTCAATGCCGCCAAAACACAGGCGTGTCTTTTCACCGCCAAAAGGAGCCCGTTCACCTTGGCTCCTACTTTTCGGAATGTGTCCTTGGAGTGTTCCGACCGCCTTCAGCTTTTGAGAGTTGAGATTTCCTCGAACCTTATTTTTGGGCGGTTCATTGAGTCCAAGGCCAAGGTGGCTGCCAGGAAACTTGGCGTTATGGCAAAGGTCCGGCAGTACTTCACACCTGGGCAGCTTCTAATATTATACAAAGCACAGGTCCGTTCGTGTGTGGAGTACTGCAGCCACATTTGGGCTGGTGCTGCCAAGTGTCACCTGGCCGCTTTGGATTCAGTGGAGAGACGTGCAAGGAGGCTGATTGGTGACCCTGATCTAACTCGAGTTGGTCTCCAAAGCCTAGAGCACAGGCGTAGAGTAGCCAGCCTTTCGGTGTTCTATAGGATGCATTTCGGGGAGTGTGAGAGGGAATTGCATGATTTAATTCCCCCATCTCCCTTCCACCAGCGGACGACCCGTCGTACGGCTGGTTTCCACCCTTACGTTGTTAACACCACTACGATCCGGACGAAGCGTTTCGCCTCCTCCTTTATACCGCGTACATCGAGGGATTGGAACAATTTGCCAGCGGCGGTGTTTCCGTCGGATTACAATTTTAGTGTCTTCAAGGCTAGAGTGAATAGGCTCTTAATAAACTAGTGCGCTTTACCATCAACGATTGCGTCACTGCTTACCATCAGGCAGGATTGCGGTCAAGCGCTAGTTTATAATATATATAAAAAAACCGTTGTTTATGAATGAACCCCTTAAACGCTGTAGTGTTTATTCATAAACGATCATTAAGGTTAAGTGACGTTAAAATGTCAAAAATGTATGGGGGTAAAGAATCGCTAATCACTAGTTAACTTTAAGCAACTTTTATGAATAAGTAAGTAAGTATACAGTTTTTTAGCAATATCTAAAAACTACCTAGAAGCCACCTCCTCAGGTGGCTCGTCAATCTCCAACACCCAGCTGACGGAGTCGTGTTTCTCTACGACGCCCTTGACTGCGGGCAGTGGGGGTGAGTCGGGCGCAGGCGAGGCGGCAGGGGAAGGTGGCGAGTCCGGCGGGGATGACGCCGAGCGCCCCGAATCGCCTGACGAAGTGCGCGCACGCATTGGCCGCCGCTTGACGTATCCGCCCTTCGCTAGCAGAGTCACCACCTGCGTGAGAAATTAAATTATTATATTTAAAATCGATTTCAAACTATTGGTCCAACTTGTGGTATTGATTTTAGACTTTTCCCAGTTATGTAATGCAATACATAGACTAGGTAAGTCAGCTACACTGATGATTATATCATAAAGTATTAACAATGTATTATTATTATTTAATACTTAAACGGTTTTACGATTCAGTCAACGTTCCATGAATACCTATTAGTTTATTGACTTCCTTGACATCATTTATTGAATTATTATTGGAATCATTTATCATCAAGCGATCTTATCAAAAATATATTAAACTATGTAAACACATATCAACATCATCATCATCAACCTATATTATCGTTCCACTGCTGGGTACAGGTCTCCTCTCATACAGAGAAGGATTGAGTTGAACGTAATCACCACGCTTGCTCAATGCGAGTTAGCGATTTCAGACTTACAAGTCCAGGTTTCCTCAAGATGTCGTCTCTTTGTCTCATAACGTACGAAATAAAAAAGTTTAACAAGCAAGGTCAAAATGTGAAAGTAAATTTATTTTTTACTAGCTTTCCGTCCGCGGCTTCGCCCGCGTGGAGTTCGGTTATATCGTGCTTTTTAGATTTCCCTCGGGAACATCAAATTTTTCCGGGATAAAAGGTAGCCTATGTTCTTTCTCGGGGTCTACAGATTATCTGTTCCAAATTTCATCAAAATCGGTTGAGAGGTTTAAGCGGGAAAGCGTAACAGACAGACAGACAGACAGACAGACAGACAGAGTTACTTTCGCATTTATAATATTAGTATGGATTATAGTACATACATTTATTTATTTAACGGTTTTTTTTATAAAAGACCACCCATTACCCTCATTACCTCTGACTGGTTTGAAAGCTTGTATAGTAGCAGCTCGTTGTCTGCGGCAAGTCGCTTGATATGGTCGCGATCTCGCGCCGCCGCTGCTCGTAGCCGCAAATTATCGTCGCGCAACCGGTCCATGTCGCGTTGCCGAGCAGCCGCGCGTTCACGCCAGTCCTCCTCAGCATGACGCGCGGTTCGTGCTTCTCGCTCGCATGCCGCTCGACGTTCTCGTTCCGCTGCGAGTTCTGATCGCGAATCGCGTAATGATGCGACCTCCGCCTGCTTCAGCTCGATCACCGCGCGGAGTGATCGTACCTGGAGAATGAAATGTTCCGATAAAGTAAACGAGTAATATTTATTATGCAGCCTCACCATGTAAAATATTGGTATTCAGCTTAATCGGGTTAGGCTGGAAGCCGACCGCAACTTATTTGGGAAAAGGCTTCATAAATATTGCAACTATCCATTCTGAACTTCTCTTTGCTACCTAATATTGAACGGCAGCCCTATTTATTTCAATGGCTCCATAATAATTATGACTGCTTTATTAATAGCTTCAGTGTGTAGTACTAACCTCAGCTGCCAACTCGTTGGCATCTGTGCTCAATTCCTCATTCGCAGCTAATCGCAGCTCGCAATCTTCCGCCTCGCAGCACACGGGGTCGCAGGCCGCGTCGCACATGTTGCACGACTTGTCCCACGACGTGTTTACCGATGTGTCCACCAATGTGTCGGTCGACTTGTTGGCCGACATCACCGATGTATTCAACGACTTGCTCTGTTCTACCTCGGCCCGCGCCGCTTCTAGTTGCGCGCGTAATGTACGCTCGATTTCGCTGTGCGCGTGTAGACGCGCCCTACTCTCGGCGACTTCGTGTTTTAGGGATTCGATTGTATCCTAGAAATAAAAAAATAATGGTTTAAATCAACATGTTTCACCAGCCGTCGGTACCTCAAGTGATTTAGCGAGATTGTCATTATGGTATCTGACGGCTTCGGCCTTCAAAGGCACGGCGAGTACCAAACAATAAAAATAAATGCTTATAAAACAACTCCAGTAATAAATAGAAGTCGGTACATATATTAATATTAATGGCGCCTTATTTTAGGTCCAAAAGGAATGCTAATGACTGTGGTTACCTTGAGTCCCTTGATGTCATTGGCGAGTGTAGCGACCTCCTCGATGTGTTTGGCCTGGAGTCGCGCATTCGCCTCCTCCTTCGACGAGATCTCCATCTCCAGCTCTGAGATCTTGCTCAGGCATTCTGCGACTGGAATTAATAATACGTTAATATATATACGTTATAATTATACGTTACTTAACGTATAATTATATTTTATTTTATACGTTAATATTCACGAATTAATTACTTACATTGTATGGAGCGGACGGAGATATTTCTATAATTAAAATGTGCATAAATAATAATATATTTTTTTTACAGTGATTGAAAGACAAAGAAGACCAGCAATGTACAGTCAATAACCGAGGGAGGTAATCTACTGCTTACTTCATGTTTTTATAAGTCCATAATAAAACCTAGTGCAGTAGAATTTAACAGGTGTTATAAGTCATTTATATGTTAAAGTTACTTTTTCTTTTTTAGTAGCTTGGCGGGAATCTACTGGATACTTGAAGCACAATAAGAACGGTCGTAATGGCGATGGTTTGAATTATAAATCAGTAGCGGACATACCAACGCGGGGAGGAATCTCCTTTTTGGCAGATGATGATCATTAATGTAATCAGGGATGTTACGGAGCTTTGACTCCGACTTCGGATTATTATCATACCTTCGGTTCCGATACTTTTAAATCGGAGGTTAAAGCATAGGTGAAAATGATCGCTAGCAGGCTCGATTGTTTATTTATGAATCACTGCAATGCCATCTCTCACGAGATGAAATAAATTTAAATATATTGTTTAACATATATCTTAAGGTATAATAAGAGGTACAGATATGTGTCTTTGTTACTTGAATATTAATATTATTATTATAGGTAAAATAGCGGTGGCGGCAGCCAGTCGGCTGTAATGAAAAGATTCATACATCATGTCGCGCACTCCCGCTACGTGCACTCTATCGTCAGGCTCCAGTTTCCACTACATCGTTTTATCATATATACTTAATTCTGTGTCAAAATTATGTTTAATTATGTGGTGGAAAAAAATAAAGGTTTATTATTATTATTATTAATTATTTTTACACTTGTATTTAGTTTGTTACGCACACGACACGTTCATTCGTTATAGACATTTGTTTTGATTTTTCACTACTTTTGAAGTCAACTCATTTTATTTAATTTTTTTCAAAGCTTTTGTTCATTTAATGTTTGTAATAATAATAAGCTACTTTGGAATATAATTAAATTCATTTAAATTATTGTTCATTTGGAAACATGCCGATTTTCTTTTCATTGTTTATATTTTATTTTATAATAAAAAGTTGAAATGAAAAAAAAATTGAGTTATTTGTCCTTAAATAAAAATGTTTATGTGAAAAAAGAAAAAATACGTGTCTACTACGGACTAATTAGTTTTTTTCAGTCAAATACAGTCCTTCGTTACACCCCTAAATGAAATGTGTTGAATACTAACTGGTATCGAGATCCTTCTGCGCTCGCTGCTGGCGGTCGCGGTCGGCGCGCGCGGCGCTGCTGCGCTCGGCGGCCGCCACTCCGCGCCATCGCTCCGCCTCCACACGCCAACTGCTGCCATTTAGTGCGTCCAACTGAAAATATAAACTATCATTAGCATAATTCTTTTACTAAACTGCGCCTTTTTTGATTACGATTGTTCAAAAGGTTTGGATACAACTTGCAAGGATGTCGACTTTAAAATAATACCTAGGTATAACTCGCGCAAGTTAACTGTGCACCTCGCTGGAATGCAACCCCTCTCCCACTTCCCCGCGCGGCGCCCCGCTTTTGTCGTAAGCGCTGAGTAGCGTTAGCATCTTTGTTACAATTGTTTAAATACAGTTAAAATCCCCTATTGTTATTACTGTTTCTGTGGAGTTTTTGCTTTGTTAAGTATTTTTTATTAAGTTTTTTTTTTTTTACATTTTCACGTATTAGTGAAGTAGTTGCAAAACGTCATGTGTAAAATGACCTATTATTTTGAAGCTTTATCATCAAAACGACCTTTTATAAACTTAAAAAAAATATTGTAGTTTATAAAAGAAAAAAATAGAATTAAGTTTGAGCGTCTTAAAAAAGTGTATTTTTGGGAAGTTGATGAATAAAATGTTAAATATTTTTGTTTTAACATTATTCTAATTTTTTTTGCAAACGATACCGTCCGAATGGCATCACAGAGCGAGGTGCACAGTTAACTCGCGCGAGATATATTTAGAATGCTTATCTCTTTTGAGCAACCTAAGATAAGTTAGTACTAGGAGGGGGCTCATGAATAACATCCATACTAATATTATAAATGCGAAAGTAACTCTGTCTGTCTGTCTGTCTGTTACGCTTTCCCGCTTAAACCCCTCAACCGATTTTGATGAAAATTGGCACAGACAATCTTTGGACCCTGAGAAAGAACATAGGCTACCTTTTATCCCGGAAAAATATGATGTTCCCGAGGGAAATCTAAAAAGCGCGATATAACCGAACTCCATGCGGGCGAAGCCGCGGGCGGAAAGCTAGTACACATAAAACTTAGTGTTTTTACACGAATAACCTCTAAAGTGAATGCACTATGTTGTGTTATCAGTCATCCATACTCGTCAAATATCTGTTTGTATGTCCATACAAATATTTGTTCCAAATTCCACGTTGAATTGAACCGGCCTTAAAGCTTTGTCAAACGTTGGTTGTGTTGGTTGGTAAACACAATAGTACCTAATGTAAATCGTCGAACACATTCGTAAATTACTACGACATATTGAAATTTTGGAAGTTATACGTTACGTTATCGTTGATATTTTAAAAATTTGTTATTAGTGCTCTAAGTAGGTATACTAACAGTGAAGATTTTCAGTTATCTCACTGTGAACGTCTCCGCAAAATCTAAATTTGCTATTATTAAGAGTGCTTCCAATATTTGATATAACTCTATAGCCAATCCGTCCTCAATTTTCGAGATATAGACGCTGAAATAAAATGAATACTCACTCTAAACACTAAATACTGGACTAAAACGCCCAGGGCTTCGACGCCTTTGGCGGCATGCGCGAGCGCAACTGCCTGCTCTCGCGGCTGTTGCGGCTGCGCCGCGACGAGTGGCGCTGCCGGCGTCCGCACTGGTTGCGGCGTCTGCACACGCTTGCCGCGCGGCCCCACCGCGGTTGCAACACGCGGTGGCTCTACAAAACAACAGAAAAACAAATGAGTACAATCATTGCATTCCATTTATAGAATAGGTAAGATGTTTTAGCGGGAAAGTTAAGCTGAGAGTCACACTCATTTTTTAATAGACTTTTTAAATTATTTATAGTGTCGTTTACTAATTAAAAGTGCGTGACTTATGTAGTAAAAAGTGCACTCATGATTCAGTAAATAATTCATAAAGAACATTGAGATATCGCAGCGTAGTGGCCTCATCATGACTTTGCCTCAAACCTCCCTCGTAGACGGTTCACGTGGCCGTCTTTTTCGACATGAATAATTAATTACGTGACATTGGTTAAATACACAAACCGTGCGAAGTCAAAAAAGAAGGAAAGAAACTCTAGATTACTTCAGAAAAAAATCTTTACAATTTATTTGAAATTGGCACAAAGTCATAACCAGTGCCACATTACAAAATAATAATGATAATAATAATAGGTATCCAAACCGGCTAATGATTCTCAAAATCTGTAGAGTTCTAATAAATCTGGATTGCATGCCTATAAGGTTTACACCACAGGGTCATAGGCCTCGTGAGCCAGTGCAGCTTGAATATAGCTGCAATTGTTGACTCAATGATAATTAAATAAGTTCGTTAGAGCTATTGAACGTTGTTTCAGCAAGATATAAATACATAGTTCAAGGATTGATAAGCGTGAGATACCAGCACGATCAAATGAAGTTATAGAAAAACATATCTAAACAAAACTGTTAGTAATGTTACCGGTAAGTAGGTACACCAACTCCATTCATAGCCACGCGCGCAGCATCGTGCTGGGTCAGAGATCAGTGCTAAGTACTGTGCGTAGGAGTGACAGGTTGCTAACAGACGCCTACCTCAGTCCTCACTATAATGATATACTTCCGACGGTTGCGGATGACCACCTTGTAGTATGAGTAAGCGAATTTAATTTATAAATATGAACAGAAACTTTCATCCAGTGGAGAGATAAGTCAAGCTCAAGGAAACACATGACAACAGGGGCCGTAGTCTGCTATTTCAATAGTGTCAGAATGGTCAATCAGAAATCTCATAATGATCAATTTTGATAAGTTTCGCGATCTACTAACAAAATGGCGTCGGCTTTCCAGGGGTCAATCACTGACACTCCACTCCATATTAATAAATGTCCAAATTGGGTAGTTTAAAAAAAAAACAATTCTACTAAGGAGTTTTATAAAATGGCAATACGGCACTGTCATTCTATCACCATCCCATTACGAGACTACTGACCGGTTATTGATCGATCATTATGAATTTAGCAGATTACCAACATTTAACAAAATGTCAGTAGAATGACAATGGAATCGTGTTGGAATGCTAAAAATTGCAGACTATAGCCCCAGGGGCCCTAGTCTGCTATTATAATAGTGTCAGAATGGTCGATCAGTGACGACTAACAGAATGGCGTCATTATGAAGTCATAATGACGCCATTTTGTAGTAGTGTCAATGATTGGTCACTGTAAAGTTCCACTAACCAATCACTGACACTACACTCCAAATAAATAAATGTTCAATAAATAGAGTAGTTTTTAGAAAATCATTTCCATTAACGGGTTTTATAATCATGGCAATATCATTCTACCACCATTCCATTACACGACTGTCCGATAATTGATCGATAATTATGAAGTTAGCAGATTACGAACTTTTAGCACAATGTCAATGGAATCGTGTTGAAATGACAAACCTAAGAGCAGCAAGACGTTTGCTTTTAGGTAAGATGCCAGCGACTACATTAGCAGAACCCTACTGTACAGTAGTCGCTAGGAAGTTGTTTTATTCATACTCTGAAGTTAAAACATTACTTGTGATGGTCAAGAAGCTGAGGGCTTTCTTTACTGGAACTCTTAGAAGAGCATGAAAATGCATGTTCGTAAAATATATTCAAGTGTTTATACTGTGTAATAGTTTGTTCGAAAACGAGGACGTGTGTCACGATCAGACTAATGAGTGAATCGACCTCTAAAATCGTAGTCCATGTATGAAGAGATGGTAATCTTCAGCGGCTTTACTCATTGCGGGTTTGTTTCATTATGCTGGTGTATTTTTTTTTTTAATTATAAATCTCATTCATCATCGTTTTCAGGGACGAAGGAAGATAATAAAGTTAACTCGGGGAGCAGTCATTTTATCACGGCTATAAAAATGTCACAATGATGTGAACTGTGTCTTTTGTATGAAACTTTTAACTAGACACAATCAACATTAACTAACTAAAGCTTTATCTCTTTTAACATTGCAACGTGGAACTGTTACTGCACATATTACACACTTTGAGTATTCTACATGAAACACCAACAACAATATACAATATGTAAAGAAAACCCTGTCCGATCCGTGAAGGTATTGTTAGGAATCGATAACTAATTCTACTAATGCCGACAAAGCTGGACTAAAGTTTTAAAAAATACAATATGTAAAGAAAAGCCTGTCCGATCCGTGAAGGTATTGTTAGGAATCGATAACTAATTCTACTAATGCCGACAAAGCTGGACTAAAGTTTTAAAAAATACAATATGTAAAGAAAACCCTGTCCGATCCGTGAAGGTATTGTTAGGAATCGATAACTGATTCTACTAATGCCGACAAAGCTGGACTAAAATTTAAAATATACAATATGTAAAGAAAACCCTGTCCGATCCGTGAAGGTATTGTTAGGAATCGATAACTGATTCTACTAATGCCGACAAAGCTGGACTAAAGTTTTAAAAAATACAATATGTAAAGAAAACCCTGTCCGATCCGTGAAGGTATTGTTAGGAATCGATAACTGATTCTACTAATGCCGACAAAGCCGGACTAAAGCAAAAAAACAATCCCCCTAAAAAAATAAATATTATTTTGCAAAAAGAGGTAACTTAATACATGTGCGGTAGGACACCCTTCCGCGGGCGACGGGGGGCAGGGCACGCGACGCCTGTGCGAATCGCATAAGCGTACCGTCAAAATGGTGTTGTCACTTTTTAAAAATTACCAAATTTCGGGGAAGTTGGAATTAATTCGCGGGAAAAAAAAGATTATTTTAAAATTCATTAGTATTGTTACTATGATGATTACGTAAAATTTTATATTATATTTGGTCATGTGTTTACCTAACCTTTATTTTCCTTATGGGTCGGACAGGGTTTTTTTTACATACCTATTGTATAATACTAGCGGCCGCCAGCGACTTCGCGGAGTTATGCTCCGCTCCTATTAGTCGCAGTGTGATGTTATATAGCCTAAAGTCTTCCTGGATTGTTGGACTATCCAACGCAAAAAGAATTTTACAAATCGGACTAGTAGTTCCTAGGATTAGCGCGTTCAAACATACTCGTCAGCTCTATATATTAGTATAGATGTATAGGACAGCGTGTATTAAAATTCGTCTAGTTACTGCGCTTGTGACGTTTTACGCTAATAGAAGTCGAGACGCTTCCTCTGTTCTCTTTATAATTACACAACCGGAGAGTTCTCAAGTTCTCTCTTTGTAGAAATAAGTAGTAAGAAATTTCAACGGACACCAATCAGTAATTACAAACATTATATTTTTCCATTAAACTAGGTATTAAATGACATTGCATTCTTAGGACACCGGTATTTAATATGCATACAAATACCCTTGGTGCGATTGTTATCCAATCCATTCATTCCTACATACTAATGCATCCAACACAACGATTTCAAGATCAATGAAATAGATAGTAAAACTGCGAAACTTGGCACAATTCAATTGTTTCGATTTTTCATATTGTTTCATAATACATTCCGGATAACACTCCAACTGCAAGAAAAACAAGCCTAGTCAAATATTTATATCTTTATGAGAAAGTCTTCATCAAGCGTATTGTTAATTGTCTCTTATCCTTTGTCTCAGGAAATAATTAACAACGTTACATAAAACCCAGCTTTCTATATTTCGTGATGACACGGCAAGCCCTTAGCAATACCAACGCCAACCATTACGAAGTGAAATCAGCGGTATTCCGCGCACGTATCTATTATTTGATATGAATATTTTAAACAGGGACTTACTAGGCAACATACAATAAAAATATGTTAGCACTAACAGTGTTTCACTTAGATATTTTTGACCCATTCGTAAAACAGTTGGGGCAGTAGCATATAAGTATTTCCCTTCTTTTCGTTTATTCCACAGTCGACAAAATCACGAGCCTATCCAATCATAATAATCAAACTAGGACAAAAAAAAAACAGCTTTTATTTAGCAGACTTAAAATATGGTCTCTCTTTATGTTGGTAACTGTTCCCACGCGCCGGCTCTCGCTTCGCGCATCATTAGGTTCGGCTGACAGCGCCCATTTCCGCCACGTGGTAACCATAAAATATCCAACATGTAAATTTTTCTGTCCAGTATGTAACATTTCGCGTCTTTTGCGACAAATCCGATCAACATATTAGACAAAAAAGTAAACAAAATTTTCAAATGTAAATAAGGCATTACATTATCTCGTAAGTAAGTTGCCTAAGGATATTTATTTTGACTACAGGAACTCTTGAATATGTCACCATGCCAAGTAATAGAAGACGTTACACCATAAGTCCGTACTAACGGATAAACTTGAGTTCAAATGCCTATTATGTCCAAATTAGATTAATTAAATCATGACTCTTCTGCCTACGACAAGCATGTGCTATGAAATATTAACATTCTCATAAGGATTGGGAGATCAAGACATAGCCGAGAAAGAAAGCAAAATACATGATATTTTGAAGATCTACACAAAGACGATACAAAAGTAATTGTGCTCATAAAGCATAATTATTGCGGATGATGTCTCAATAGTAATTTTGTGAATAGTCGGTTAGAGAGGGTCAAACAGCATGCGCGTGGGCATCAATTGGGAACGATGAAACGTCAAATTAACATGCTTTAGGGCTGACATAATATTAAAGATACAATTAATTTATGGCTGAGCGTTACAAAGGGCTCAATGATTCTTATTCATGTTAGTACGAGCGTGACTTAAGAATTGAGAGGTATCAATTTAGATTTTGACAGATCGATATTTTACAGGAAAATTATTGACAACAGTTGGCAATAATTTGGTATACAGAAATTATGCATGTGACTGTTAAAAGTTAGGCTGCAAATATAACTCAATTATACACAACCCTGCAGTCAGAAGTACGTGTACCTACATTATTCAAAGTACAAGAGTGCGTTGCGCCTACGCCAAGAACATAGACCGTTTGATCTGATGATTGCGTACATTTTTATGTACTTGACAAATTAATGTCAGTTTCTCATGAACATGATTCTGCAATAGTTATGTGTTCTTTGCATACATAATTTGTGACATTTTACTTGCTTGTA
This sequence comes from Sesamia nonagrioides, assembly GCA_017933935.1. Classification (NCBI taxonomy): domain Eukaryota; kingdom Metazoa; phylum Arthropoda; class Insecta; order Lepidoptera; family Noctuidae; genus Sesamia; species Sesamia nonagrioides. Next base: position 137,663 of record JADWQK010001503.1, on the reverse strand, counting down.
AGAGACCTTTCAAGTCCAAGTGTTTTGTTGTGAACGCGGTTAACGAAGCTCTTGAGAAGTGGATGGTGGAAATACCGTCACGCTTTACCCACATCCACATGTCGGCAATTATTGTATTATCACCTAAGAAATAGGGAGTAAGCCGTGGGGTTCTTACGATGGACATAAATCCATTTAGTATTTCCTAAGAATCAAACTGAAATTCAAACCATTTATTTCAATGAAACATGTCATAGATAAAACTACTTACCCAAACCAACATGTGGTATGTTCCTATGGCGACCTACAGGCAGAATTCATAGACACTTTTTTAAACCATAAATACTGTTACGTATATTGGTTACATGATTCGTGTTCGCAATTATAGGTGTACGTGAGAACGTTGTAGAAAGACGAATGTTGAAAAAAAACCAGCGTTTTCTAACATTCAGCCAGCAACCGTGCATGGGTATTTCAACAGATAGTCCAAAAACTATTTTCAACTTGCGTACTTTTGCAATGAAAAGCATAGGTAGGTACCAAAATCTGTCGTCTACTAAGTCATGTTAACTCGTCAATGTAAAAGCACAAAGTCATAAACCAGAGACAGTCATTATTATGATGGATTCAAAGGCGATTGACTGTTTTGTATCAGTATTCCACTTACAGAGTAGGGTAACGGGTCTTCGGGGGCCGTGTCGTGAATATTTTATTGCTATGTACGTTGACTACTTACTATTAAAAATTTACGATAATATATGCCTTCCTGTAATAATAATGTCAACAATAATTTACTGTACCAAAGAAAACAAAAATGAATAAATTTTATATTCCTGTTCTTCCCTACCCTGAATCATCATCATCTCAGCGTTACTCCCAGTCGCATCCGTAGCTTTTCAGCTTTGGAGTCTGGGGTCCGCTTTACCAGTCTAACTGCTGATTTTTGGCTAAACTTCGATATTTTCCGTGCAATGGCTGCCGTCTGACCTCCACAACCCGAAGGCGATATCTAAGCATTGCAGTTAGACTAATCGTTAGACTTTTGAGGACTCCAACAACCCCTAACGACTGCCACTAGATGTTCGTATGGCAACCGGGACTAACGGCCTAACGTGTTTTCCCTACCCTGAATAATTCCCCTAAAAACATCTTATGCGAGTATCAAAAAACCAACGAGTGAGTAGTGACACTAGTAACCGAACTTATGGGTTCGATTAGATAAACACCATTGTATTATTTGAATATTATCAAACTTTCACTTTGCAAATTATTATGCTAAAGTTACAACACTACAAATAATATTTTATTACCATTTCTAAGCAAAACTTATGTCGGATATAATAATAATTTAATTACTATTCGTGATTCAAATGTGGCTATAAAGTAATTGAAGGTAGAGAATCAAAGCTGCATAGTTTGCATTCGTAACTGAACTATTTTTATTCAAGATCAATAGTGTGGATAAAAGTGAACTGAAAGGATATTCAACGTTTATTCGACCTACATTTTATGTAACCGAAGCTTTTCATCAAAGCATTGAGTCTTCAGTGTTTTAAGTAAACATAGCATTATTTGAATCACGCATTGACGTACAAAGTAACATCCACTTCCTTTCGAAGAAAAGCTTTAATCGATAGTTATGTTGATTAGGGCAACGTAGGAAAAGGAATTTTGTGTTTTTATTTAATCTACGTTTATACAATATGTAAAGAAAACCCTGTCCGATCCATGAAGGTATTGTTAGGTATCGATAACTGATTCTACTAAAGCCCACAAAGACAGGCTAAACTTAAAAAAAATCCCCCTAAAAAAATAAATATTATTTCGCAAAAAGAGGTAACTTAATACATGTGCGGTAAACAACCCCTTCCGCGGGCGGCGGGGGGCAGGGCACGCGGCACCTGTGACGTGGTCGCGTCGCTATTCGCTTATAATAATACCGCTGTTGCAAATGCTGTTGTAAATTTCGGGGAAATTGGAATTAATTCCCGGGAAAAAAGGATTATTTCAAAATTCATTAGCATTGTTATCTACTATGATGATTATGTATTATATTTGGTCAAGTCTTTACCTAACCTTTATTATCCTTATGGGTCGGACAGGGTTTTCTTTACATATTGTATAAAATATAAATCCATACTAATATTATAAATGCGAAAGTATCTCTGTCTGTCTGTCCGGCTTTCACGCCAAAACTACTGAACCGATTGTAAAGAAATTTGGTACACAGATAGTCTAGAGCCCGAGAAAGGCTATAAAACATCCCGCTATGACCAATAGGAGCAGAGCAGGAACAAAACATTTTGCGAAACCGGGAGCAAACGCGGACGTACAATGTACATATTGCTGCCATTAATTTAACAGGCGCTAATTTTATATCAACTGAGCTCTTCGGTTCGAAGCTTACGCGGGAGAAACCGCGGGGCACAGCTAGTGTGTATATAAATTAAATCAAAATTGGTAGATACTATTGTTTACTTGAAGGTTCTATTTTGTAAGGAATGTTCTTAATATATATAGAACATAACGATCCCGCCCCTAGCATAATATTATCACAATTTGAAAGAATAACACGCTCAAAATATTAGACGTAAACTCCACTTTACACCCACCGAGCACCACTACGAAAACCATTTATCATTCGCTCATCAAACGGTTGTTGCTCATTTGGTGGGTTCCGGATAGCAACAAATCTTGCCGCAATAGTTCATTTACACTGTTATTTGTACCGCGCACCCACTCTAATAATACTATAATCCATTCGTTTGCGTCTAGCGTGTAGAGTAGTGAGAGAATCACAGATCTAATTTTAGTTGTGTTTGTATGTATGTCAGGGGGCCGCCTCGAGTCGCCCGCCCGCCCTAGAAGGGTCATCTGCCCAACGACAGCTTCGCAATATATCTTACATTGCGCAAAAATATCGCTTTCTTGTTGATGTTCTATTTTTGTCATGGAGCTTTGAATTATCTGACTGTTTAATTCATCCCCTACTTATATCATATCTATGTAGGTACTTACACTGACTCTTCGGTTGAGAAAATTAGAACAAAGATTAGTTCGACCTAAAACATTGCCTACCTAGTTAAATTTCTTTGGGTGAGTGGAATAATTCAAATAAAGCACTAAAATTTTTAGGGTTCCGTAGTAATCTAGGAACCCTTATAGTTCCGCCAAGTCTGTCTGTCTGTCCGTCCGAGGATAATATCAGTGACCGTTAGCACTAGAAAGCTGTAATTTGATATTAATATGTAAATCAATCACTCTGACAAAGTAGTTAATTAAAAAATGAAAAAAAAAATATTGGGGGGGTTCCATAATTATAAAGTGGGGAGAGATTATTTTTTTCTTTTCAACCCTAACGTGTGATATATTGTTGGAAAGGCATTTAAACATGAACACAGGATTGCTAAAATCATTTTTTGATGACGGTAATGTTTTCGGAAATAATCGTTTCAAAAGTAAAAAAATGCGACCTTAATTTCGGAACTAAATTTGCAATTTAACCTTATATGTAAGCATTTTTATACTAGTTTACATATTTTATTGTCCTAAACGTTTCTTCATTCAAATAAAAAAAGAATTATTAAAATCAGTTCACGCAATCGAAAATTACCACTGAAAATCAAACATATATACCCACAGAAGAGATAATGTTATTATTCCGTGTATAAACCCGTCTACTTTGTATAAGTTAGTAACCCAATTTCCCGCAAGATGGCGCTATATTTTGTGTTACTTCGCAGTGTTAAGATTTTCCTGATTTTCATATGGGCTCGCTATTAAATTGTCGAATTGTTCCCTTGGTCTTTAATTGTCACTGTTGTCATTGCATTTGTTCTTTGTCCATAACGTACAATATCCACGTAAACACTTGCAGGATATAGACTGACAATGCGCGCATGCGACATTAATTTAGCCGTAGAAACTTGAAGTTGCTTTTTCTGGTTATTACTCCGTGTAACACCGTTGTCACCGTCCTTCATGGGCCCGTTGTTAAGGTTATTACTTAGTATATCTAATCTGACAGTTGTGTGTCTATGTAACAAATTTCCTTTTTTTTGTAACTCTTATGTGAGGACACTTATTGCGACGGGCGGGAATATACTGAACCCTACACTGAGTGTAGCCCGGCACACTCTGGGCTGGTTTTTTATTGATATAATTTCCTTGAATGTTACGGTAGGTAAGGATGACGAAATTACAAAACCTATGAATTTCTCCGAAATTAATCTTTGATCGCGAACAAGGAACCTACCAACTGGGCCAAATGGGCTATATCAAAAAACCTAGCAACACTTCTGTGTAAATCATACCGTGCGACCCTATTGTAGAGCGAGATCAAAATCTTTGTAAATTGTTATTTTGTGCGATAACATCTTAAAATTGTATGTTTCAGCGAAGCTGATGAATGTATGTACATGACATAACAAGACTCATGCATTTATGTACGACAAGAGTTCGTATAACTAGGTGTGTACTCGGAAGTGTGTTATGTGCGTTATTTTCCTTACAGGGTGTGCCAGTCCGGAAAACTTCATTAAGAATTTTTCCTGCATGATACTACAGATAGCTAATGTTTACCAGATTTCAAAAGATCTAATTTAGGGATAGCAGTAAAGACCTGACATAATTTAAGAATATTATTGCGATCCCAAATCGGACACCTGTCACCGGACCTTGCCCTACCTTCAAACAAAGCACCTGAAGGCATCGTCAAGGCTACAAACTGAACCAAAATCTACTTTTACATTACATCATTACACTTTCCTTAGATATATGTATCGCACCTCGAGTATTCGTGACCTAATGGCTGCCCACAGGTGTATGTGCGTCATTTAGGTTCAAGAAAGTTGACCTATAAGGTGACACAATCGCAATACAAATCCGATTGTGTTTACGCCAAATCCGGTTCTCATAGATGGCAGACACGTCTTGGATTTAGCACAGATTTGCTGATATGTGGGTCCGCCTTAATTACTATTTCTCACGTATTGTGTGTACGCACATTTATGTTAACGAATTTGAAATCATCCGACATTCAGGTTAACGTTAATCTTGCCAAATCTAAACTGTTGGTGCCCGCAATTTTTGTTTTTACACCTTGATGATCTACAGCTGGAAAAGCTCTTCCTATGACTTCATCTCTTGATCTTTTTTCGGAGCCAAGTGTCGACTCATTCTAATTTGTTATATCTAGCCTACGAGGCTACTTCGCTGAATCATGTTCCTCGGATATGTTTGGCCGCTCCCAGCATCAGGCATGCTGCCAGCCTATCCCTCTTTTGACAACGTTTAGGCGACGCAATCAATTTTCTTTTTGCAGTCCGGTATATTGAACTCGTTAATTTAGTTTGATAGTGCGTTTGAAACCTTGAGTGAGAACTTTTGAATACTAGCCAAGGCTCAAGCTTGACGATCGTAGGTCAAAACGGTAAGAATAGAAAGGCATCCGTCTAACTTTATAAAGTTTATTTTAACGTAATCATAATTTTGGCCATTGCTTTGCAGATTATGTTCAGAAGTTTTGTTTACTTACTCGTCTAATGTTTAAGAACGCTTACTGTCGGTGTTAAGTGGGTTTCATAAGATGTCTGAAGGTGTTTTAAAAGTTTGCTCATCTGAATTATCCATAAATGCTTATAAGTCAATATTGAGCAAGTGTTGTAGGAACTATTTGTTGATTTCACTTTGCAGCTATGGCTGAGTCAAAAAGTACTTATAAGTATCTAACTGCTCAGTAATCAATGAAGGAGTGGGAGAGCAGGCCACATCCGGATGTTTTATAATTTTTAAAAATTTTATACAGTCATGAAAAGTCTCTATTTGAATCCTATGAGATGACATCAAAATCAGGTAGACATCGTAAAACCTAGAGATAACACTAACATTTCAGATTTATAGATAGAGATCATGCGCACGATTGAGCTGTATACCACTCACGCACGGCAATCTATCACTTGCTCGTCTGTCACCGAGGAGCACCGTGGTGACCCCATTCCACCGCTATGAGTTTAAAAACATCTTTGAAAAGATAACAGAGTAGACAATGCTTACAACTATAAGTAACCTTAGTAAGGTAGGTAACGATCCCACAGTCGAATCTAAAGAAACAAAGGACTCATAATAGAATTCGTCACAATGGTCAATTTGCAAATAAATACTCTGGCTCACGATGTAAATCTGTCAGTGAGTACTAACGAAGTTGTAAAAGTCATACACATCGCCACCTTTGTTCAGTTCGAGAAATTAAAAGGACACTTGCCAAAGGAAGTTGTAATATAAGGACGACGCTGACAATTTCCTTAAACTTCGCAATCCGGGTCACGATTTTATGATCGGTAATTTAATTTAATATTTACTTAAATGCATTTTTAAATTAATGGACTGGCAAAAGAGTTTAATTTTTTGTTAAATAAACTAGTGCTTGACCGCAATCCCGTCTGGTGGTAAGCAGTGATGCAATCGTTGATGGTAAAGCGCGCTAGTTTGTTAAGAGCCTATTCACACTCCGACGGAAACACAGCCGCTGGCAAATAGTTCCAGTCACTCGATATACGCGGCATAAAAGACGAGGCTTGTGTAAGTAACTTGTTTTGTATTCAAAGAATTGTTGCGAGGCATGTCGACCACATAAATATTTTGCAATGCCTAAAAAGAAAATTACCGATTGACATCGAATCGTTAACCACTCACACATAACACATTTATTCAAAGCAGTGAATTTTGCGGTAAGTCCTGTACTGTATTGAATTTGTCATGTTCCAAGTTATATTTACATATGGCGGGTGATGACAGACCAGACATGCCATCAAACGTGTGCCCTGCAGCTATTCGCCAACTTAATATAATCCCACTTAACATGAAATAAACATGGCCTTACTTTTAGTATTTTGTTTTCCGACAATGCCACGCGAACATCCTGCGTGTGCTCCCCACTAATTAACTTTTAATAGGCATAATTTCCACATAAGTACTTTACTAATAGATGTCGGGAGTTAAGGTCTGTCGGGAGTTAAGGTCATCACTCCCACTCCATAGCGAATCAGTAATGTCTCGGAACAAGTAAGTTTGGAATCAGACATCGAATTGAATAGCTTCAACTTGCGGACGGATGTTCCGCTGATGCATCATTTAGTCCGCCTAAAAAACATACAAGTGGAATTGACAACTTCCTCTTTCTTTGAATTCGGTTAAAATGCACTAGAGATTCGTTACAAGCGTCATGCCGGTGATTTCCAAAAGGAGTGATGTACTATCATAGTTTCCGATAACGATGAGTAGCTTCGGGATAAAAGTATCATAATTTGTCTAAACACAGGATAAAGTGGTTTTGCAGCGTCGTTATCATTATGAAGTTTCGCAACTTCCGTGACACTACACAACAATAAAGTGTTACTTGAATAATAAAACAATAGCCTCAATGAAAAAACAATCGTATCTTCATTCGTGCACTCGTACAAAAGATAATTAGATACTGTGTTTGAACAAAAACTTTAAACTGTCTGAAAACTGCCCATTCAGGCAGTTTTCACATTAAAGAAATTTGTAATACCTACATATTGCTCATCAACATCATAAAAGAACGGGCAAACTTAAGGTAGCTCACTCACTTCATCCTATTGACTGACCGACCTTCTGACAATTCAAAAGTGCCTGTAACTGGTTTATTTGAAATAAATGCTTTGATTTTGATTTTGAATAAAGAATACTTAATCTATTCTCACAAAAATTATAACGAGGTAAAATTTGTTAATTTGGGTAATTTTTGGAACTACCGGGCCGATTCCATTTTTTTTTCACTAATAGAAAGCTGCCGTATTATGATGTATTAAATATAATAGATACGCTTAATCCTTCTCTTTATGAGAGGAGACCTGTGCCCAGCAGTGGGACGATAAAAAGGTTGATAATGATCATGATGAAATATTTTATCAAAATAAGAAATATCCGATGATGTGGCGGTTAGAGGTCATTTCATAAAAAGGGTTAGGCGGATAGTGAGGTGTTTTAGACACAACCAACAATCACCAAGCTTTACGCTGCAGGTGAGTGACCGCAACTGTCTAGAGACAATTTCATTTCCCGGATCCCGGTATCGCCATAATATTAAGACAGAGATATAAAATGAAAGATAATTAATCAAAAACCTAGATAGAGCACGTAAAATCTGAGTATCATTGCACATCGCACATTAAAAGGAGAAAGTCGTCAGACACAGTTGATGTCTCCATCGAGAAGACAAGAAAACTTTATTGCACGTTCTGCAATACCTGTGTTTTCGTTCATTTGCATCTGTATTTATTTTCAGACATTAAGAGCAGTAATTACTGCGTATTGCAAGTGCTATATTAATACCGTATTTATCACATACCAATAACTGACCATAAGAAGACGATATATCATGAGATATGTGACTATTCGTAAACAAAACCGTCCGCCTACAAATGGCTGTCTGAACTAGAACTTTGGAAAAACTGGAAGGTTCTTGAAACGTTGTGCTTTTAAGCTTATCCATAGTTTTTAATAACTGTGTGTAAAAAACCATTACACCTAACGATTTATTAAGTAGTACTGGTTGTTTCATGTCCCCACCTAGAATTCTTTAATTTTTATAACTTAAACGCAAATCGCAATGAAAGCCTCGACTCGTGTGTAGTCAGAATTAATGTTTTCTTTTATTACATCGTAACACCTAGCTATTGAATCATAGAGTATGTTACACTAAGCCGACCTCGAAACCTGTGACGAATGGACAGGTATTGTGGTACTACATGTCTTGGCAAGAGTCCAATGTTAAAGTAAAATTGAGCTGAGGGAAGCCGCCTAAATGTGTCTGTTTTATGAAAGACCTCCTAGACCAAGGAGACATGTTTTTCAACGTTTTCACAATCAGCAAGTAATGGTCAATTCGTTGTGTCCCTCAATTTTATACGCAAAGTGCACGGTTGGATTATCTAGTAACGCGTTGATCAATGATGTTATGATCATGAACAACGTATTGCGTATGAAATGTTTTGGCATTTACCTATTAATTTAAGCGGGAAAACACCTATGCATATTTACTCGCTGAATTCCTACATCCTGCAGTAAATATTTCACTTAACACAATAGTTTATCTTATCACGTCATCATTCTTTATTACCAGTGAAATTACTTTTTAACTTTTTGTGTTTATACGTCTTTTAATATCGTATTGTCTGAAGTAACAGCATGTACCTAATAAACGCTTAGCAAACGCGACAAGGCCGCAGACAGGAATCTTCTACCTAATCCAAAGTTATCAACGAACATCCGTAGTTTAAGCAAATGGCACCATTATAATCGGTAAACAATGGTCCGGACAGTTCGGCGAAAACGGGCAATGCGGTTAAAAAAATATTCTTGGAAATTGCTAACCTTGGCGTGGGCAAGGTCAAACGGAAACTTTCAAGTTTAATTAGTCTGTATTGAAACTGGGACATTTCCAAAAGACCTTAAATTGACGATTATTAAACCAATATTTAAAAAGAACAATAAGCTCTTAAAGGAGAACTATAGACCTATAGCACTTGTGTCAGTGTTCTCAAAAATATTTGAAAAATATATTTACGGAGAATTGAATGGTTACCTAGATCATAAGAAAATCCTATGCGATCAGCAAAAAGGTTTTAGGAAAAATAGAAACATCAACATGGCAGTTTATGACTTTTTATACGTAGTATCTTCACATATTGACAAATCATTACCTGTTTGCTCTATTTATTGTGACATGTCGCAAGCATTCGATTGTGTAGATCATAATATTCTCCTACTAAAATTGGAAGCTTATGGCATAAGAGGAAATGTCTTGAAATTGATAAAATCGTATCTCTGTGACCGCCAACAAATAACGCAAATTACAAAATTTAGCATAAAAACTAAAAGGGAACAGATTATCTCATCTGATAGTCGTTCCATCAGATTTGGTGTACCACAGGGAAGTATATTAGGCCCTATTTTGTTCCTTTTATACATTAATGACCTACCAAAGTCAACTAAGGAGCACATGTCATTATTCGCTGACGATAGCACTGTAACTATAGCTCCTCAAAATTCTTTGAACTACCACTCTGACTCTGATGAAGCATTGAATAATATAATAAAATGGCTTAAAAATAATAATTTAAAAATTAATCTGAGTAAAACAAACATTATGCATTTTAAACAGAGAGATAATTTACGCAATGCATTAAAATTTGATCTACGATACAATGATATCGTTATACAAGAAGCTGAAACAGCGAGATTCCTAGGGTTAATCATTGACAAGCAATTAAATTGGAAGACCCATGTTACTGAACTCTGCAAAAAAGTTAGTACTTCATCCTATGCTCTTTATAAATTGGCACCAACGGTCAACATAGATACTCTACTTACAGCATACTATGGACTTGCTGAATCAATATTACGATTTGGAATAATTTTTTGGGGCAACTCTACTTTAAAAGAGTCTGCGTTTAAAGCACAGAAACGCTGTATACGGTCTATGTTTGGGTTGCAAACAACAGACAGTTGCAAACCAATGTTTATAAAGCACAAAATTCTAACACTTCCGTCACTTTACATACTAGAAATATCACTATTTGTAAAATCTAATCCGTATTTGTTTCCTCTCTTTAATAATAAAATAGGTAGAAATAAACGCGAGAAGTACAGATTATGGGTACAATCAATTCCTGCAAAAACAGCATTACTAAGGAAAAGTGTAATATGCATGGCTCCAACAATTTATAATCAAATTCCTAATTCCATTAAGGAAATGAATATTAGTTCATTTAAAAGAGAACTAAAAAAATTGCTGCTGTCCAAAAATTATTATGATGTTGCGGAGTTTTTAAACGATAAATTTTGAATCTTGGCTATTAAATACATATGTAATTTCAATTAGGTATATCATTTTTCTTTATGGACTGGAATTAAATTGATTGAATTTTGAATATATATATATATATATATATATATATATATATATTTTTGTATTGACTGTAATTGAATTCTGACATTTTTTTTCTATATTGACTGTAATTAAATATTGACTATTTCCTGTATTGATTGTAATTCAATTTTCAATATTATGTTCTTTTTGCTATTGAGTCTTACTAAGTTCTGACTCTTTTATATTAATTGTTTTTTTTTCTCATTTAAATATTATTAAAATTAAATGTTTTGAAATAATTTTGTACGCCATTAACGGCAAAACATGTTGAACTGTATTAACATTATCTCCAGCTTCACATACACGTGTTTATACAAATAAATGATCTTATCTTATCTTATCTTAAGCCCTACAGACTACAATGATGGTGAACGTTCCCGTCATGGTGGTTGGCCATGGCAGGAACGTTCAAGTATTTTAAGTGGACAGATCATTTTTTTAGTAATTTATCAACTACTTGATGTATTTAAATAAATAAATATATACGGACAAATCACACAGATTGAGCTAGCCCCAAAGTAAGTCCCAGACTTGTGTTATGGGATACTAACTCAACGATACTATATTTATAACAGATACATATACATATAGATAAACATCCAAGACCCAGGGCCAATCAGGAAAAGATCGTTTTCCATCATGTTATGGCCGGGGATCGAACCCGGGACCTCCACGTCGCAGGCAGGCGTGTTGACCGCAGCGCCAAGGTAACCTATGAATATACGACGTTCACACGTATAAGTTATATTTATAATTTTACTTACAGCGCCTCCTGTCTACACTCCATTTTTATATTACTTTCTTTTTCTTAACATATACCAATAAAAAGTAAAGCAATCTATAGCGAAATAGAACTTTGAAGTCTGTACATTAACGTAAATACGTATGCACATAGGTACTTGCCAACCTACATTTGAAAATGGCACCGCATCCAAACACGCAATACTACAAGAGAATTTTGTAAGCCAGTACTGGCCAAAATGGGAAGCTTCTTTATTTAAGATAAATTAACTCTTAATCCCTGTATTAAACCGCCGCTCTAACGATGACACTAATTTGACAAAATTCTTACGTTCTGCAGGGGTACTAACCTCGTCCGTCCACAAACATTTGCGAAGTTGCACAAACAACTAACTCATAATGAGTGGTAAGTTTAATTCATTGCACTTGAACAACACTTCACCGGTACATACACCCATTCTGCAGTGCAAATGTTGGCCCAAACATTTGCCAAGCCAGGAACAACGTAAATAGACGTAACAAGGGACGTTCGGAACGTGCGTTCCGAGTCACGCTATGTGTTGAACTGACGTTTCGCGTCCGTTACGGTATTCGAACGGCCTCCGATCAAGCAATAGAAAACACGGCGATGCGGACACAGCATTTTTATAAATATGTGAAAAGATAACAAAAATCCAAAATGATATTCATAGGCAGACACGCTAACTTCGTCCATGAAAAACTTATAATGAGCAACAGCTCAAAATGTTAATGCATTCAAAAGACGAGGGGGATTTGCAAGTAATTAACATGCGTCTGTTGCAGTAGCTACTAAGTACTGCATTGGTACAACGTACACGCACTCGCTAAACTTTTCCCTTTTGAACTGACTGAATGACGGTTCAACGTACCAACCGCCGTCAGGAAAGTTGAAGAACGAGATAGGTCTTACGTATTGACACACACAGACGAAAACATTAATTTGCAAGTTTATTGTAAATATCTTCCACGAAATGTAACGTTTAATTAAAGTCACACACATGCATTTATACTCTACATGTAGTAACGTATGCCGTTATTTTAAACCACTCTGTCTTGGATTAATGTCCTGTTATATATGCTCTTTGAATGTGTAATTCAACATTTCCTAATCGGATACACTAATATAACGTGTTATTTCGTAATAGAATGCTTCCTAACTCGACGTTACTATGTCAATAAAGTAAAGTAACAGCTGAACGCTGCGTACTGAGGCATAGCCGTGCTGCGGACGCTACACTGCTAATTATTACTAACTACAGCAAACTGCACTTACGTATACAACTATACAGGTATCAATTATAACACTCAACAAACACTACCACACAAACCCCAATAAAATGTATAATTTCCATGATTCAAGCGATAGAATGAAGAATGCCACAGAGACTGTACTAATGTCTAAATCGTAAGGCCTCTGCGCAAGAAATAAAGTCATCATCATCACAGCATTAATCCCAGTCGCATCCGCAGCTTTTTCAGGTTTGGGGTCTGGGGTCCGCTTTACCAGTCTAACTGCTGATTTTGTCTAAACTTCGATATTTTCCGTGAAGTGACTGCCGTCTGACCTCCACAACCCGAAGGCGATATCTAAGCATTGCAGTTGGACTTTTAAGGGCTCCAATAACCCGTAACGACTGCCATTAGATGTTCGTATGGCAACCGGGACCAACGGCTTAACGTGCTTTCCGAGGCACGACCAGACCAATGCAAATATTCATATTCATGCATACAAATATTAGCAATGTGCGGGGATCGAACCCGCGCCTTCTTGCGCAACGGCTGCGTTCGCTACCGCTACGCCACGGAGGCTGTCAAAGAAATAAAGTAGCCAGCAGTAAGTAGTGTAGCGTTATGGTCAATCTACGATTTGGAGCATACCCAGCCGACTTTCTCAAGAAGCTCCATTGTCTAACGATCGAATACGACACGAGAACAATCAGCTTATACAGATTTAACGTGTTGCTTATCGCGTGTCACTAATAAGCCATAGTTAGAGTGAACGACAATTAACGCATACTTGCCTAGGCCTCGACAATCGCAGCGGAAACTATTTGTGACGTGTAGTGAATACGTCGGCAAGTGTATCCGTTAGTTCCGTATATGTATACAAAGTCACATTATACTTCCAAGTAAGGAGTCTCGACTCTACAGCAATAAACATAAGGGTTGAGGCGGGGTACTGCTGGCCAATATAACGGCATAGATGCAATCCCGTATGTACTATCAAGGCTTTAACTTAAGAGTACGGCATTAAACAGATGCTTGCTATGGTTCGTGCTAAGCGCTAAGTTTAATTGAACAGATACTTTGTCATTTGTTGTTGCAAAGCGTTTATGGGGGACTGTGGGACAAAAGAACAAAGAACTACAAAAACGATGTCAATCGTTTGGAGAATACAGAATGGGTGATTAGGAAAAATAAGTAAGTACCAGCGAAAACATTGTAAAGCCCAAGTTCTCTCTAAAGCCTACTGACACAATTTTCCAACAAGCAATAAAGAAAAAAATATGCGTTTATTCATTTAGAATTATTTCAACTAGCTATTCCACAACTCTAAGTAAACTAAAGTGTACAGTTGCAGCAGTAGTCGCGCTCCGCCGCCCTCGTCTACGCGTACCATACATATGCATGGCTTGAAAAACCAACTTTCTTTACACCTAGAATGTTTATTAGAATTTCGCAGATGCAATCTCTTTATATATACGTACGCACCCATGCGTGTAACGCGTTTCTGAATTGAATTAATATCACATGAAATATTGAACTATTCTGACGCACATACGCATAAAATATTCATCTGCATCATTTTACAGTAAGAAGGTACAGCTGGCAAGTCAGACAGGTGTTCGAAGTTTATGACAGTCTCATCTCTCGTGTACTTATAATTTGGACAAATTAACAATAATTGCCACTTGGGGTGTACCGTGTACTGGTAGGTTTGTACTTATTGACCCAAGGGCTTTTTTCGAGTAAGTAATTCAACAGAGAGAAGAACGTAAATAACCTGATCATTTAATTGATAAACGAACTCATTAATAAGGAAAGCACTTCCTATTAAACCCTCCAAATAGTGTACCTTCTTCGCTGATGTCGTCGCGTTGTCAGCCATATGCAAATGATTTAGAAACTAATAGAGTCAATGACTCCATTGTATGCTAACACTACGCTACTGATAGTCGCTCCTATACTTGATAAGATAGTCCAGATAAAGCGTCGTGTTTGTTCTGACACAGTACTTGTCTTGGTAGAAACCTATTTCTATTGTAAAAGAACAAAGGCTATAGATAATGTTACCATGAAAATGGTGGAACTTATCTAGAGTTTTCTGTTCTTTGCGCCTCTCAGTATAAAATAGACGACAGAGTGTAAGCGTATGTAAGTATAATGTGTAATATCGCACTTTCCAACCATATGTGGTAGTGGAAATGTGTCTTTGAGTTTTGCATTTTTATAGAAAGTTATATTTATCTAGGTTAGGAATACTTCCAGTAATCCCAATTATTTAATAAAGTAGTGGCCACCATCCTAAAATACATACAATATGTAAAGAAAACCCTGTCCGATCCGTGAAGGTATTGTTAGGTATCGATAACTGATTCTGCTAAAGCCCACAAAGCCGGGTAAACTTTAAAAAAAAATCCCCCTAAAAACATAAATATTATTTCGTAAAAAGAGGCAACTTAATACATGTGCGGTAGGCAATCAATGCGCGGGCGACGGGGGGCACGTGGTCGCTTCGGTTATAATAATACGTCAAAATAGTGTTGTCACTTTTTTGAAAATTACCAAAATTTGGAGAAGTTGGAGTTAATTCACGGGAAAAAAAGATTATTTCAAAAATTTATTATTATTGTTACTATGATGATTACGTAAAATTTTATAAAATATTTGGTCATGTGTGTTACACCTAACATTTATTATCCTTATAGGCCGGACAGGGTTTTCTTTACATATTGTATCTGCTTCGGCTTAGTTTGGGCATCAGTGTCATCCTGAAGAGAAATATAATAACGTTATTCCTATGTATCCAATTCTTATGAATCCTTCTTCTGACAAGATACTTATTACTATATTTTACCTGGCATCATGTTATTGGCATAACTATCTACCTACATTTCGTTTTGGCACAACATCTCCTTAGTCTTTGTAATTGCTCCACAAGAATGAAAAATTTCAAAGAAACTGCGCAGCCACACTAGTTTCGCAATTCTTTTTGCCGTCATTGATTTTTCTCGTCAAAAGGAACAATCTCAGTGAACTGAGACCGAGCTGCTGTTTTCTGCAACATTTTGCTCACGCATCACGATAAGAATTTTCTAACATTCATCAATCAAGCTGATGAGTTTCTCATGTACTAGAAATATATATATAATTAGATGAGAGTACATAACCTAATTAAGTACTTAACTAATATATAGTTTGCTTTCTCATCAAGTTTAACCTGAGCTTCAATCAAGATTTTCTAGACGTTGACATCGAGTAAAAGTGTAGCAAGTGCTAACTGCTTAGCTATGTCCCATTACCGGTTACAGGCCTTTCTCGTTAAACTTATCTGCAGCAAAAGGAAACAGTACGCCTGTTTCTTTTTGCTATCATCATGTTTGGCGCTACAACAGTTGTTGCGACTCGAAACCCGACACTTAGGAACACGCGAAACTTTGCAAATTCCAGCAAATTAGCAGGTAGTCTACGATATACCCGCCCTGCTGATGCAAAACACTGTAAGTAATAACACCTATTCCCTGGTTTCTGTCAGTCTTAATTAGGCAATAGGTAATACAGGCCGTTCGCAACTCCAAGACAATGCGCGTATTTTGCGTACGGTTTTAATTACATACAATAAAAAAAAATATTCATTTCAGGTAACCCAAAAGCACCCATACAGTAACCAGAATACATACACACAAAACACAACACAAGCCAAACAAAACTTACAGGACACAGTTAGTAACATGCCTGCTTCAGCAATGTCCTATATACGAGCAGTCAAACCTCAAGAAATTTCAAACTATACATAATGATCAGTTGGTCGTTGTTTTCTACAACCAGTCACAACAGCTAATTTGCAACTTGACAGAACATTTACTAATCATCAAAAAGATCAAAGACTTGATGTGGTGTGTAACAGCTAGGGATTCAAGCCAAACAAAGAACTACAAGCTTAACGCGCGTGCGTCATAGAAAAATATCAAAAAGCTACTCATACGCACTATCTAATATAATAGTGACCTCAGTGCGGCGATTTCCAATCAATGTTGTATGTGATTTCGATGTTAGACACGTCGGCGCAGAAGTTTATTGTGTGGCGTGACGTATATCAACAACGTATCGTAATGAACGGATACTTAAAATTCTAGCCCGGTGTAGCTGTGTAGCACGTGGCTTGATATCAATATGTATTAATGACGTACCTACTACAACAAGAAGTAACAACCATTGTAAAACTTAATGGTAGATACGTGAGCACCTTTATACAATTCAATATATGTATAATGTATATATAATCCACTCAGTTACGTTTATCTGAAAACAAAACTTTGTTTATTACTAGACTTGCCAAATGATGGTCGCAAATGGCCCAAAAAAGATTGACTAATATAAATTGACAAATAGGCATCAAAGATCAAATACGTTAAATACACTATTAGGGTATTGAAAACTCGTGTGACGTCACTGCACGCTACACTTTTTAGCGGCCAGTGACGTCACCAGCCACGACTCCTGATCTTTGATGCCTTTTTTCAATTTTGACAATTTTTATTGATTTGATAAAACAATATATACGTATAAAATATTTTTCTATAATCTGAATGACGGACTAAATAGAATCAATTTTTTTTACCCAGGAAACATCTCTATTATCAGCAGTGATAATCCTCAATTTCAAATCCATTAAATAATAATTCATTGTCATTAAACATAGAGCAGTGAGCTACAATATCAGTACCCTGTGGTTATCCAACATTTGACTCACAAATCACAACTGTGATTTGTCTTATCTCGTGAAATGGGCTGTATGAGAGACATACATATTAATTTACAAAATAGTCTTCAGAAAAAACTTCGCAACTGGCGTGGGACGTTCCCATAATAACATAAAACTAAAATAGAATGATGTATTTTTTCACAACTACCCTCGTGTTCACACGAGTCATATTTAGATCGCGATGCAAAAACAATGAAGTGTTAATCCATTCTTGCGACAGATAGACGAGCATGTCTGAAGGGCTAATGAGAGACTATTTATAAAAACGATGAGTTTCGTCACAACAACGCTCAACGTCCCATCGTGTTTATTTATTGGGAGATGTATTGGCATCATTCCTCGGCTTGTTCTACGATACACAAGCTAATGTAGGTTACCAAAAACATAGAAATGCAGATTAAATCAAAATAATATATATCAAAACAGTATGTGGACTACAATGGGTATGAGTCTGAACTGTATTACACAAGGTCCGGAGTAAGCCAGGGCAGCAATTTGGGTCCTCTCGAATTTATCATAATGATAAACGACTTACCGGAGGTCGTCAGACATGGCGTATGTTTATTATTTGCAGATGACCTGAAATTGCTGCTCGAGATTAGAGATGGGTCGGATTGTGGACGAATGCAGGAGGACATAGATAGAGTGTTGGACTGGAGCCTTAAAAATAAGCTCCACTTTAATATCGACAAATGTTCGGTGATAACATTCACTCGGGCGCGGACTCCAATATGCTACGAGTACAAAGTAGAGAGAGTACCAATGCAACGAGTGTCGCAGGTCCGTGATCTAGGCGTGTATCTCACTCAAGAACTTAATTTTCGCGAACTCATTATTAAGATATGCAAGAAGGCGTACAGAAACTTAGGTTTTGTATTGAGGCAGTCACAGGGTTTTATGAACGTTACCACGTTCAAGGTGTTGTATGAGGCACTAGTTAGAAGCCATCTTGAGCATAGTGCAGTAATTTGGGCACCGCATGAAATCAAATACAGTGTCATGTTGGAACGGGTATAGAACAAGTTTACAAGGCTTTTGTATTTTAAACTATATGGAGTGTATCCGTTCTACCCGTTGATGTACCCCACACTGTTTGTACTTGGTATGGTGGGGTATAATGAGCTCAGGGTTCGCCGAGAGTTCAGTCTTGCTGCATATGTAGTTAAGTTATTGCGTGGCGTAGCACATAACCCAGGAGTGCTACGTCAGCTAGAGCTTCAAGTGCCAGACCGGTACGTGTGGAGGCGGCGACGCCCGCAACTGCTAAACGTGCCTGTGGCCAGAACCAACCTACTGGCGAAAGCACTCCTCACCCGTGCAATCCGTGTGGTGAACGAAATCCATTTAAGACTGGATATATTTTCGTGTTCTTTGAGTGAACTCGCAAGAGTTTTATTAAATACTGTTAGTTATATTTAAGAATTACTGTATATTTAAGTATTAGTGGATAACTGCACTGTCGCATTAGGTTAAGGCCTGTAAGGACAGTTGTAAGAATGATAAAAAAAATATATTGCAATCTTTTATATTTTTACATATACAATATGTAAAGAAAACCCTATCCGATCCGTGAAGGTATTGTTAGGTATCAATAACTGATTCTACTTATGCATACAAATATACATACCTGGCTAAACTTAAATTAAATCTCCCTAAAAAATAAATATAATTTCGCAAAAGGAGGTAAATTAATACATGTGCGGTAGGCAATACATGCGCGAGAGAAAGGGGACAGGGCACGCGGCAGGCGATCACATCGCTATTTGCTCATAATAATACAGTCAAAAATGTTGTCACTTTTTAAAAAATTACCAACTTTTGGGGAAGTTGGAATTAATTCGCGGAAAAAAAGGTTATTTGAAAATTCATTACTTATTATGTTGATTATATAAAATCTTATATTTTATTTGGTCATGTGTTTACCTAACCTTTATTATCCTTATGAGTCGGACATAGTTTATGTATATTGAGTAAGGTGTACACAGCACGTTCCATGAGTTCCATCCCGTTCTTATACATAGATTACACAATTCCTAAAATTAAATCCAATAACTCGCTTCAGTTCACAAACAAACCGTAGTAGTTTAGCATCACAAGAATACTAATTCGGTCTACCTCAAATTAAGGCCCAAAAATAGTGGCATAAATTATATAGTGAACACAATAATTTAGAATCGACGCACGTTCCTCAACGGATGTATACGAATGCCTCACAGAATTGGCCTCACCCACTCCATAACTCAGAGTAATTCTCACTGAAAACTGAATAAAGGAACTGACAAGTCTAAACATCACTGAAACTACGACGCCGAGCACGTAGGAAACTTGAATACTGCACTAAAATAGTTTGATATTGCATTAATTCTCCGAAAACTGCTTGCTAAACCTTTAGTTTCACTGAGATTGTAATGCATGCAATCTGGTGTTTCCAATTTAGGGTTTACGGAAGAGAGCATTTTAGTTTTAGCTACAATCAGCAGGTAGACTGGTAAAGCGGACTCCAAAGCTGAAAAAGATTTGAATGCGACTGGGATTAACGCTGAGATGAGATGGAACAGAGCATTTAATGCAGGTGATATACCTAATAAGAAATTGAAATAACTGAGTAATAATATGTACTAATATTATAAATTGGAAAGTGAGTTTGTTTGTTCCGCTTTCACGACGTAACTCCTGAACCGAATGCTTTGAAATTTTGCAGAAGTAAAGTTAGTAGTCCGGATTAAATAATAGGGTAGTTTTTATTTCGGAAAAATTTGACGTTCCCGAGGGAAATCTAAAAAGCGCGATATAACCAAATTCCACGTGGGTGAATCCACGGGCGGAAAGCTAGTCATTAAATAATTAAGTTGGATATACATATAATCGAGTAAAAAATCACTATATTATACAATAACAGTAAGTATATAAAGAAAATAAAATTCTGTCAGCTCTATAGATATCCTTAGTCTTTGTTTAGAGGTGGGAGATCAAACAACCACTCAGTTTACGTTCTGCGTACGGCAACATTAAAGCTAGGACCGATACTGTTTTCATGTAACCACATCAAAAAGCTTAGGCACCTCATGAATCTTTGAAAGGAAGTAACAAAACTTATGTAAACTTTTAACTACCACTTTTCGTAACGTACATAGAGTGTACACACCTTACAGTACACTTAACTATCAGAAGTCCATTTTAGTTCTTCTCACATAAAAAGGCAAAAATAATATTACCCAATTAATGAAAGACAAATTGTCTTAAAGAGCAAAAGTAACTCTTGTTTTTTTATATTAATCGGTGAGCCAGCCTTTAAAGATAAACATGCGGCTAAACCTGACTAATCGCTTCAAAACCGACTACAACCACAGCGTTTAACAAAAGTACACAGTACACAGAATTGCACTCAAAGAGATTTAAGAAAAATAGAGCGGGCATTTGTCAAAATCGCTTAGAAAAACTGTGATCCCATGGCTCAGTTCCGCCATCTAGTACAATGTAGCAAAATTAGATCGACAATTGGAGACATCACATAGTAAAAACGAAAAAAGTTTATATAAAATGTATTCAGCTATTGCCCGGTAGATGTCCAGTGTGGTCTATGTTGCCAGATCCGATTTAATACCCTAGTATAGTTCAAATCGGGTAAATAAATATTGAAAAGTAAATAAATTAAGTGAAACTTGTCTTGTACAAACATCAAAAACTGTTTTAGAATTTTATTCGCTACTATTAATTTTCCGTGACACCGTCTATTGGCATTTTAGATGTGTTATGATTACGAATTATTATAACAATCAGTTTATTGCGATTTTTGAGTGTAATAGACTTTTTACGCCATAAAGCGCATTTTGTTTTGCAATTTTCGTTTGCATTTCATTTTTAGCTAAATTATTCTTTTTACACGTTTGTTTGCAAATATTTTTAAATGGCAATGTAAAAATCTGTGGTAGGGTTTGTATCAATTCGATATAAAGTTATCGATAATATTCAAATAAGTTACTACGACGATGTTTTTTCGCATTATGATAGCTTGAAACAAAAACAAAAAAAATGTAAGAAGCAGAAAAATTATAGGTAATTTTGAGTTTACAAGTTTCTTATTTATATATTTAAGGGACCCTTCAATATTTTATTATTTTTATTCTTAGTACTTGTTGTTACAGCGGCAACAGAAATCTCTGGAAATTTCAACTGTCTCGCTATTACGGTTTATGAGATACAGCCTGGTGACAGACGGACAGACGAACAGTGAAGTCTCATGAATAGGGTTCGTTTTACCTTTTAGGTACGGAATCCTAAAAATCACAAAGTAGCTCGCAATCTTTGTACTACATACAATATGTAAAGAAAACCCTGTCCGATCCGTGAAGGTATTGTTAGGTATCGATAACTGATTCTACTAATGCCTACAAAGCCGGCCAAAACTTAAAAAAAAACGGCCTTAAAAAAATAAGTATTATTTCGCAAAAAGAGGTAACTTAAAAAATGTGCGGTAGGCCATACAGGCGCGGGCGAAGGGGGGCAGGGCACGCGGTCGCATCGCTATTCGCTCAGAATTATACCGTCAAAAATAATTTTGTCACTTTTTAAAAAGTACCAAATTTTGAGGAAGTTGGAATTAATTCGCGGGAAAAAAATGATTATTTCAAAATTCACTAGTATTGTTACTATGATGATTATGTAAAATTTCATATTATGTTATTTGATCATGTGTTTACCTAACCTTTATTATCCTTACGGGTCGGACAGGGTTTTCTTAACATATTGTATACGTACCTACATATTTTATGAATATATTTCATTATAAATAAGTTATATAATTTATGTACTTATCCACTTAACAGTAAATTTTATCCCAATTTTTACGTTTAAGTGGAAAAGACAAATTAATAACTTACTGTTTCATTTCTAATACAAGGTAACGATTCTTTTTTTTTTTCAATTTGATCGACAAGTCTTTCCAAAGTAGATGTCTTCTCTTTTAAAATGCATTGAGCATAATTTTGACGAAGCAGACGAAAGCCAATTTTCTTCTCTACGGTCTATCTGGACAAATCGTATCCACTTTTCCCCTACAACATTATTTTTATTCGGAAACCTAAAATAACAAAAACCGAGGTAAATGAATAGTAATTGTTCATTCAATTTTGTTTTTTAATATGACATGATTTTGTTTAAATAGAGTTAATAATAAATACACTAGAAATATAGCAATATTTTAAGTTTATTTAGCTATATTTGAAATGTCAATAAAATATAACAAAATGTTTTCAACTTAATAATTATTATCGATAACTAAATCGATAAACAACATTACTACATCTCTACAAGAAAATAGTAAAACTACTCAACAATAGAGGGCGCTTATTACAATAATGGAAAAGTTTCTAGAACAATTTAAGAATTTATTTAAATTTGAAATACAGACGAAATATAAATAATTCATAGAAAAAGATTTTGAAGTTAGGTCCAGTCGTTTTACCATAACAAGATGTACAGTAATACAAAGCGCAACATAACATATTTCCTTAGAAAATATTTATTTTTGGTGGACACAAATACGTCTTGACGCGCAAACTAGACTGAGCGACTTTTGACCAGTTTGCCAGAAGTATTGGATTACGATTTTGTTCTTGATGTCCTGTCTATTGTAAATATAATTTTAATGTCTTTGATTGCACTGTTGAACAGAGACAGTGTAAAAGGAACAAATCCGTCGACTTCCGATACAAAAAGCTCGTCACTTCCCCGCGGGTTTGCTTCTCAGAACTAATGAAATGTACGTAAATAGTCCACTGTCGCCGGTGGGACGGAACCGCGCGTCGGCGCCCAAACGCACCGCTAGACAGACCACTGATTGATAGGGGTGACATTGAAAAAAACCACCATTACACTTACGGGATATCCGTTTACTTAAATACAACACTATTTATTACATCTCGAATCGCACCGACAACCCTGTTTTATATTACCGACATTTCAGTTTCGACAACCCTAGAATAACATCAATTTTCTAAAATGTTTACATTTGAGAGCCCGTTCGTCCATACAGTTGAAACAGAAGATAGTTTCTATTTACATAACCGCAGAGGATCGCTAGAATTATATTCAGGGGCTTTATTGTAGCTATAAATTGTCAATAAAAAGGACAATATAAATTCATTCTGTTTAATGTTTTGAGTGATTGTGAATTTAAACGGCGAAATGGAGAATAAAACTTGGTCATAACTCCAATCTTGGACAATTTATCATACGAAATGGCCAGGGTCAACACGGTCCATTGCCTCCATAAACTTTTAAAACTGCAGGGCTACATTCACAAAAATATATTACATGTGATCCGCACATAAAATTCAACGCTTGGATAAAAGACACGCACGAATTGAACAAAATGTAAATGCCAGTAATGCAGAAATTGTACAGTATTATAGTCAATTACCCGCCTGATTAGTCGATAATCGTGACAAGTTGTAGTGATACTTGAAACATATATCGAATACCGACAGTATACTGTTTCACTATAATGATGATTAACGCCCGCATACAAGTTGACAGAGACGATGAAAAACTTAACGACAGAAAGTAGACTTGGTATCGCAGCTGCTTACGCCGGTGTGATGTTTACGTACTCCCACGTCTACATCTATACTAGTCTATACTAGTATATAAAGCTGAAGAATTTGTTTGTTTGATTGTTTGTTTGTTTGTTTGAACGCGTTAATCTCAGGAACTGCTGGTCCTACTTGAAAAATTATTTTTGAGTTGGATAGCCCATTAATCCAGGAAGGCTTTAGGCTTTATAACATCCCGCTGCGACCAATAGAAGCGGGGCATAACTAACTCCACGATAAAGTTGCTGGCGGCCGCTAGTAATGTATATTTCACAAAGTTTTCGCATCACCCAGTTTATTTTATATGCGCTAAAACTTGATTGGTCAATGTATTATTTTACGTAATATGCGATCAGCATTCACATATCATTTAGCACATCAGCCGAATTTCATAAACTCATCATTCTCGTTATTGACAACGTTTAGACATCAAATTTATCGTGAAGCTAAATTTTAAATTGGCATTGTGCTAAATATTAAATGTCACGATAGCTAATAAAGTATTTGCATTTGTGAAAACAATTCAAGTTTGATTTCATGACTGTAGTTGGTAGCGATACCATTTGTCTATGTCAATTAGTATTAGTGCGATGCACGACTATTCGCGTTCAAATTAATTCATTTACGCTAAGAAAGCTGAAAAACAAGGGACTTAGTATTACTCAACCAATGTTTACTTCTGCAGGCTGACTCAATTGAGCTAAACTTAGAACACGGTAACAGATTTAAGTCTTAAAATTATGTTTAGAAGAACAACGATAATCTCTTGTCTCTGAGCACAATTGACAAGCTATTTGTTATACCTGACAAATGATATATTTTGCTATAGGCCTTTAGTAAATATTCATGAATGTTGCGAACTTTGTATTTTAAATCTTTTTAGATTTTGTTCTCGATTCATCTCTGATGGCGGCGCTACAGAATTTAATGCTCGCTTTTATTGAACACATAGGTACTTGAAGACAAGGTTTTTTTAAGACTTTTCTCCACACTAGAAAATTACTCCTGTATCGTGGGTGCGTTTATAAACATTTAAACTCATATAATATCCAAACAGCCAGAGCCGGAACAACTACCTGTTAGGCCATACAAAAGCTTTTTCGAATCAAACCCGCGACATGCAACGCAGCAGTCGATCGCTCAGCCAATGTGCCAATATATATTCATAGAATTATTTTTCGGGCAGCAACATAATTTTACCAAAATAAAAGAAGTTTTTGTTATTCCTTATAAAACAGCTACTCGCCAGTGAAAATCCCATCAAAATCAGTTTAGCCGTTTCGGAGATTAACCGAAACAAACAAATATTTATTTTATATAGGTATTATGGAAGAAAAAAGTCTTGATTGAGAAGCGCATACATGATTCTTCTAATAACGCATACCTAACTGGTTGGACCAGGCAATGGAACTTCCTATGTCATAAAAAATTATGGGATATAAAGAACATCACTACATAATTATTAAAAGAACAAAGTCGATTTCTCTTTCCCTATGTGCCTATGTATGATTAAATCTTTTAACTACAGAACGTATTATGATGCGGTTTTTTTTAATAGATAGAGTGATTAAAAATACCTAAAGGTGTATGTATAATACATCCATTAAATAGCACCACCGTCAACCAACATATTATATACAACTTCCCAACATCAACTGTTGGGTAAATGCCCGCCCGACTCAACACCAGTCCGGTCGGAGGATCCTCCTTTTCTATGGAGGGTGAGTTAACTACACTGTTCCTCTCACCTATAAAACAGGATGTACCCTATTACGATAGTAAAATAAACAACCAACCAACCAGCATTAATTAAATTAATAGATTTGAAAGTTGTTGCTTAGCAGTTAGTACTAATTAAGTATAAAAACTAGTTGACCAAAAAACTAAAACGGACATTTAATGTAGGTAAATAATACGTATCGAGTAACAAAATGTTGGTTAATGTGTTTCTAAATTACTAATGATAGTGCAGCACAGTTTGTAAATATGTCCCTGGTTACTGACAGAGATAAAAGCCGTTTGAACAAGAATGGAAGCGAGCGTACTTCCAACTACCCACAATTTTTGTAGCATACGGCTTAGCGCCACATTTGGTTAAATTATGTACCTGTTATTGGAAATTCTCATTGCGACGTTACATAACGTGTTTGTATAACAGCTATAATATTTAACATTACGAAGTTTAATATATGTAGGTAGGTGCATACTAAGATACTTTTAATACTAATGATAACTTGGGTGGCAAAATTATACCGTTTCCGTCCTCCGTACCTACATGAATTTACTCAAAGCGATGTGCTTTGACTAAATTCAGGTATTGAAAATCTCTACGATAGGATACCTATTTCTATTCTGAAAGGAATAATTAATTATATGGCTATTCTAGAACGAACACTTAAAAAGAATTTGGTCATTAATTTTATACTTTTCGCTGTAACGAATCTCCTGGCTACATATGTAATGTCTTATGTCAACAACATTTTGCACCATGTCAGACGACTAAGAAATTATTTTTTGAGAATATCTAGAAAAATAAACTACTATTTTTATCCACCACCTATTTTTATATACCACTATTTTTATCTGCCGCGACTTTGTCCCCAGTTTATGCGAAACTTCTTATTTCCCAATTCCACCGCAACGCATCGCATCACCTGCAGACGCTATTATTTCAGTTTTGCATAGCGATCTCCGACTTTTCTTTTTGTTTAGCTCCGCGACGATGATGTTAAACAGCCTCTAGCCTTCCGCAAGAATTGGGCTATCAAATAGTTGTTCCAGAATGAGGACTTCCAGAGATTTGCGCTTTCAAACAAACACTTTTATTTTTATTATTAGTTTATATAATAACAAAAGTATAAAAGCTTTGTAAACAATATGCAGAACCCGGTGCAAAAATACCCGTTATCGGTTATTCCCGTTACTAATATACCTCTAATGGGTTTTCGGCACTTGAAAACTAGCCAGAAACGATAAAATGCGCATCTGGCTACTCAGGCGCGTCCATATTGATATATTGCCACGCTTTATGTTTCAATTTGGTGGCAAAATTCAACTAATCGCTTCCGAGTTCTTAGATATTCTGAGTAAACTTTTATTAACTTTCTTTCTTTCGTTGTATCGATTTAAATAATGTTTCTAAATATAATCAAATAAATTTGAATCAACTTTTGGTTAGCTTGTTCCAACATCAGATTTGGAAACAACAGTAAATGCCAAATCCTAAATAATTTGTCTGTGAACGTGAAACATTCTCAGAAACTATTCAACCGATTGTAATTGAATACATTATTTAAAAAAAAAACACACGTACTTACGACGAAAACGCAACTGGTATAAAATGTAATTTAACGATATATAAACTTGAGGCTTTAATAATAATAATAATAATAAGTATAGTAAGTAAGTAAGTATAGTATCTTGACTTGGCTCACGAGGTTGTCGACATGTGGGAAGTGGATTCAGCAATCATTGTACCGATAGTCGTGACAGCCAATGGCTTAATAGCCAAGAGCCTCGACCAACACCTCAGGAGGCTCTCGTTAGGCAGCTGGATCAAGGGCTTGATTCAGAAAGCGGTACTGCTGGACACGGCTCGCATCGTCAGGAAGTTCCTCTCTCTGGAGCCCTGACCGCCGGTAGCTTGGACCCTGTTCCCGATACCGGTGGGCTACTATTTTTTATATTTTTAAATGTTTTTTATGTATTTTTTATGTAGAAATATTTAAAAATGTAATTTATATGTATATACTATGAAATAAAGGAATAATAATAATAATATTTATTTCATCAAGAAAGGATCAGATTTCACATAGTTATAAAGGTTTATGTAAACAAATAACTGATCTATACACCAAAAGAGGAAACTCTGCCTCTCAAACTAGGCGGTAGCCTGTATCTTGAGAGACAGTGATTCGTTGCTTTAACTAATGATTAATACTAAAGTGGACTGGGTCGTACAAGATTAATGATTGGTCGTGATAATGCCAAAAATTTCAATTTCCTACGCTACATTTGTGAATGTGTGTGTGCGTGAGTGTGTGTGTGTGTGAGAGAGAGGGTGTGTGTGTAGTGTGTGTGGGTGAGTGTAATGGAGAAATTTAGGAAGTTAGGTGACATACTTGAGTAAGGATTCAGTTTCCAGATAGTCACGCTCCAGAAGCCATTCCATCAATTTTGATTTTATTTCATATTTATTTAGATTGACAATATTTAAATTTTTGTGAACTTGTTTGTATATGTGTGTGCTTAAAGTATAGTATTGGTGTTGTGCAAAGGTAGTATTATGTGGGGTACCTATCGGTAATTGCTTTCTTTTTGTGGGGTCAGCTTGGGGAACGCTTTACGTTGGTAATGTGAAGTTCTACGCAAACACGTCAATTTTACTGCCGTATTTTATAATTTCAGAACGGATATCACAACATTAATTTTGATATTTTCGTTCATGGTCATGACTATAAAAAAAATTCCGAAGTTAGAGATACAAAACACTGTCGATTCAGTTCGAACTCGGCAACTCAAATTAACTTGATTTCACTTGCAATGTGTTAAATTGCCGTATCTACCATTGAAATATCAGTCAAGACAAAGAAACAATGGACTATTAAGATTTATTAAGCATGTAGCAGTTAAGTACTTTCCAAGCAATCGGTTAGGCAGTGGTCTGGGCCTGGCTGGTTGCGTAATAGAGCGTAAAGCCTGAAGGCTTAAAGATGCCCTATCTTGCCCAATATGTGACCTCATTAAGATGTTAAGCATTAGAAAAACTCATATAACGTTTCCTTGTTCATGGTTTTGTTGATGAAAGAATCTGCTTTTTAAAGCTTTTTGTTAGATTATCTGAAATAATTATCAACTCATCGTTGCTCACTAAATACACATTAGGTGCCTTAATACCCATGTGAAAAAAAACTGATATTCAATATTAAAGATCACTGGAAAGCGTGAATTTGAATAGTTAAACTATGTACTTAACACTATTGTCGCATATCGTAAATTAGATCTCATTTCTTTCTAAAAAAAAAATATAACAATAATATAGATACGATTTCGTAATACCTACCATAGGGAAAACGGAAATTGCGTAACTGTCGTAATATAAAACAATCGACCACAAAAGAAAAATATTTAACAAATACTTAACGAGTCACGATTATCTCAAGACAGTGGAATAAAGATACTTTCGGACTAAGAGTTTAACAAAATCGTGACCACGACTAACAAGTACAGTAACAGTAGTTTGACTAGCCATTACTGTTTATACTAGACCTAGAACTACTCTTACCAATAAAAAAGTATAGGGAAATTATTTTTATCTTACTTCAATCATATGTCGCCATACGCCACAATTACGGCTATCAATTAATTATAAAACAAACATAATGAGCGAAGAAAAAATAATTGACATTGACCATTAAGTGATTCTTAAATAGCCACACGAAACAAAGGAAGTATTGAAGATAAAAAGAATCTAAAGACGAGACGTGAAAAAATGCATTAATTGGTGACGCGGCTAAAACGAGAAGGCCCGAAATGCATGTAAGACTATACGAAGTTCAAAGCGTAACAGAAGTGCTAATGGGCGGACTACATTATTTATGTATTTATGAGAACTTTCGGTAATTAGGAACATTTTTATGTTGCCGACAGTACTCACCGTCATATATTATTAATTACAAAAAGTGGATTTGGTCCAAAGACCATAAGAGTTTACACAACGCTGTGACCGATTACATAATATAAAATAGCGGGCACATACATTATGCGCCACCAACCAACAAGCAAAAACCTTGTAATGTGACCACTTTGTATTCATTAGGTATGAATGAAACTAACAGATACGTCAAATACAAAATAACAAGGTAATTAGTAAAATGAAAATTTAAATGCATTTCAAGGAACAATGAAGAAGTAAAGGAAGCTATAAATATAGAGAGTCGTAGAGCCCTCAATGATGATATTCCGGGAGATGCGCTTTGAGATGATCTTATGAAGGAAGAGATTAGAGGACGTGATGACAACCTAACTGGACGTAACGCTACATTACTTTTAAATGAAAAGATAAATTAGTAATTCAAAAGAAAAAGAATGTGACAATGCATCATTTCTCAACTGAGAATGCACAATGTAGGTGGCATTTTAGTTATGGTACCAAAACATCTTCGCCTGACAAGATTGTATAGGTGCCAAATGTTTAAACCTACCTACACCTAGCAATAACCAATGTTTAGGATGCAAATTGGCCAATTTTAAAAACTCGGTCCTCCCACACTCTGCTCTCAGGACATACTTTCTTCCATTGAAAAAATAACCACCTACGCGAGTGTATTGACACGATTCATACCGGTTTCATAATGCAAGGCGGAAATTTCGGATTTTTGATTTGTTACATCACTATAGTTGCAAATATATTCTTCATGAATAATTGTGTAAACGCAAACATGTTAAGTGTGAGTTCTATCAAAGTAGATGCTTCAGCTAAAGGTTCCTCGAGTCATTCAACGAAGACACTTTTAATATTCACAACAAGCTTGTTTGGAACTGAGAAGTAATTACGATCATAATGAGGCATTAAGGTGTTCTCCTTGTTATTTTACAGCGTATTATGCTACGAATCTTAACTGCTATAGAAAGTTTCCGCAAAAATAGCTATCCACACTTGGCGCTTTCACGATCATTGCTGTTTTACTCATTAACTCAATTGCTGCGTGTTACAAATACAATTGCTTATTTCCTACAAAATTCACAGCAAATGTAACTATAGTTTTTATCTATACTATTTTAGCAACTATAAGATTACTAAACACGTTTCCAATAATTGTTAAGATAAGCATATTATTCATGAGACTATAAGGGAAAACCAAAACGACCATAATGAAAGAAGTAACACCACCCACATCGCTGGGCTATCGTTTATAATTGGCAATACACATCCGTTGTTAGACAGACACTTTAATGCATTTATGTCAATAATATTCCCTTCTACACGTCTACTTAAATGCAATTTGATGAATTAGACGAATACACAATGTAAACATGAACGTTTCCTGAGCGTTATTAAGGTCAAGGAAGTTTATTCGCAGATCCATTCAACCATGTTCGGATGTTGTCAACTGAGTTTGCCCTTCGTTTTCAACTTTCCAACAACATGACATATTAATGCGCTGCCTGGATAAATTAACAATTTTGTAAAAAAAATAATATAATTAAGTAGAGAATAGTTAAGAGGTCTGAGCCAAGATTTCGATAGAAATGAAACTGTAGTGTCAATTTTGGCTTAAATTGAACAAAACTGAAAAGAATATTTTTGGTTGAATTTGAGCTTGCCATTTAAGGAATGTATTTACTGCATACATGTGCAGTAAATACATTTCTTGCGTACGTGCCTATTCATTAGTCAATACTGAAATGAGTGTTACAGGTACCTTTGCACTTGCCGTATCCATTAAGTGATCCCCAACGATTCTTTTTAACGTCCACACCTCCACTGCAGATATTCAATTCACTGGAGAATAACTTGTGATGTATAAGACTCTTATTATTGTTCTTAGAGTCCGAGTGAAAAAATGATACGAATTTATGAAGCGGGCTCATCGTGAGAAATTAAACTTTATTTCCGCATAAGGTTATAATACTTTTGAAGATGACAAAGTTGAAAACTGTTTCACAAAACGGAGAAAAATCGCCATAAACCATGACACTCTGACAAAAACACCGGCTAAAAATCTTGAACTTTCTGCTAAGTTAGGTAAAATGATTAATGGAATTAATAAAATAGCTAAGCACTAATAGTTGTTATTGAGCACTGCACGGAAGAGCTCGGCTGTGAATGCGACTAAGTTTTTTGTCGTCACTGTGCTAAAGCGCGCGCGCGTGTCCCCGGCCGCTCTTTTACCTATTGCCAGTGCTTCGCGGCCACTTTCATCAAGCCGACAGGGACTTTCATTAGACACCGCTTACCCTCTATGTGGTGGTTTGTCATGCTCCATATTTTCCATAACTATATTAATTTCATGGTTGCTTTTCTCTCAAAGAAACTATATTATTTACGTAGTTTATAATGACAATATTTTAATAAATACATTATTTTAACCCAACTTTATATATTTATTCCATATCGGGTAAGTGATACCTACTCATCATTTATTTACTAAAAGACTTACATGAATAACATCAGTGTTATTTAAATAAGGGTTAGATATGGCTTTTACAGATTTGCAAGGCCCAATGTAGGGAAATCTATCTTCAATGTATCTTCATGGACAGTTTACTATTGTGAGATTGACATTTTTTATAAAATAATCATAATTATTAATAATCATGATTTCGTAATAACTTTAATGTTGTTATGTTTTCTTTCATTCTCTCTTTTTGTTGCTTACATATTTATAATTATACATTGAAATAAATAAATTGAAGGGTTAGCTCTTCGCTTACATATGTAAGGCATAGCAAGCATTTCCACGCCTAAATGGAGACTCCTTGACATGTAAACTTATTTTATTAAAAAACTTTGATGTTAACATGCATTATAAAAACTGGTTGTTCCTCTAACAACGTCACTAATGATGGAGTTCACAACCAAAACTTGTTGCATTAGTATACGCATAAGATTACAATAAATTATGTACACCTTGCAAAATTTAAGATCGTTGAGTTGACAGTTCAATAGACGAACATGAAATAACGATACATATATAAAGCTACAGGCACATACTACTTACACAAATGAAAGCATCTTCAAACCATGTGATACCCTTCACTAGGTGCCATTTATTACCACCTTCTACCACCACTAGGACACTGATCACATGTGGGTAGATATTACAATAGCCAAGATAATAATCACTGTGTGAATCCTATACAACTTCAAAAACGGTTTCCAAACCATTATACAGCGTTCTTACATAAGTTCTGGCACACGTAACGTGGTGGCTACAGTTTATTGTATTCGCTTTTTCTTTTAATTACACATATAAAAGAGCACATTCGTAGCCACTGCTCGATAAAATGACGTCATGAATTTTTAGTAACCCTATTCGTGCACATTAGGTGCGGGTAATATTCTCCTTAAAATGTTTATTGCTTATCTTTTCGTCTACACGCTTACTGCATAGAGATTCATCTGTATTCTCTTCATACTGTGATAATTGCGTTACGTAATTATAACGTCAATGAGTGCGAATGTAAATGTGGATTATAAGAAGCGGATGAGGTAATCAGACTCCGGAATACTGATCATAATGTCGGTCCTTATGATAAATTAATTCTTTCAAGATTATTCAGACTTCAAGCTGTGTAACATTTACAAATAATATCCATATTGCTAATTCAATAATTGGCTAACCATAGGCATTTCGTTAGAACTGTTTTTTTATATAATTATTTGTATAAGAGAGTTGTGCCTTACACAAATCTTGCAAAAAGGTTGCCAATATAATTTTGTCTGCAAATAACAACAATTATACGAGAGTGACTTTAAGCCAATGTGATCATATTTGACTGTATTGATAAACTACTCCATGTAAGGCTAATCACATTTACCGATCAGAGGACTAAGGTGCGTATTACAGAACGTCACTCAAAACTCAAGCTCTACTTAAGTCTCGTTTCAAGCCATTTGATTGGTTGAAACTAGTTTTAAGTAATGCTTAAGCAGAGATCAATGCTTGAGTTTCCTTCTGTAATACGGACCTAATTCTACTAATTTCAAGAACGTTTACAGTCTGATCTCAGTCTTAATCTGTCAAAAAAAGGGTCTAATTTCTCCACATACCTATTGACAAGTTATTGACATTTGTTTCTCGGTGAATAAGGGAGCGACTAAATTTTGAACGTTTTAAAACACGAGAATTGGCTCTCCGTTATATGGTGGACAGGCTAGCAGTGTAATTGCGTAACTCACATAAATGACAATTGATAGCAATGCTTTCGATTTTGACAGTTCATTTATCATTTACGTTATTTATATCG
The DNA here is from genome assembly GCA_017933935.1 of Sesamia nonagrioides. Lineage (NCBI taxonomy): Eukaryota > Metazoa > Arthropoda > Insecta > Lepidoptera > Noctuidae > Sesamia > Sesamia nonagrioides. Next base: position 103,417 of record JADWQK010001503.1, on the reverse strand, counting down.
TTTAACAAAAGAACTTTTCAATCCTATTACGTAATGGATTCGGAATATCTTTCATATTGGGATTGAAAGTACGTTACGTTAGTAATTATGGGCAGTTTTGTCTATAGAAAATATTTTAATTTCTTAATTTAAGTACACAACTCCTACAACTATAGAACACGTGTACCCCAAGGTACTACGCTGCATCTGTATTACCCAACTTTTCATTCATGTCATATAGAAAGGTAAATACTTCCGCGCTATCTTAGGAACATGTTTGGTACCTATACCTAGCCGTCTGATTACTACCATACGTCGAAGACACGTGAAAGATAAAAACGGACTTGACATTAAGTACCTCTGCACGTAGCCAACAGATAAATAAAACTCCTTTTAGAATCGCTATTGTAATTTTATAGTCCCGTTAGGTACATCGAAAGTAATTAAAATTCGTTCCGTTTTTTACCGCATCTTGGCGTTTTTATTGCCTTACTCAGTTTGTTTTATATACTTTTGTGGAGCGATGCAAAAGGTTTATTTATTCTAAGTATATTGAATTATGTGCACATTAGCCCGCTTTATTTCGGTAAGAGTCTAAGAGTAGGTATTCTAATAGATTTTTTGATTTTTGAATGTAATATAACACGCATGTATTACCTGAAAGGTTTTGCAGAAGAGTAAGTAGAGTAACAAGTACATATGTACAATCCGTGCATCACCAATATTTGATTACAATGTAATACGAGGTGAGCCTACTTTAGACTTATTTATTTTAGAATATTTTACCCATAATTTTTATATCGCCCATAGGTGTTGAAATTTTCAAACTAAGTACAGTAGGTACTTATTTAATATATAAAATTCTCATGTCGCGGTATTTGGAGTTAAACTCCTCCGAAACGGCTTTCTCGATTCTCATGAAATTTTGTGTGCATATTGGGTAGGTCTGAGAATCGGACAACATCTATTTTTTATCCCCCTAAATGTTAAGGGTAATCCACCCCTAATATTTTTTTAATATAGATCTATATCGCCCTTTAAAGCATATGATTTAAATAAATAATTTCGAAGATATTACAAATTTAAAAATTGTGGGGCGTCGCATTTGCGGCGGTACCAGCCGGTTGGGCGGCGGGCGGCTATGTTTTTTTTATACAACGTTAACAGTTTTTTTTTTGTAATGTATTTAATATCAGCATTGCACCCGTGCGAAGCCGGGCGGGTCGCTAGTTTATTTATATAGTTTTATCAGTACTTTCTTGTACTTCACAAAAATATATAATTTTCTTGGTGGTAGGCCATAACATCGGCTACCGGTAGAAGTTACCACCCACCAGACAAAGTCTTACAGCCAAGCGATTTGTCGTATTCCGGCATGATGTCTGGTGAAGCCGTACGGGGGACGGGTCTGAGCAGTTGTGTTGCGATGTGTGCCGGGTACGATGCACCAAATGTTGTTGTTGTTGTTGTGTGTCGGGAGTTTGGTGGAGGAGGGTCTCCAGTTCAATCTCCCTCTGGCACAGCATCGTTGGTCGTATTGTTGGGTTTAACATTGCATCACCTTCTTTTTTTTTCGGTGTGGAAATCCTCATTGGATGTCCGCCGCCCTGGGTTGGGCGACGGGGTCTGTCAGACTTTTACTGACTAAAACCACCCCGGAGTCTCTTCTATCACGAGCAAACACGTGAGGCCGCGGGAGTCTAAATTCTTCCACGGCCCCACACCCTCGTGCTGGCCCGGTCTGTCCGGGCCCCGTCTCCTGCACGGGGTAGTGGGGTGTTAAACTACCCCGTGCATCGCCTCAGGGGCGTGCGTCGACACCCGCGCGCGCCTCCGCCTCGGGGTCTATCGAATAGGGGGCGGGGACTTCCCCATGTCCCTCGCCCCTGGACCCATTCATGGGGGGCAGAAGTGGGCGTTATCCGCCCTTCTTCGGCACCCGGTGCGTCTTCTGCGGCCCGGGAAGGGAGTTGAGATCTCCCACTCCCGTTCCGCAGCTTCCTTCTGCGACATCAACTCGCTCAACTGCCGTCTTCCTTCCTATTCACATGATTTTTAAGTGAATAGGCTTAATAAACTAGCGCGCTTTACCATCAACGATTGCATCACTACTTACCATTACGCGGAATTACGGTCAAGCGCTAGTTTATAATTAGTAAAAAAATATACAACGTTATTTTTTGTTTATGCGAAATCTGAATATAATTTGTTCAGAATAAGCAACTGAATTGATACCAATCATTTTTACACCATGTTATATTTTTTCCCAAATGCATTTAGAAATTGTTGCTGTATGGCCGCACGCACCTTACGATAGATCCTAGTACTTGCGCGCGGCCAACAGCTGATGCCAGAGGTCAAGGCACCGCGCCCGCCCGAGCGGAGCTTTGACTATATTTTTGTTGGGTAGGTACAACCAAGTAGAATAGCAAGCTCATAACTTTGTGGTTTTTCATGATATCTTTTTGAAATTTTGTACATAGATTCTTTACTTAAAAATACTGGACACATGTGGTTGCGCATAAAAAAAAATGTTGTAGGTATATACGAGTATGTATACCTATCAAAAACTACAAAATATACAATAGGTTGGAATGTTCTCAATGTTCACTCATGCCTAACCTTATTGTATATGCATTAGGGCTATCTTTCGTGAGTACTAAACTTAAAAACACAAATTGTGTCTTTCGTCCTTGTGTATATTATGTACTAGCTTTGCGCCTGCGGCTTCGCCCGCGTGGAGTTCGGTTATATCGCGCTTTTTAGATTTCCCTCGGGAATATCAAACTTTTTCGGGATAAAAGGTATCCTATGTCCTTTCTCAGGGTCTAAAGATTGTCTGTGCCAAATTTCATTACAATCGATTCAGTAGTTTTGGCGTGAAAGCCGGACAGACAGACAGACAGACAGAGATACTTTCGCATTTATAATATTAGTATGAATTAGAAACGTTATTGTTATTGCTTCAGAGGGTTTCGAACGAAATCAATGTGATAGTCGGAGACTTCGTCTCAATCACGGAATGGAGAATAAGTACCTATTTTTATCTGTTCTATGGTCTCAATAGTGCGATATGGCGCTAACATCTTTACAACACAGATTAAATAAATGCTACTATGATACTGCCCTATTTGAATGATGTATTTTAGACATTTTGATAAAAAAAAAATATTATTTTTGCTAAGTACTATTTTTGTACGCCTTTGCAGGCCACACACACACCTACTGAAACACATACCACACACATACACACCTACTGCAACACATAGGTACACATACCTACACCACATACCACACACCTACCGGACATACCTACTGAAATGTTTTTTTTTTCGTTACTTCGAACTGATTGAAAATCTACACACGTGTTAAACAAATAAATATAAAGGGTGTATCTGACATCGACGCGACCATGGATTCAGTCCATGATTCTGAGCCCCCCAGTGGTGGAATTTTTCGTCGGCTTTTTCATGATTTAAAAAAAATATATGTAGTTTTTTTTCACTTCAGACCGTTCACAATTGCTATACTTTTATAACCCAATAATATTTTAAAGTAAAAATTAAATAATTCGCTAATTACATAAAAAACCGCAATGAAAACAAAACCCGAAAAACTATCTTATCAGCTGATTTAATAGAGTTCACATCAGGGATCAACGTCATACCTGCAAACCCGCACCGCGGCACGCTTGCAACGTTCACAAGCCAAGCCGACACTTTTTTTTTAAACAGTGTGTTTTCTGTAACCATTCATTAACGACATAAATGACTATCATAATTTTATTAGTGGCATGCGGTCTAGCCTTTTCGCGAAGTTTGCGTCACGATGTCAGATACACCCTGTAGGTATGTATGTTGTCTTGTGCAAATCCCGCACCCCGGCCATCGGTAGGCGGTTGGAACCATGTTGGAACACTGCAGTGTTATTATTCTAAGACCGTGGTGGTTTTAGCCGGTAAATGTCCAGAATACCCCTCTGTCATATCAATGATGGAGGGAGTCTATGAGGATTTCCACCACAAAATAATGATGTAATAAGTCATAATATGTAATTGATGGGTAATCTCTAGATATAAATCATCTCCCGATTGTTTAACAATACATTTTAGACATTTGCACGTCACATAACATTAAACATCGTTTTTGAATAAACCCCTTAAGCACTATGGTGTTTATTCATATAAGAGGAACAAATTTAAGTGACGTTAAAAGCTCAAAAATGTATGGTTAAAGAATCGCTAATCACTAGTTAACTTTAAGCAACGTTTATGAATAAGAGGGTTATGTGTGCAATTCACAACGTGTGGTAGAAGTGAAACCTACAATTTTGATTTCAAGATAATGAGACGAATCTAAAATTTTACTGACGCGTTTTACCAAATCACACCATTACTAAAGAAGATTTCACTTTAAAAAGAATCTACTGAATCAATTTTGACAATTATTTAAGTATAAATAGACACAGACGACTGCAGGTCAGGCTACCCGAAACTATCAAATATTCCTAATCAACTTTGAGCCTTAATTTTGTAGGGATAAAGTTGAAAATAGAATAAAGAAATTTGACAGATTGAATTAGCTTGATGTGCTGTCTTTTGTACTTGTACATTACACATGTCTTTATAAAGACACGTTATTTGCGAAAGTATGTATATAAAATATATAAACCCGAGAAAAGGATAGACTTCTTCATGGTAGGTAGTCGGATTTCTACACAAATACCTTAAATATTTAGATAGGTAGTCATAACTTTTACAACTATATATTTGCCCATTATTTGACTTCTGTGCAACAATTGTATGTACATAAATTTGCATTCAAGAATCGATAGACAAGTTTTCATTAACATAAACCTGTTCCAAAACTTTCTATTTAAATAAAAATGCAATAAAGATACTTTTTATTTCGTTGCGATTTCTTAGAAATATATTATTATTCTGAGTGATCGGATATTGTTTGATAAAATTATTGAACAAAGCGCCATCTATCATTAAGCATATAAACGAAATTATAAACCAAGAGCGACAGTGGCGCCAATGGTGAATTTAGTGCTATGAGATTTGATTGGCTTTTTTCTCTTCAGCTCGTTGAGTATAATCAGTGGTGCTGCCATCTATCAGTATTGCCAGATTGCCACCTGCTGAATATATGGTTTTGCTGCTGAATAGATGGCAGCACTGGTAACTTCTTTGTATACAAGGAGTTATTTCGAATCGAAAGAATTCTGATTTGGTATAGTGAAAATCCCCAACAGGTGGATTTTTAAAATCTATTTTAGTGGAAAATTGGGATACGGGCAGGAAGTGGTGAAAAATGAAATGGTACTAGATCCGGAGCTTCGTAGCAGCTTAATAGGAATAATAAGTACCTACTATCCAAGAAGAGGCCAGATTGTGTAAACTAAAGCCAACAGGGAGCAAAACAGTATAAGGCATGGGATTATCATTCAAGAGCAAGAGAAAAGTATTCTCCCAAATAATTATTTCAAACATTTCGGTCTTAGGACCAGATAATGGAACCGAAATCTTGCAATGAATTCACATCATTTTAACGACATCGACTAAACCCATAAACGCAAACTCCCGGAAACTTTCGATACCAAACATGACATTATAATCTAATTAAGTTAAGTGAGTTCCAATAAGGAAGTGAATTAACTTTCCACTGACCTTTATTAGTAGGCAGGGTATTGGGCCTTTGAGCCGGCGGCACTCGGTGGGGCGCAGGCTTTCGGGGCGAAGGGGGCGGGGCCAAGGAAGTGCGTGCGCGCACTGCCACCGGTGATGACGACAACTTCGGCACCACGCCATTCTTCTTAGCTGAAACATAATATAAGACAGTAATGAATACACATTTCAAGAGACCATTTTTCATCTCTACGTCCACATTGAGCATGATTTATATGAACTAATAGTACCTATTTTATCTTCTGTCCCTTTCTCAATTAAATAGCAACAAATAGTTCCACTGAGCTTAAATTTTGTTCAACAACGGAATCAGTTCCAATATTTGCCTATATTCACGTACCTATAAGACGAAGCAGACTTCTGCAATTCTGCCATATTTAATATATTAAAAGCTTTCTAGATCCGCGCCCTAATTGTGTAACAGACTATTACTCTCAATTTAAATCATTTTGAAACAAATCTGTTCCTCTGTACGATCGAAAATTCAGTCTGCTGAACAACGTAAATAATGCAATGAATGTTATTGAACATCAAAATGAAAGTCATTGCTACTGATAATGTCCGCCATTTAGGCGGACTTGTTGATTATATGTTGTAACCAAATACACCACATGCACATATCACAAATGGACAACGTGAATATCGTAGCAAGTAACCAACAGAAAGCGAACAGAATGATAAGGAAACGACCCAGACACTTGATGCAACAATGCGGAGTCAATGCAAAACAGTGATAAAAATAAACCGTTGCAAAATTACGAGAAATAGAAACTAGCCGACGATGTCTCTTAATGATCGAATGTTAGTTCGATTTGTATAGTGATAAATTAACAATAGGATGACAAACGGATGCATCAATCAATGGAATTGAAGATTCTATTATTTTTGACAAATGTACAAAAACGGTGTTATAAGCCACTATTTTCAAAGAATTTGCTGATTAACTGATATACATGTTAACGAAACAATCTGGCATGTAGTGACTCGTGGCTCGTATAGTCTAATGCGCTGGAACTGATCGGACCAGTTACCATCTGACACAGTTTTCAAAGGGCAACCTTTACGAGCCGCCATTGTTTATACTTCGAAGATGTGTTGCGTAACTACACTTACGAAATTGGTTTTGTATGAAGAATATTTTGAATTTGCTTAGTGTATTGTTTTGCTACGGCCTGGTCCTGTCTTTGTCATGACTGCTTTCAAATAGGAGAAGAGACGACTTATTTGCATAACTACAAGTCAACAACTTAAAATATAAAACTATAATTTGTCAACACTGTAATATTTTCAACGTAAACCTATTTTTGGAACTTCACTTTTACAGCTTTGACGTTACCTTGTGGTTTTATCTCCGGTCTATTTATAACTGTCATAATAAAAACAAATTGGCTGATATTTTAAACAGGTATGTATTCCAATGCATTGAAATACAAGCCGTGCCAAATTGTTTTAATTTGGTCAGATGGCCGGAGCTACTTTTAACTCTATGATTAGCGACATATGGAGATCAGAATGAAGGGGAGCAATAGATATTACAAATCTTAGTTTGAATCCTTCATTAAATTCTACCTAATTGTTTAACTGGAATTTGGTGTAGGTGTTTGTTGATAGGTTTAATTACGTTTACTTTTCCGCTCTACTGATTGTCTACTATGATACTAAGCAGTACACACTGCATGTTTTATGTAACCCTAAGACACTTCACTTCCTTCCTGTCTGTGCCTGCTTCTAGTTACATGTATACTTAGATAGTGCACCTGTCTATATCTGCCAACACAAAGTTAATTAAGCGTTTAGGAACGTCTTTTGTCAATTCCACTTAGTTGCCTACAACACGATTTTCTTTAATTAAATTAGCTACTAATTAATCCCTGACATTTAATTAAGGGTCTTTACAATGATGTCCATAGCCGTCATTATTAAGGATTCATTTAAAGAAAACTATTTCCTGGAAAGTCTGAGAAAGTCTTTGTTCCCCGAATGTAACAGAATTGATTTCATTGAGCTCAGGTTCTACGTAGGTATGTTCTCGATATGGTGAGTTCACAAATCGTTTCAGGTCGACCGGTCTCAAGCTAACTAACTAGCAATACGGCGACAAGCCAAGCGTTAAGGCTTGTCGCCGTTTTGCTGGTTAGTTTTACTTCCGATACATATAACTACCTAGTACCTTTTTTATTTTTTTTACACGTGTCTTTAGCCGGATGGTAGTGTATAAACTATAAACGGCACCTTTCACGTCTTCTCACGACTCTCGGCAGTGATGGCCGAGTGTCATCAATCTACTTCAGTGTCAGACACTGTTGTGCTGTCATTAGGCTGCAACTTGATACTTTTTCCAGAGAACGGTACCCTAACGACATGTGTCTGTCAGAGTTTAAGGCCATTTACTTTTAAATGCTGTTTTGGCATCCCGTTATTATTGATTTATAAATAATAAATAAATATTGTAGACGATGTCTCACCTTGAACAGCTTGGGGTTGCGGAGGGGTAGGCGGAGGGCGAGCTGGGGTGGTCGGAGTGGGGGCGCTGTCCCTTTTCTTGCCGTTCCCTGGAAAAGACGGAAAGTAATATTAAATCTATGTACACCGTATGCAAAGGTACACCATTTGTAGTGGAATATAAAGAATAGCTATGAGCACGGAAACATTGGACATATTTTTTATTACTATCATTATAATTCTGACCACTGAAAGATTCTGACCACTGATTCGTGCTGAATTTTAATATTTTTTTAGTGATATTAAATGACTAGCAAATCTAAATATAAACAAATTCAATTGAGGTTCGTTAATTTCCTTAATAACAAAAGACATTCAAAAAACAAGTTAAGTACGCAAAAACGTACACGTAAATAAAAATTAAAAAACGAACGAATTAGTCGAAATTACGTAAAATAGCCTTAGAAAAAGTTACTACATACATTGCTACACAATATAGGTACCTGTTTATTATCTGCATCACGAATCGCATAAGTAGGTAGAAGATATCGTGGGAAGAGCAAAGTCGAGAAATAATATGAGATAACTAAAAGTGCATGGGGAGAATTCTTTTATCAGCTTAGATTATTATGTGATAAACAGTCACTTATGTTAATTGTTACATTAACTAATGAATGCATTATTTAAGAAAACGAAAACAATGTAATGAACAAACGACAGCACATTAAGCTACTACAATCTGTCAAATTTCTTTGTTACGTTTTTAACTTTATCCCTAAAGCATTAAGGCGCAGGTTGATTGGGAATATTTGGCAGTTTGGGGTAGCTTGACCTCTGTCGTCCATACATAAATTGTTTCATTTCAGCATTTTATTTAGCTTTGAGCTTTTCTCCTTCGTGAGTAGAACTAAAGAAAATATCCAGTAATGTTATGTGCTGTTACTATAAGAGGCCTGTGGTTAAAACTGTAATTTGTATCGTGAGGATTGGTAGAATCCGCAATATCTTCAATTACCTACCAATGAGCGCTATTGCTAACATATTGCGACTTCATTGATCTAATCTCGATACTATTATCTAGCTCGGATATTTTTTTCCGTCCGCGACGTGTGTAGGAAAGTATCTCGTTCTTGGTTTCTCCTTTACGAATGTTTGAATGAAGTGAGAGCGTCGGTATTTTTTTCTCTTCTGTGTGACTAATATTCTATTTTTACGGGGTTTGGTATTCGCACTTACTTCCTCAAATGGACCTATGTTCGTGAACGGGGGACCGGTTGTTATTCCAACCACCCCACCCCCTTTCAATAGTTCATTATAACTTTGAAAAAACCTGTGTTAGACCTGGATGCCCCGAGGGTTTCTGTCCTAATCTGTTCCGGTTTTTTTTAATAGTGAATGAAACCTGATACCTGAGCCACCTCATGAACTTTTTGCACTTTCACAGAATTTGATCATCTATACTAACCGGTCTTTGTACAAGGCAACCTAAGTTTCTAGTTGGACACAAATAGTAATATTTCGTTACCTTGCAGAGCTTAATTTAAACTAAAGGTTCTTGAGTTTTATGTAGGTATATTTTATATAAGCTCATTAATTTTCTTATTGAGTAAAAGTCGTACAAAAAGTCATTTCCGCAAAAGTGTTACAAGGTTTAAGATATCACACGGATCAGTTGAACTTATAAAATAGTTGTTAGGATTTAAAAAGGAAGTTTGATATAATATTTTTTAAATACATAGTTTCGTTGCAAACAATAGTCCATTTTGTTGAGGAAGTGTATATGGTTAGATTGGTAATAATCACTGAAATTGCAAATCAACGACTATAGGCCTCGACAATGTTACTGCTTGTTCTAGCTTCATAAAAAACAGTACCAGTCTATGCAATATTTACATAACAGAATAATAATTTCGCTTAGGTCTCATTTTACGAGAACTGCGAATAGTACAATACAAGTATTGCCAGTTAATACTGAGAAATAGCAAAAGTACCATTCCCTACTCTGATTACTTTATATGACGTATCGTTAATGTTGATAAAGTAATATCATTTTCCTGTATCTGTTTGTATAGAGGGGACTGTCTCTGCACTGTACCGAATACATAGCTAATCAACGGTTGCGGTTGCCACAAAATTTACATTAACCCTTCGTAAACATAATTTACATAGCAATCTGAACAATTTACCTTGAAAAGAACATTTTGTAGTAATCATTGGTAACATTATATTGTAATATGTTAACTGCAAAACGTGATAAAGTGATTAGTACTGGCCCTGATTCCATTGTTAACAAACCAAAGTTATTGACGTTCAATGCATTTTATTGTTTTTGTTTGATTTTTCTTTATTTGGTTTTATTTCATTAGTCCTGTCAAATTAGTCAGCGCCTGGCGTATATTGGCGCGGATTCTCTTGTTCACATACTAAACTAATTTTAAGTTAAGTGCATCTTTGTCTTTCCATTCCATTAAGAAAAGGATAGAAGATAGCATTTTAGTTTAATCCTGTCAAATTAAGATATTCCATAGACGGTTTAAAGGAGATTTTAAACATTGCGACCAAAAATACACCAATTTACGTCAGGCGCGGACTAATTTTATAGGTCTAAACTAACATATTATCTTCTGTCCTTTCCTTTACCTTAAATTTAGTTTAGTTTGTAAACAAGGTAATCGGAGCCATTAACGTTTTTTTGGTGGCCATGGTCTAATCTCATCTTAACAGTCTATCATCATCATCAGCCTCTACTCGTCCACTGCTGGACATAGGCCTCCTTCATGGCACGCCAACAAGCTCGATCCTGAACAGTCTATGGAATATCTTAATGTGACAGGACAGAAACTAAAATTTATCTTCAGCCCTATTCTTAATGAAATAGAAAATACAAGATGAAGAGAGAATTAAATTTAAGTTCAGTGCACTTAAATTTAGTTGGCAAGAAAATCAGGGCCATTGACGAACTTTAAACAGGTACTAGGCATGTAGTTAGAAGTGAAACAAGTTAGCAACTACCCACACGAACAGCAGGGTTAAGGGCAAGTTTAGGTTAAGATATGGATTATTTAGTACTTATAGTTTAAGATATAGTTATAAATATTGGTGACCTAGTGGTTAAAACACCAGCCTCTCAAGTATGAGTGTGCAGGTTCGATTCCAGGTCAGGCAAATGTCAATGTAAGTTTTCTAAGTTATATGTACTTTCTAAGTGACTGATTATAAGGAAGGAAAACATCTTGAGGAAACCTGGACATTAAGTCTGAAATCGCCAACCCGCATTGAGCAAGCATGGTGATTACGCTCAATCCTTCTCTGTATGAGAGGAGCCCTTTGCCCAGCAATGGGACGATGAAAGAAGGTCGAAGATGATAGATTATTTGCGTCATAAAGTTACTAATTAGTACATATGCCTACACATCAAATTTTACATTACCACTAAATAAACACTAAATGTCAATGAGAGGTCAGCTAAAACTGGAAATGTATAGCTTATTAATGTATGTGTACCCATCTTTATCTCTGACGGTTATTATTTTCCCAAGAGTGTATTTTCATAATGACAAATGATAACCCTTAGTTAAGATCATATGCATTTTGTCTAACTAGAAAGTAAACAAGTAATAAGTAAATTTGCATATAAAAATCTGATATGGCAGGAGACATGACTACCGTAACATCTAATCTATATCTACTAATATAAAAGCTGAAGAGTTTGTTTGTATGTTTGTTTGTTTGTTCGCGCTAATCTCTGGAACTACTGGTCCGATTTGAAAAATTCTTTTTGCGTTGGATAGCCCAAGGCTTTAGGCTATATACATATAACATCACGCTGCGGCTAATAGGAGCGGAGCACAACTAACTTCACGCGAACGAAGTCGCTGGCGGCCGTTAATATAACATACGTGTCAACTGTACAGGATGCCAGACTCATGACATGATTCTGGAACCACTGCGTTATAAGGTTTCGTGGGTGGAGACTATTTTTTTAACGCACTGGTGTTGAATCAGGGCCTAAATTCATGGTAACAGGTAGCGTGTCGTGCCACTTTGTATAATCGATTGCTTATTGTATAGAATTTAATAATAGTTATGTATTAAAACGTGATGTATATGTATAATCCGGATCGTGCCACATAAGGCTTCCACCTGAGCACACATGCGGACAAGCGGTCTTGATTCACCGCGGATTTGCTGTCCCATAATAGTTTGTAGATATTTTTATATTGATAGACAGACAGCCCGGAATAAACCGCTTTGTTGCCTTTTATTTTAATAGTGTTCCAAATAACCACTGCTACAGCTAGATCCGCAAGAGTTAAAATAATATAATGATTAATTGTTTGTGCATGGCTATGCGGGTAACAGTTCAGTATTACCCACTGCCTAATAGGAAAACTAAACCGGCAATTCAAACTGATACGAACAACAGCAGGTCAAGCTACCAAATATTAAATTAAAATGTAACTAGGAAATATTCCCAACCAACCTTGAGCCTTAATGATTTGGCGATAAAATTGTAAATCTAGTAAAAAATATGCGAGATTCTAGTAGCTTGATGTGCGGTTGTGAATCCATGTCATGACTATTTTTTTTTTGCCAATGTAGACAAGAAACGCCAACAAACGATGCTATAAGACACTTGAATTTCAATTTAACGTAATAACGTTTCGATACATGTTACGAGTCGTCTTCATCGCCTAAAAAACGATCACGCAATTTATATTACGTAATAGGTTTTAGTTATTTGTCTACGGTTCGCTATTGCTTCACTATATGCAAACAGTGTTTGTCTTCGATCAAAAAAGGTGCTTATACGATTATTTGTGCTTCTATACTTCGTTAAAGATGCAATTAAATTGTTTCTCCTCTGTGTAAACATCGTTTTATTGATCCGCTGCCATGTCCAGATTACCATACTGACTAGCTTCTCAGGTTCACCTTACGGCTTGCACTTCCATATCTACTTAGGTATATCCTAAGCATACGTATTTCTATGTATATACAGTTTCAATTTACCTTAATATCGTACTGTTGGCAGCTGTAACTAACTGTATAGGTAGGTATGTACCACTCCAATAATGGTTCCTCCAACCGATAAACTGTTCATTTCAAGTATAAATAAGTAAGTGTTCAGGAAGAATCGGGTCAATAACTTGTAGAGCTATTGTCCTGTATTTGCCTCTATGATTAATTCACAATGTTATTCATATACCACCAGGTAATTATTAGAAGAACTTTAACTTCATCGACATGTCGAAGCGTTTATTCGAAACGGGTGAAGGAACTCAACTTCGAATCACGTCTTCAGAAAATTGTTTTCGTTGTTATTTTTCAGAGTCCAGCCAAGCTTTACTCAAGGTCAAAGGTGTTTCACCCGAACTTACGCAGTTGTTGGTGAAACACGGTTTTTAGAAATCTTAAATCAAAAACATCACGCTTGGACTTAGTACATACTTAACAATCCTATTCTACTGAAATAATGTGACTCATCTGTACCTAATACTTGAACATTAGTAAAATAATGCTAAGTTACTGCGAATATATTGTGCTCTAAGTACAAAGTTAGGTTAGAAGGTACGGAGTAATAAATAAAGCTTTGATTTGTTAGTACTATAAGGAGAAAGCCTATCTTAATAGAAATAAAGACGTAGTTAAATGTACATTAACAATAAAATGAAATTGGTTAGTTATTTTCTAACGCTACTTACCTCTGGTCCCAAAAGATCCGAATCTCTCGCGATTTACCGCTATCTTATACTTTTTGTCATTCGGCACTGGTAGTTTAGAGGGATATTTCTCGGAGTTGCTTCTATATAACTTTTCTTTGGACCCGTGTGCCCCCATCTTCAATTTCTTCATTAATAGTCAAAACATCATATTATTTTTTCATCTTACTATTGTAATTAAGCACTTTTAGGAACTTCGTCAGATTTTTTTATCACTTGAAAGTCACATCATAGTTGTTTTAGTATCATATTTCTAGACATTGTTGTCGTCATCTATATTTGGTTATAACTCTACAATATTAAATCTCATTAGTTATTAAAGAGCAATTGGATTAAAGTTATTCAGTGTCATCGTTGAAGTTATGATATCTAAGAGAGATACAGATCTTATGAAGAGAGTGTATTTGCAACAACTTGAAATTTTCTTCTTATTCGAAACGGAACTTAAAAGGAAAGCAAATTTATCATGAGTAGACCTGAATAATAAACTTATAAAAGCTCACACGTCTTTAGTTTACGGTGGTCAACAAAGCCCATTCGCTGATATAATTATTGCAACGCTTTAATCTATTTCTGTAGCCGACTCACTACAAATGTGCCAGTGTAACAGGAGCTCCCATTCTGTTCTTGATTCTTTTATGGACTGCTTATGAGACTTTAATAAGGGAAACCTGAGAGCTCTTCATAAAATAGTAAATTCGTTTAAAAATTATTTTCTCTGAAGAGCTACCATTTCTCATTCAACGTTACATTATAGCAGGCGTGTTTTCTGCGCACAAAGCATTTAGCGAGAGACTCAGTGACGGTGACGCATCGTGAAAAGAAACGTGTAATTTTCATTGGACCTCGATCATATCGATAACAATTAATTTATTGTTGATTGATCAATACCTAAATAAAATGGGTAATTTCAGACGCCAAAATGAGAATTTATGATGATTTGATGCTAAAATGTATTTTCCAATTTGAAATAAAAATTGTAAACGAATAGACGGTAGGTAGGTATAGAAAATGTTAGTCGGTAACTTCATTTCCTACCGGAGATTATTGTAGGATCCAAAGAAACAGTACAGTACTATATGACACTACTTGAAACGGAAATAAAAACAACGTGTAATAAATACCATTTGTCAAAAAATATTCGAGTGAAAATAGTATAGTACGTTTGTTTCAGTTGTAATAAATATAAATCACTCAACAGCTCCTTATCCGATATAAGTTTTCTTTTCTCGGCTATTTTATAATTAGACCGCGGCTAATTGATCCCAATTTAGCTTGCGCTCACGCATATATTTACCACATTAACGAAATGTCGCTGTGATTTAAGGTTATTTTGTAAGTACATTGAAGAGACGAACATCAAGTTATCCAAATTATTTAACGCCAGAAAAATCAAACGGCGGCGGTACATTTGACATCAAAATGAACATCACAAACCATCAATCCAGTTTGAAAACAAAATAAATTAAAGTATCACATATCATAATCTAAGTTTAGCTGTAATAGACCGTATTAGTCACTACTAAAACTTAAGCCAATGTTACCAGTTCTCTCAGATTTGTTGCTATTTCGGTAAGCGATGCTTTCAGGGTTAAATAACTTGAAGGAGCACTTGTGTCCTTTAGTGCGGCTGAAGGAGATATTTTAAACAAGCCCAATGTTGCGCTGTATATTTAGTTCATGGAGATAAATGCGTTGTAGTGTTCGTATTGTGTTACTAGCTACAGCACTGATATGGAAAACAGAACTAACGGTGGAGCGGCATTTAGGTATGTATAATGGCGGCAAATTACATATTGCTTATTGTTTTTGTAACCTATAATTACCACAACACGGTATTTATATGATTATCTTGGATTACTGATTTTATTAAGATCAGCGGCGCGTAAAAGATTGAAGCCTTCGCAACTAAGATACTTTCTTCACTTGTAACTCGTAGGTAGAGATGTGGGCGCTAAGTACACCTCACCTACGTTAGCTTTTTGTAGCAGTTTGATGTTTTATGTTGCGCTTCTCACAAGTATTTGCTTTTAGTACAAAACAGCTCAATGGAGTTATCGACTTCACACGGTTATTTCCACATTTCCATAGAAATTATCAAGCGATGCTTGTAAAAAGCTAGAGTACACCTCGCTGAAGCCTGTAAAATGTTACAGTTGATTTTAACGTTAAACGATCAAAACAATAACAAGAATGAAACTGTACACAATTTAACTCTACATATTATGTGAGTTATAAACTGATAACAATCAAATTCACATTGGGAAAAAAGAAACGGAAACTGACACTGGAAGTTCAAAATGTCAACACAACTTTTAATTCAAACCAATCTAAAACGTATGAAGACCGTATGATATGAAAGGAACAGTATTGTTCACGAATGAGTGTTAACTACGCAAGCAGGTATGTTCATGTCTGCAGTAGCCATTTAACACCCCACCAATAAAACTTGAGTAATATGTTGCTAAAAAATAATTTGCATTTCAATAAATTTGGAATGGAATCGTTGCGAGCGACAGTAGGTTTAGCCCATTAGTCTTCATAAAACTCCTACGCAGAAGATCAAGATCTTACTTCATAATAAAAGACTGTGTTAGACGGTGTGTGTGTATGTGTGTGTAGTTAGTTTCTTATTTTTGAGCTCTTTGTTTACAAAGAACGAATTGTTAATGTCAAAACTGTTATTATTTTTATTGAAAATTATCCATTATTGATAGTTAAGAACAGTCGAGCTAACCATATACATATGTAGTCGCTAGGCAACCCAAACCTTGAAAAAAAGAGTGATTTTTACCCAATGCCCCTAAAAAAATGCACAGGTAATCGCTTACGTAGATGTAAATTAAAGTTTTATGTTCACAAAGTGCTTGTTAATTTGTTTCCAAAATACGTTCACTTGAAGCCGGTTCGCAGTGTTGCATCATTTCGGTGCATCTAAAGTAGGTACTATAGTAAAATTTTAACAAGCTACGCTTGAATACCCTACTCCGATTGCGTATGACGCTGCACGAGTGTCTGGAGTCTCGACCAAATCAATAACTTTATAATGTAATGCGACATTGTATGCCCAACGTCTGAAGGGGTTGGAAAATGCTACCATTGTTGTTCCAAATTGAATTGAGTTTTACATTGCTCATTGTTTTCTTACTCGGCGGGGAAGCTATTTTCTTTCATTGGTTACAGATCTAAAATTGATGCGTCATTTAACGATTTACTGCTGACAATAAACATTGAATATAGAGCAAATCTCAATAGTTTTCATGGGAAAACTATTGAGATTTGCTCTATATTGGGTCTGCTAGCATATGGGTCAAAGATACGGCTTTATGCTCGGTTATTTTAACTGCACCTATTACATCGGCCTAGTTGATGTAAACTAGTAGTTCTAAATTCAAAGTTAATTTACAGCCGAATCATCGCACACATCGTTGCGCAAGATTTCCTGCTATTCAAATTTTTATGCGTATTTATTAACTCAAATAAAGATGAAGAACATTGATTGGTATTCGCAAAACCTCATATATTTATTCAAAAACCCCGATTTATACATATAGTATACCAAAACATTATGTGAAGCCTTAAAGGTTATTTCTGCGCAGATAATATTTACTGCATCGACAAAAATAGCATTAAGATGATGCCATTAAAACAACAAACATAGGTACGGGTATGATTATTACCTAGGTGCAGTCATTACGACGGACACTGCGTGACGATGCTTAATTCTAAAGTAATACAAGCTAATATAAACCTTATAAATAAGCATAAAAGGACTATTGTGAGTAACGAATGAGATAGTTAACAGATGATCATCATCAACGAGCCGTGAATTGAATGTCTGTGAGGCGTTCTACCAATATGTACATAATATGAAACTCAGTCTGAAAATAATGAAACTGTTGTTGAAAACAACGATAAATTTTGAAAACCTTTATTTATTTTCCTTCTCCTCTTACACACATACTACTATCTGCTTTGCTTGATGAGATTTGTTTAGAAATAAGCTTCACCTTTTTTCTGTTTGTGGCTCTGTTCGTACAGACGACATTGACAGCAGGTTAAGCTACCCAAAACAGTTAAATATTCCCAATTAACTTTGAGCCCTAATGCTTTAGTGATAAAGATGAAAATGTCTAAACATTAATTGTTAACAAAATAAAGATTATATACGGGATACGATTCCATTTCAAACACTTAAATAAAAAAATTATAATAATTTTATAGTTAATGCTATGGAATCTGTCAGTAATATATACAACTGGTGTGACAACATAAATCTAATAGTGTCCACGTTTCTTTAAGTTTGGAAATAGAAAGAGATTTGAAACAACCGTAACTATTGATATTTTTAATTTCACAGTAACTTCTGGCATTTCAACGCGTGACATTTTTTGAGTTTGATCTATCGACGAGCGGCCATCTGAGCAAACTTGTTCGTTATTTTGTTCGATATAAAAGCTGAACGGGGAATAAAACCTTGCTGTTTATGTCTCTTCGATCGTGCTGTTTCTAAGAAATTACCACCCAGAAGAATCCCTCGAATGAAAATTTCGTAGTACTAACAAAACACACGTCTTTTGCACAGTTTACGCTCCAAATATCACCAAAAATAGGACTAGTCTATCTGAAATGGGTCAACGATACGAACTCACCCATAAAGTGACTACGGACGACTGATTTCAAAACGGATGTGCTGTTGTTCCACGAGACACACGAGCTTCAACCTGAATGGCAAGAGACGTTCAGGAATCTGCTCTAAGTGCACAGCTGTCAAGTCATCAAGCCGCCGGTTTAATAGCCCAGAAAACCCTGTCATGCGAGTCTCTGCATAGATCGAATAAGACAAATACTACGTTATACCTAGCACTAATGTGATACCATGTATATTCCATGCGATAATACTATTCAAAATTAGAACTCCTATTGTAAAACTGTAATGGATCGAATACCGATTTCACACTTCGTTATTTTTAGCAGTTCAAGGAAGAGCCTTGACTCTAAATAAATAACGCAGCCCTATTCTGCTTAATTTGTAAATGTTATTTCTATATTCTGTTATAATTTATGAAGGTAACCGAACAATTTGGGTCAACGGCCGATGGAGCTGTTAGCAGCTGGCGTGGTGTTGATCAGATAAAATTGTACATTTCAGACCTAGAATTTTCGTACTCAAAGGACAACTTTATGTAGGACACTCATTGCGTGTTGCATGGAACATGAAAGCTATAATTGCACAGCACACATGACTTAAAGGAACTAATTTATTCCATGCATATAGTAGTTGTAATTACAAATGAAATATAATAATATTTTCTATTCATAGTTAGTATCTCTTTGCCAATTACAATCAAATAACAATGGCGAGGACAATTGAGCTTGTATTTATAATTAATTTCGGACGTCCTTAAATCCAATTCGCAATGTATTGCAATTTAACTGAACTAATAGTGTACCAGTGCGTTTTCGTAATAAATAATCACGTCATATCATAATAGCTTCTGAAAATGGGGTCATTCCTGCCTACTGCAACAGTTTTGGCGGAATTTCGTAATATACAAAACATCATGGTGACTACTGCTGGCTCCGAGCCAATTGCAGTCGACTTTAAAGGAACTGAGCTTCGGATGGTTAAACACCTTTATGAAGCAAATATTAAAACTTCTACCAAGAACTGTCATCATACAAGATCTTTTGGAAAAGTTCTTCTATCTTTTCGAAAGCTAACATACTAAAGGCATAAGGAGTTATTCACTAAAGCAAGCGATGTAAATTCTCGTAGCCGTCGTGACCCTCACAGTCTCATGTTAGATGTCCTACCAAGACTTGCAAAGTACAACAAAAGCTGCCTGTTTATGTGTGTACGGGTATACAATAAAATACCAGAAAATTTTAAAATATTAAATAAAAGATTGTTTAAAACTAAATTATATGAATGGTTATCTGAGAAAAGTTTTTACAGTGTCAGGGAGTTCCTAGAGAATGAAATTGTAGTATGATTAAATGTATTTGTACTCAGCTATTGGTTGCATGAAAAGTTTGCACGCTTCTATGAAGCAAAACATGTACCTATGTTCTGTTTTTATCATGTACGTTCCACCTTTTTATACCATGTTTTATGCAAATAAATGATATTATTATTATTATTATATAAGCACAGTTGTATTTCGCAAACAAAAGCGCATGTAATTTTTAACATATTTTTACAAACACTCCCCCTTTTTCATAAACATTTTTGACCTTTTAACGTCACTTAACTTAAATCGTCGTTTATGAATCAACACCACAGTTTTTAAGGGGTTTATTCATAAACGATAATTAAAGTTAAGCGACGTGCAAACGTCTAAAATGTATGGTTAAACAATCACTAATCACTAGTTAAGTTTAAGTAACGTTTAAGTATAAGGGAATTTGTTAACAATAGTCGAGTTACATATAGACACTACACGTCTATAGAATCCAGTTAGGCGAGAGCCTATACAAACTCACGCATTTATTTAAACATATGTTTCTAGTTAGCAAATGGCTATGTACGCTAAAACAGAACTGCTTTAGTACCAGCATTTGTGTCAACAGTTATTAGGAACAGCAAGAGATCTGAAAGTCACTGAGGTCAACTTCGTTCGTAGGTAGCATTCATACTCTCGGAATAGGTGTCCAACTACTCATATACATTCAAATAGCAAATTGCTCGCATGCAATCACCATAGGTATCGCCAACGAGATTAAATCACTACGTGAGGACACATGCAGAGATTAACATCCGGCACGTGATTGACTTGGGCGAGTAAAATGGCGCAGGACGCCTGTTAATATTGACGATAAAAGCTAAATTTGGTATAAAATGGTAAAAACGAATCATCATCATCTCAGCGTTAATCCCAGTCGCATCCGAAGCTTTTTCAACTTTGGAGTCTGGGGTCCGCTTTTTGTCTTACTGCTGAGTTTTGGCTAAACTTTGACATTTTCCGTGAAGCGACTGCCGTCTGACCTCCACAACCCGAAGGCGATATCAAAATATTGCAGTTAGACCAATTGTTGGATTTTGAGGTCTCCAACAACCCGTAACGACTGCCATTAGGTGTTCGTATGGCAGCCGGGACCAACGGCTTAACGTGCTTTCCGGGGCACGACCAGACCAGTGCAAATATTCATATTCATGCGTACAAATATTTGCACTGCGCGGGGATCGAACCCGCGCCTCCTTGCGCAGCGGCCGCGTTCGATACCGCTACGCCACGGAGGCAGTCAAATGGTAAAAATGAATGCCAGGAAACTTGGCGTTATCGCAAAGGTCCGGCATTACTTCACACCTGGGCAGCTTCAAATGTTATACAAAGCACAGGTCCGTTCGTGTGTGGAGTACTGCAGCCACATTTGGGCTGGTGCTGCTAAGTGTCACCTCGCCACTTTGGGTTCGATGGAGAGGCGTGAGAAGAGGCTGATTGGTGACCCTGATCTAACTCGAGATGGTCTCCAAAGCCTAGAGCACAGGCGTAGAGTAGCCAGCCTTTCGGTGTTCTATAGGATGCATTTTGGGGAGTGTGCGAGGGAATTGCATGATTCAATTCCCCCATCTCCGTTCCACCATCGGACGACCCGTCGTACGGCTGGTTTCCACCCTTACGTTATTGTCACCACTGCGACCCGGACGAAGCGTTTCGCCTCCTCCTTTATACCGCGTACATCGAGGGACTGGAACAAGCGGCGGTGTTTCCGTCGGACTACAATTTGAGTCTTCAAGGCTAGAGTGAATAGGCTCTTAATAAACTAGTGCGCTTTACCATCAACGATTGCGTCACTGTTAACCATCAGGCAGCATTACGGTCAAGCGCTAGTTTATAATATATAAAAAAAATGTTTAATGCCAAATTGGCATCAATGATTATAGAGGCCAGTACAGGTCTAAAACGTGACTTTCATTTTTAAGAAATAAATATTTCCATCCAACAAGGTACTTTGGACTACTAGTACTGGCTGCAATAGGTAAATTGATTTTCTATTGCAACAAGTTGGAGCAAAATGATTCAATTCGTTTAGGGTCCAATTTTTAGTCACAAAAGTTCTTTATTGATGAGCATCTGGCGGCATGCAGACGTCGTTGTAATATTTAACATAGTCGTCTATTTAACATCTCCACAACCCAGGACAGATCATCCTGGCGCAAAAGAACGAGGAGAGCCGACCCCAAATAATGGGAAGTGGCTAGGACAAAGAAGAAGAAGGAGTCGTCTATTTTAATAATCTTGAAGCATGGAGGAAAGTCGTTTTAAATTCCTACATTGGAAATCAACTTCAAGATTTTTGAAAGGAATGTATGAACGTCCCGTCACATATCCGAGAACGATCCAATGGAGCTATCGAACGAAAGCAAAATAAATGTCACGTAACGTCGAATTATAAAGTCGCACCGCGTTCCCATTAGTTACGCTAGCTCGTTGCGAGGCGACCGTGCAACAGACATGCAACAACACAACTCATTCTTCTAAACAAAATCCACGGATTAATTGCCATTTCTATATTTTTTTTAATAATTATAAACTAGTGCTTGACTGCAATCCCGCCTGATGATAAGCAGTGATGCAATCGTTGATGGTAAAGCGCACTAGTTTATTAAGCCTATTCACTTAAAAAACTTAGGAATAGGAAGGATGACGGCAGTTGTGCGAGGTGACGCAATGTTAAACACAAGACTAACACGACGAGATTGATCTGGAGAGTCTCCACGACCATTTGGCGCATCGTACCCGGCACACATCGCAACACAACTGCTCAGAGCCGTCCTCCGTACGGCTTCACCAGACATCATGCCGGAACACGACGAATCGCTTGACGGCAAGACTTTGTCTGGTGGGTGGTAACTTCTGCCGGCAGCCGATATTATGGCCTACCACCGAGAAAACTAACGGCTTAAGCTATAAATATTGAGATACTTGTGAGAATCAAACTCTTGATTTAATACTCAGTAGCATCAATTGCCTTTTTTTGTTCTGGATGGGAAATCATAAAATGATTTCTTCTCCCGCTCTGGGCGGAGCAGAAGTTCGTGGCAGACCTTTACTGACTAAAACTCAACCGTGTTCCTTTACTTGCCTGCGAACCAGGACCACAGTTACTTTTTTAACCAACCCTCAACCCTGACCCAGCAGGCATCAGTCTTCGTCGACCCCGTCACGTTGTGCTGACATCTCTTTGAGGCGCGCGTGAAATAAACGCGCCGTCGACCCGGGCCTGGTCCTTACCGGTCCGGTGTCCGATGGTAAGCACGCGCCTACCATCGATTGCCTAACCTCACTTTTCAGAAAAAATAAATTCTAATAATAAAATCTTCGGATGAAACAACAAATACCATCAAGCATCAGTGCCTGATGGATTACTAATTAAAACCTATTATACCCACGTATAATAGGCTCTAACTCGCATAGCAAGCAATCAGATAGCTAGTTACTCTCTAGTATTAGTCCATTGTCTAATCCATGTCATAATTCATATTAATAATTTATGCCAAGTAACTTTCTTTAACACAGTACTATTAGGTTGTCATGTTATCTTCTTATCTCATATCAATCAGAAGCCAAAAAAAAATAGTAATGAGCATATTAAATTTGCAATTAAACACTAAGAAACAAAAAAAAAATACAAAATCGTTTCGACGTCAAACACTAAGTAAGAACGTGACGGGAACATTAACAAACTTGCGAACAGAGATTGGAGAGTAACATTTTGTTAACACCAATCTATTGAACAGTAGAGCACATAATTGAATACATCCGCACGTAGCAGCAGTAAACGCTGGTTTGCGACGGGTATATCAATAGGCGAGAACGTACCAAAGCAGACAACGCTAAACAAGTTGCGGTGAGCAAAAACAACACACAGGTAGCAATTACTTTGCTTTCGAAGCAATGTCTATGCTTTCATACGTTCAATCTCACCATAGGAAACCTTACAAGGAGACTCCATGATTGAGTATATATAACTGAAATCGCGTTAGATTCAGTTCATGGCGATAACAAAACAGAAATTTTCTGATAGTTGAAAGTATTATGAGAAAATTGCTAGTTTGATAGTTTCTGCCTGCTCTTGTTAACAACTTAAATCTGTAATTTCTCTAATTTAATAGCTGGATGATCACACCTTTTTAAATAATTAATATTGATACGAAATAGTCAACTCTCACATAAACTGAACTGTTAGAAAGATATTGGCACATACATAGAACTCAATTCTTACTTTATTATTTTTAAATCTTGAATTCTCGACCAATACAGATTTCGTAAGATTTACCTTTTCCGGTGGCACAGGGCCTGATTGCGGTACTACACCGGTACTTACAAGTTCCCTTCAAGTAAAAGTAGTCCTGACACGAGCACAAATTATATCCGTTCGTTCACTCACTGGACAAAGAAGTCGATTTTCAACAATACGAAAACAAACCTGTTCTTTGTAGGAATCACCTGTAACTATCTTGCAGAGGGACCGGTTTGGTGCGGTCAGAAAACCACAAAAAGGTTGCCGTCACACTTTCAACTGCTAAGAGAATATAAAATTCTATGCGATAATATATCTCTTTTTGACTGATATGAATGTAATTACAGAGCAGTGCTTGTTGTAGCATCCTTTAAAATGTTCCCTGATTCTAGATAAATTGTAAATGAGTTTAATCATTTGAAAAGTACTGCATGATATTTACAAAAAAGCAACACCGTTCTCAGTAACTCATATTGAAGCGATACAAAATAACGATAAAATCAACATTCATCATACTCGCGATTGTAATTTCATTTCTTGGAAACGCAACAGTTTATAAATGAAGCAAACAGCTCGTGGGAGGCTGGAGCAAACTTAGCACCAAACAATCAACGGGAAACCATACCGGGAACTGTAAAGTGGTAACCAGTAGCCATTAAAACGGTTTACGTTTTTGTATCTGGACTAAGTGGCTATGTGACAACTAAATGAAATGGACATAAAACGGTACCGCTACTAATTTCCGACTCACAATTAAATTCCTAAATTTCCATCTCAATGCCACCTCAGATCTTGGTCAACGCAAAGAATCCACAAACAATAAACATCAAAGATTCAGGTGACTGGTTTGTTTCACATTTGGCGATTTATTTGAGACTAGCAGCCGCCAGCGACTTCGTTCGCGTGGAGTTAGTTATGCTCCGCTCCTATTGGTCGCAGCGTGATGTTATATAACTTAAAGCCTTCCTGGATTAATGGGCTATCCAACGCAAAAAGAATTTTTCAAATCGTACCAGTAGTTCCCGAGATTAACGCGAACAAACAAACAAACATACAAACAAACTCTTCAGCTTTATATATTAAGTATAGATTAATGCAATGCAGTGCTAACTGTTGCAATAGTGAATTCAAATGATAAGTAGACCTTTTATTACCTTGATTTATCATTATGAAAGACCGTAATGTTTAGTTCAAATTAAATATTCATACTTCGGCCGCTAGTCGTAAAGAAACAATGGATTGTTATTAACAATTTGCATGTGACAGAGAATTGTTTTACAAGCTAACATTTTTGAAGGGAGACATTTTTGAGAATTGTTTTGCAAGCTAACATTTTTGAAGGGGGACATTTTTGAGAATTGTTTTGCAAGCTAACATTTTTATACTTCATTTGCAATTGCTAAACTCAAATCAAGCTTCACACAGTTTAGCTTGAACTGTACTAATAATAAACCGGTCAAGTGCGAGTCGGAATTGAGTACCAGTTTTCTAAGCCATTATAATTTTCCTTCAAAGTTCATCACATGGACTACTATTTTTTTTTTTCAGAATTTTCAAGCTAGCCGTTTTGCTTTTAGCGGGGGAGGGACCCTACATTAACAAAATAAATGCGCTAACCTAACCGTGAACTACGAAACGCTAACAATACGAGGATTTTAACTTTAAACTGCTTGTGATGGGGATGGAGATGGAGGAGATGGGGAAAATCTTGTGTTAATTAATGGCCTTCACAAAAACTTCAAGTATCTACTTTAAGAAGGCTTGACTTACTCATAGTTATACCTACATATCTGTAGTGAAGTTTAATATTATCTCTAATATCTTAAATTGGTTGATTAGCTAAAACATCGCATATGATAGCAACCATAATCTTCGGCTGGATTTTGTTGTACATAGGGAATTTTGATTGGGACACTTTTAAATGTCAAAATCAAGACGGACGATCGATGGAACCCTAATCAATCTAAATAGTTCAAGAGACAATATACACTCATGGAAAACGATGGAGTAAATTAGGAAATGGTTTCAATTTTAAACTTTTAGATATAGCTAGTTAAAATCAGCAGTGGACCACAACAAAGTTTTCGAATGTGAAATAGTGAACATGCTTATAATAATTATCTGATAGCATTTTATGGTTCGAGGTTCTGGTGGGTTGCTTATATGAGCACGCAGTGGGCGACCCTATACACTTAAACTGCAAACCATTGATGTCACTAATGACAGTAATGATATAATAGCATAACGCCGTGTCACGTAGGCTTTTAGGCCATGGTTTAATAGCATCGAATGTGGGTCAGACGATTTCGGCTGAGTACACAGTAACTTGTTCTAGAATCGATTCGACCCAATGAGACAAAATTGGGACAACTCTTTCAATATTAGTTTCATAGCCCATTGGAAACGGGCATAATATTTATTTTTCCATTAAGCTGTTTGATACGCCTGCTAACAGTAGGTTTCCGAACATATTGAAATTATTTGTAAATGCTCAAATGTTTTCCATTACCATAAAGCCATCATCATAAACAAAAATTGGCTCGTTGTTCGATAATATTGGAATCAAGATGACTGAAATAGTGCTGGATGATTTCTGATTTGTAAACGTTAGTGATCAGCCTGCTTGCTGGACAGACGCTGGGTGTTCTGTCAGATGTGGTTTCAACATCAATAAGTAGTGGATGGAACGGTTCGCACTCAGTTTCGCCTTCACCGACGGGGTCAACGATTCTCGACTCGTCAACAAATCCATCGACGAGAATAACCCGTTACACTGCATCGGCTTCCAGCGGATTTCACTCGCAAGTATCGCCTAGACCATTTATACTGTCTCCGCTTTTAAACTATATTTTTAGGGTTAACCTTAAAAGTCCATATTTGGAAACTTGCAACGATAATAATATCATTTCTATACCGAAATCAAACAAAGCTGCGATAAGCATTCGAAATATAATCAATTTGATTATTTACTGGACAGTTCACTGTTTTAATTGGATAACTAATAAATTGGTAAAACTAGCAGAATATTTTAAAAACCTATGTATAGTATGTTGATATTTTTCTTCCCTCTTCCGAATGTTCTACTTCAAATATTTTTATCGTATTCAGATAACTAATATGCATTGTTGCAATATTTATTTAGTATGTGTAACGAGGCTACTACAGCGTGGCACTCCAACAATTTAGAAATTTGTTTTAAGTAAATAGATAAAGATCCAACTCTTGTTACATACATTGCCTTAAAGTAACTTTTAATAACTGGTGTGATGTAAAATTTTGAACATTTTAGTAATAGCCGTTACTTCACACATATGGTTTATGGCAAACCGAATGGCATACAGATTTTATTTCCACTTGGTTTGTTTCTCAATGAGAATTATTATATTCACAAAAATATTGTAATACATCATTTCTGATAGTAATATCGTCTTCATAGATAAGTAGGTCGAGATAAGATGAAGATTTTTTCTTTTCAACCTCACAGTACCTATATCTAAACCTAAACACGTTTTAGATTTTCTTTTCAAATTGTATGAGTTTTAATATTGTTAATATTTATGTGGCTTACATTGAGCAATACCTAAAGAAATCAATGCATGATTTGAGGTGAATTAAAACTTGAAATGTTAAGAAATTTAACACAGCAATGCGGTTTACGTGAAATATTATAATAAGCTAACCGAATTGCACAGCCTGTCTAATGCACTTGCCACATTATCACATTTTCTTTGGTTGTCTCCAACAATTTCGTTGCCTAGTTGTCCGCAACAACTTCATTGCCTACCTGTATTTATTGTTATATAAATATTACTCACAGTCTTGCTTTTCTAGTAGGTAAATTTCATTTGTTTTAAATATAATCTTCTATAGATTTAGAATCTGATAATTCTAAATTAGTCTCATTCGTTTGGATACAATAATAATTTGTAAAGAAATGTTAATTATTAACTGACCGAGAAATATCACTTATTTTAGAAAAACGCACCTTGATGATACTCGATATCGGGTAAAGAAATATTTCATTTTCAATATTATTTGAAAAATATCTCGAGTAGATGTAAAAGATAAAGAATTTATCTATATCATGACTTTCCAATTTCATGCTTTCGAATCGAGTTAGCTGTTTCAATTAAAATTTTCGTACAATTACTTTTTGCGTGTGGAATATAGTTACCTCAAGAAATTGCAAGGTACGTAAGTTATAAAGTTACAGTGAAAGGTGATACAGATTATTTTATTTCAATTACAATTTAATTAACACAAATACCTAAACTTAACCAATAGTGGAAGCTAATTCTAAAGTTGTTAAGTTATATTAAATCCGTCTGCTTAAAGAATTACTCTAGAGTGTAAATTTTGTTGTGAAGGGAAAATGTGAATAATGTGTCTCTGTAAAAACAATAGAAATTGTGATGTGCGTTTGTTTATAAATCACTTTTTAATTCTGTGGTAGAGGCGTTGCATGTGAACCGCATGTGTTCGTTAATGTACTTTCTATTTGAACCATTATTTTCTGCTGTGTCTGCTATCTAACAATGAGTTACAATGATTTATGTAATACCCACCTACAGTGTATTAAATAATCGATTTCTAATGGGACTTGTTACTCGCATTAAGTTACAATCGATATGAAGTTGCTTTTCATTAGCCGTGATCTTTGATTCGTTAACTAGCGTTAAGTACAAGTTTCATTCGAATATCAAAGGATTTAGTCGCATTATGCAATTAATTTACTTCTGCATTAATAATATTTCAACTTATTCATAAACGCTGCTTAAAGTTTACTAGTGATTAGTGATTAATTAACTATACATTTTAGACGTTTGCACGTCACTCAACTTGAATCATCGTTTATGAATAAACCCCTTAAACACTATGATGTTTATTTATAAGTGATGATTAAAGTTAAGTGACGTTAAAAGGTCAAAAATGTATGGTTAAAGAATCGCTAATCACTAGTTAACTTAGGTAAATAACTTTTATGAATGAGGGAGATTAAGTTTAGATTAATGTGGTTAGTACATGGTAATTATAAATTAAGACAAAATGTGAACAACTTCAAGTGTCAAGCCTACATGCATGATGATGTAGGTAACAAATGTTTGTTTAAAAAATAATGACTTGTAGCGTTAACTTGTTTAACCAGTTGTTGGTAGACATGAAGTAAACGAAGGACAGTTAAGTAGGTGCTATAGGAGGCCCAGTAATTTAACAAAACAGAGAATTTGACTTTTAAGTACTGGCAATTATTTAAGGCAGGACTGGGAGTCCTTTCTAAATAACAACTATGATTTAAAAAAATCGTTGTCGACAGGACTCAAGGTAAACAATGACACTTTTTGTTCAATCATCAAAGAAAATGTTAAGTGTTGCGTTATTTTTCGGAAAAAATAAAAGGTGCATTAATTTAAAAATAATGACAGGTAACTTGAATGATGACACCACACTAAACAAAACTTGAAAGGAAACCGTTCACGTGACTCGTTGCATTTTATATCGTAGTGTTATTGCGTTATCAATGAATTAGTATCCCAGGTGCATAATATATCGTCAACACTTCACTGACATATGACATATTTTCTTTGAGAAAATGCGGTATGCGGGTAACCTTAGTGTCGGAGGGGAATCCATTGATTTTTCGCGTTGCAAGTTGACGTCACGAACGCGACGGGCTGGCGGACTGCGGCGCGCGCCGGCTCGCGTCTCACCGGCGACTGGCAAACTGAACCTAGTCGAGAGGAAACGCTCGTTACCATGCGGTCTAACTTGCTTGCTCCCTTTGCTTGCCGTAGTCAGTCGTAGTGTTGACCTTCCGCATCGATTGTAACTTGTATTCCTTGCACAGCTGATTTTTAAATGGGATAGGTGTGCAGCAAGACACATCTGAGTATTTACAAACTACGTACTTACCTACTATAAAGAATAATCTGGACAAGACTAAAGTGCACATTGATACGTCTGCTGTTAACTGGAGGACGATTCGGAACATGTACATGCATACCTAGTTACAAATTAAATTATTTTGGTAGTGGGTAGTAACTACATTTGTAAACTCAATCGTCATATGAAAAAAATATCTTCATGATTTTGGTTAGATCATTCTCATAGATAAAATCATGATTACGTCCTGATCTTATCTAAGTTATTTTTCTCGGAGTTTTGTTTACTTTGTTACGTTTTAACAATTTTAAGGTTTATAGACTCTTATAAAGCTGTAATGTCTGACTCAGTCATGGAATTAATATGTACTTTTCCGATCCTTGTTTGTCAGACTTCGTATAATTTAACACATTATTTCTTGGTGATAGCAATTATCACATAAGCGTGTAAGCATATGAGTGTACCTACATCTATATTCTTTAGAACTGTTATATTAATTCTGTGTAGAATAATCAACTGCATCCTTGTAATGCAGGTTAATCGTGTTACTACTGCTGACACAGTCAGAAATTATCATAATAATTATTAACGTCTGTGTGCCTAATTTCAGGTGTCAGTAAAAGCTTGTAGAGCCAATATTTGCTCTAAAAGCCACAGTAGGCGCTCGTGGTTCATAAATTCATTTAGTAATTTATTAGTTCCCTATTACCTATTAAGTTATCTTGTGTTTACCAAATTCACATATTAAGTTTAATATATAAATTTATAGATATTATGGAGACTTATGTATTATTATCAATGTAGATATCCAAGATTGAAAGTTATGTACCTACATAATATGTAGCTTCAAATCTTCAAGCGCCTGATTATTACTGAAGAGCAATAACTATGCTTCCTGCGTATCGGTCCAATAAGATACTATAGATAATATGTTCCGAAGGCGCTACATGTTTTTGTTCTTTAATTTCCTGCGTTATTAGCAGTAACTACCTGGATGTACATATCTAAATTAGATATAGGTATTTGTATAGATATAACTGACTAGCTGTTGCCCGTGACTCCGTCCGCGTGGACTTGTGAAAAAGAGCTCAGTTGATATAAAATAAGCGCCTGTTAAAATAATGGGAGCAATATGTACGTTCGCATTAGCTCCCGTTTTCGCAACATTTTTTGTTACTGCTCCGCTCCTATTGGTTATAGCGGAATATTATATAGCCCAAGTCCTTTCTCAGGCTCTAGACTATCTGTGCACCAAATTTCATTACAATCGGTAAAGCCGGACAGACAGACATACAGAGATAATTTCGCATTTATAATATTAGTATGGATTAAAGGCTGGAAGAATTTTTCATGTCACATCTAACAATCTGCATTTTGTATCAGTGTCCCAGCTTTGGGAGTATTATAGGCTGTATACGCTATGCTTCTGCTAGTTCTGGAAAAAATTTCATTTTCATTTGCTGTTTCGAAACATTTGTGTATTCGCACGTTACGTGATAATTGCTATCACCAATACATAAGAGGTACTAAATCATATGATATCTACAAAAAACAAGGACAAGTCGTTGCCATGAACTCCAACACTGTAGTATAGATAAATTTACACAAGAATTAGGGGCACAAACAATAAGCATCGGGTTAACAGTGTGGCATATCACTGTCACATTGAATATTCATACAGAATGACGTGGATCATACATAGTGTGAAATAAATGAACTTTTTAACTACGTTATAAACATGTGTTTTTCGAAAAAATTAGAAATTACATTTGCATATTTTATGTGTAATTTTGAATAAACAATTTTATCGATAGAAAAATCCTATATTTCATCAAAAGTCGTTCAAAATCAGACTTCAAAGTTCAGATAGTATATAACGTATCTAAATTTAATGAGTTGCGACGCGAATGGTTTAAGAATTCACACGTCATTGATTCACATGAAGTCAATGCTAGTCAACCTTGAAGTAGAGTGGTGTGTCAAAACACAAAATAGAAGTATTGCGTTGTTATCACGCAGGTTTCACGGTGATATGCGTGATCTTAGATTTTCCAACAAGTTTGTGGTATGTGCGCAACATAAATGCGTAGATCAGTACATCTGAATTTTAGTGATAATTGTCTCAGAAGTCATTTCATTATTTAACCGAATCGTATAGACATAGAATAAAGAGAGGGAAGTACGTTATCTTCATACAAACGGACCGCGCGTGGCTTGTATGTGTGCGCCATAGTATCTATGCGTCGCCGCACGCACACCTAAACACAATATTAGAGTGCCTATGACTGCGCTAGTCGCGGCTAGCACGGAACGAGGTTCGCGCGTCACGGCTTTTCGGCACATTAGCTTTTAAAAAATGATCACATAAACTGCAAAGTTGGTATGTCTATTTATGAACAAATAAAAGACTTATATTTTTCAAATTATATTTCTAAAAGTTATTTACAAGGATACGGATATATTACACATTAAAGTTTAATAACAACGCGTTTCGTAATAGTCGAAACCGAAGAAAGTAGGTATTTTTCTGTAGCTAATTTGTAATTTTGTATTAAATGTGTGATTCAATAGATGTTATGTTTGTATTATTTATATTTGTATTAATTAAAAATAAAAATAAATATGGTTCTTTATGTGTACAAAACTAAAAATAAAAATTACAAAAAAAAAAAAACTGACTAGTATATGTAAACTAAATACTAAGCAAATAATTTAAACATAAGCTCTTAGTCTATAAATATTTGTTAGCGGTTTGGGCGACAACCGTAACCGACGAAGCGCGGACAGTCGTCAACCCTAAGACAGTAGGCAATTAAATCGCGGATTGGGTCGCAGATAACCTACTTCCCCTCTTTATTCTATGGTATAGATACATAAGTATCTTTCTCTCACATAGATCATAGATTTATAAGTAAAAACAATCAAGATACAAAATTTAAGGCATTTTTATATATCAAGTCGAAGAGTAAGTGACTTTAACCGTCCAGTCACTGCAAACACTATAGAAAATAATATCATAATTACTACCGTAATTACATTTCAACCACCAGTAAGTAGTTGATTGTTGGTGTCCTTCAATAAAAATATGAATGTAGAAATACCGCAGAAAGAAGGCCCGTTTCACTGAATCAAAAATGCATCTGCTGAAGTTTCTATGACATCTTTATCTGGAACACATGAGCATACCAGCATGTACCTACATCGCCAAAATCTCGCCTCGTAGCTTGGAGTAGCGAGATGGCCTGCCCGCTGGACTGGACGTAGGTACTCATGTTAAAGTCACTTATGGAGGAAAAGTAGATAATTAATTAAGTGACAAGAGGTACTTACTAAGCAGGGGGAAGCGGCTGGTAGAGTGCTTGCCAAGCGGTGTGCTAGTGGCGCTGATGTCGCTCTGTGAACTGTGTAGGCTGCTCTTGCCGCTACCCGCCGCCGAACCCAGCTCCATGCGCATACGCATGTGACGGCTACAGACAGAAGATATTTAAGACAACAGATTCATTAACTACCACTACATGAGGCTCTGCTACCATTTTTATGTTGGTCGATAGCAAATTAATGTTAAATAGTAAAGTTAACGTTTTAATAAGTTGAATCAGTCATTGAATTTATTCAATTCTAATTAGCCACACAAATCCAGTACCTACTTATAAACGAAGTCAACCCAGTTTTACTTTGTATAATAGCTAAAACTAGCTTAATGTTACATGATTGTTACACAAGTGTAATACTAATTGATCACGTACCTTTTAGGTTTCACGTTGTTATTTGCAGATTTTGAGCTTAACATTCGACTGACACTGCACGAAGTTTGAGATCGTTGTAATGAAAAAGAGCAGTCCACCTTTGACTTAATATCCTTAAAAGATTTTACCTTATAATCGTTCTTTGTTTCTATGGAACTCTTTTTCGTCAAATTCTCTCTTCTTTCGGTCTTCTTCACAATTTTTGGGCTACTCTGTACACTGTTATCCGCATCAGTCTTTCTGTTTGCCAGCATACTCTTCAGTTTGCTTGGCACATCACGCTTAGGCATTTTGTATTTTTTTAATGTAAAGCTTCTCTTCTCGTCTTTATTCTTTTCTGTACATTTAATATCTTTCAGACTGTTCAACGAGTTTCTTTTGCTTGTATTCTTCGGTGTCTCATCATCATCGATTATGTGAGGCGTATCCGATTTATCTTCTTCCAACGTATCTTGCAGTGGTGAAAAATAAGCGTTCAAATTTCCTGTGCTAGCGTTTTTCTGACTACATTCCGATCGAGTGGAAGGAGTAGACCCATCAGGAGACATATCATCGATGACGTTTAAGAAAACAGGAGATGTACGGTGATTTTCAAAGTCAGTGTACACTCCACTTGATTCCATGCAAGAGTCTTCGTTTCTGTTTACAATGAGAGGTGGGTTGCCATTTACTTTCTTTCCACCATACAGAGCTCCATCAATAACTTGAGCTCGTCGGTCACCTCTTTGCATGTGATCATCTAAGCCATCGGCATCACTTTCTGTAAAGAAATCCGAATCTGTCATGGGATCTGCTCTTCTTGCCACTGGCACATTTTGCCAGTCCATTTCAATGGCATCCTCACGATTTTCAATGGAATGATCTGCTCCTCTGCTTACGGGTCTAGACATTTCTCCATCACCTTGGTAACCATCTAAACTTGTAATGCTAGTTATACTTGTTATGAAACTATTCGAAACCTTGGAAGTTTCCATTGATTTTGGATAATCACTTTTGCCATCTGAATACGTTTGAGAGTCGTGCAGCGTTGATGCAGAAAATTGTGAGTATGTACTTATTTCTCCATTAATTTCTGAACTGTCTAGTGGTAAATCTTCCGGCGATGGTGTTTGTTCAATTCTGTTGGTAATTATAAGATTTTCATGTTTACAATTTAGTGCTATTTCTAAATTAGCCACATTCTCAGCAATAGAACTAACTGGCTCCAATATGCTGCTATATATAGAGGGCATGAATTCTTCGTCTATTAAATTGGAAGATAACTCGTCTTTTCCTATTGTGATATCTTGAGAAGCCATATCAAAGGTCCTTGAATTAATCGACAATGGGTCTTGTACAGACAAAGTATCACTGCATTTATGAGCTTGGGAATCATATGATGTTAGTGAATTGTGTTCTTCGTTATTCATTACTGTTTCTAGGCTGATAATTGGAGCCATTTGACCTTCAAACATGCACCTTTTATTCTCTATGCTATCAAATCCATCATTTTGTATCGTCGATGCTGCAGAGTTGCTTTCAGTCTTATCAGTCGATGGGGTATCACCATTATCTGGTGATATTTTACTTTCATGAGTATCACAAAAAATTGGTAGTCCCTCTACTGTAGGTGAAAAAGCGTTTTCTAAATAACATATATCATCCATCTGGTCTGGAGTCAAAATGCCTAAGCTATCATCCAATGAGTTCTCTTCATTTGTCCTACTCAATGAATTTTCATTGGGACTGGGGTTGGATTCAAACATTCGTGGATGCACATGTGTTTTTAACTGCAAACAGAGATCAGATCTGGAATGTGTGTTAAATGTCTTTTTTGCCGGGAAAGTAAACTCGTTTCCGCAAGAGTATTCGAATTCTCTCATCGGTTTTTCATCGAAATTCAAAACATTCGGTAGTCTATCTGTGCTCTTGGTAATAGGATTAATTAACTTCTTAAAGGCTTGTGAGTTCGTATCACTCAGTACTTCTGATTTTGGTCGGTTCCAAACGTTCACTGCCGCACTTTCATTAAATGATGTAGAAGGATCAGACTGTAGATCAAACAACAAACTGTATGGACCGGACTCGTCTTCATCTTTTTTCTCAACCAGGTGTTGTGTTATATCATTAATTAGCCCTTTTGTCTTTTTATCAACATTATTACTATCCTGCTTTTTTGTTATTTGATTCAATTTTTCACGTAAATCTAATATTCTCGGGTTTTGCTCAATTACTTTTTCCAAATTTAAGCTCATTTTTGGTATGAATGATGCGTAAGCCTTACAAAAAACTGGTTCCTTTGTATCATTTTTAATTTTTGTAGCAAGAGACTTTTCTGCTACCTCAGCAGTTCTGGTGACATCATAAGATTTTAGCGTTTCCAAACTTTTTAATTTTGAGGCAGAGTAAACTCCTCTCAACTCTAATGTTCTTAGCTTGCCATTCTTATCCACTGGTATCTGAAATAGAGATAAAAAATAATTATTAGTTGAACTCTCATTATAAAAATACTTGAAATTATCAACAAGGTCATAATAAACCACTAATAAAGTAATTGTAATGATGTAAGTTCAAGACCGCGAAAAAAACGCCAAATTGCAAAAACGGCGAACAAAACACTCGAAATACGGATTTCAGTCGGTCAGTTATGAGGTATCTTTAATCCAATCAAGTCTTTGTAGGTCTACATGATTCACATTACAAATTACGCGAATGCTCTCAACTTGGGCCTGTGCTGAGCACTCCCTATTGTCTGCTCATCACGGTTCAGAGCACGGTCACGCATGGTGCTTTCCATGCAGACATACTGTTGTAGGGGGCACGTGTACTTACATTGCGTAGCAATGTGTTTTTTTTTTTACTTCATAAAAGTAAGGTCATTCCGTATAATGTAGTTCTAGGCACCTTTACTTTTCCATCACATTATTATCACAAGTTCTGGACGCGAAACAATAAACACTGACTTCTATACAAAAAAAAATGTCACGATTTTTTTAACAAAATAATTGTCCTTACTTATTTTGACAAAAACTTGATTTGACGGAAAACATAACAAAAAACACAATAGAGAGGTCGTTACTCGTTGGCGAGGCATCATCATTCAGCGTATACGATAGAGTATAAAAACGTCCACATATTATTGGAGCGCAAAGTCACGAATGAACACAACGACGCAATACCAGGAATCTTTGACACCAGCAAGTGAGAAGACAACCGGCACTTCTCAACCTGATTCCTCTCACAAACACGACTACTCATTCCCACTCGTTATTGTACACTAACTTCGTCTAGTTAACATCGACTTTATTATGTAAAATCTCATTCGTGTTTCCACGTCGAAAGCGGGTTTAATACTGAACCTATGAAGTGTCAACACTATCGTTTAGATACACAGGTACTACATATTTTACGTCGAAGTTATTATTAACGTGTTAAATAGCCTCAGAAGCATAGCTAACGTGGATACATAGACCAAGTAAAATGGTTTTATTAGTTCGCGCATTGATCGTTGCTCAACCGTCAAAAGGAATTAACTTTTCACAATGCCAGCACTTCGGTCATTTTCCCCCGAACGGTAATTAATACTTCAAAACGTTACGTTACAACAACAGCCGCGAATCAACCTACAGCGGTTCTTGTGTAATATTTTATGCTGTTTCTTTAATGTTTTTGCAAATCGGTAGGTAACTATTCTTCGGTTATGGCATTAAAATAGTAGTATCGCGTTATCTACAATTGATTCATTTTACAGTATTCTTATCAGTTAACTATTTCACAAATACAACGCTAACACCTTTTAGATTAGATATAGAATACATTTCTATCCACTACATATGCAACGAAAGAACTATCACACGTTTAATTAGGTACCAAAATCATTTCTTGATTCTTATGACGAACAAAAAACTTTTTTACGATAAAAACAACCGACTTCCAAAAAAAAAACACTACAAAGTGAAAAATAGGTAACTAATTTCGGAAGTCTGTGGCAAAAACTAATACACAATGTTCACGATCATGATGTCTTTGGTTTTGTTTGGTTTGTTTTGGTTGTGTAGAAGTCGTGGTGGCCTAGTGGTTAAAACACCAGCCTCTCAAGTATGAGTGCGCTGGTTCGGTTCCAGGTCAGGCAAGTACCAATGTAACTTTTCTAAAGTTATATGTACTTTCTAAGTATATCTTGGACACCTATGACTGAAGGTGACGGAAAACATCGTGAGGAAACCTGGACTTGTAAGTCTGAAATCGCCAACCCGCATTGAGCAAGCGTGGTGATTACGCTCAATCCTTCTCTGTATGAGAGGAGACC
Organism: Sesamia nonagrioides; assembly: GCA_017933935.1. Classification (NCBI taxonomy): domain Eukaryota; kingdom Metazoa; phylum Arthropoda; class Insecta; order Lepidoptera; family Noctuidae; genus Sesamia; species Sesamia nonagrioides. Next base: position 65,422 of record JADWQK010001503.1, on the reverse strand, counting down.
TGTGCCCAACAGTGGGACGATAAAAAGGTTGATAATGATGACTAGTAAACATAATTTGCATAGCAATCTGGACAATTTACCTTGAAAAGAACATTTTGTAGTAATCATTGGTAACATTATATTGTAATATGTTAACTGCAAAACGTGATAAAGTGATTAGTACTGGCCCTGATTCCATTGTTAACAAACCAAAGTTATTGACATTCAATGCATTTTATTGTTTTTGTTTGATTTTATTTCATCAGTCCTATCAAATTAGTCAGCGCCTGGCGTATATTGGCGCGGATTCTCTTGTTCACATCACCCGCATTGAGCAAGCGTGGTGATTACGCTCCATCCTTCTCTGTATGAGAGGAGACCAGTGCCCAGCAGTTGGACGATAAAAAGGTTGATGATGATCATACCCCCTAATTAATCACCAACCCGCATTGAGCAAGCGTGGTGATTACGCACAATACTTCTCTGTATGAGAGGAGACCTGTGCCCAGCAGTGGGACGATAAAAAGCTTGATGATGATACCCCCTAATTGCGTTACACATTAAGTATCAACCACAATCTCATCAATCATTTTGAAGAATATTGTTACTCCACTGCTTCATTTGTTGCCCATGGCCCATCCTAGTTCATCCGCCTGGGTGAAACACCTGACCAAGAAGGCAATTATAACGCAATGAGTGCTGTTACAAAACGAAACGTGGTTGCTCACAATGGGCCTCATACGAAGGCTCAGAGTCACACACAGGGCAATGGAAAGAGATATGTTCGGAGTTTCTCTGCGTGATCGAATCAGAAATGAGGAGATCCGCAGAAGAACCACAGTCACCGACATAGCTCTGCGAGTCGCTAAACTTAAGTGGCAGTGGGCAGGGCACATTGCTCGTAGAACCGATGCCCGATGGGGCAGTGAGGTTCTGGAGTGGCGGCCACGTACTGGAAGACGGAGCGTAGGGAGGCCCCCGGAGGACCCTTGGACCGATGATCTGGTGAAGGTCGCGGGAAGCCGATGGATGCGGGCAGTACAAGACCGGTTAACGTGGAAAGCCTTGGGAGAGGTCTTTGTCCAGCAGTGGACATCTATAGGCTGAAGAAGAAGAAGAGTGCTGTTAAACTGTCAAAATCTCACTACCGCTGTTAGCGTATTACGCAATCACTCTAATAAAATACACGTCGATTTGTTGTAATCTCATTCCTTATCAGTTTATCGGCCACTGATTCATGCATGAAAGAAAGTAGGACTTGGTACCTAAATAAACACAAAAGGTGATGAGTCGAAATCGATACAATTAGATGACCGGCAGTACAATAAAGTATCGGTAGCAATGGGTTTCATTTTGATAGCTCAACAACGTTCATTGCGTTATTTACTTTGTTGAGCAAATATATTTTTCAGCTTAAGGAGCAATTGATTAGCAATATGCTTCAAAATAATTTTAATTGAAAGTAATAGTGTGTTATAGTTGGGATGCTGAGTAAATAGTTCGGAAGACAGCAGGTCAACCTACTCGAAACTGTCAAATATTCCCAATCAACCTTGAGCCTTACTATTTTAGTGTTAAAGTTGAAAATCTAATAAAGAAATCTGACAGATTGTAGTAGCTTAAATGTGCTGTAGTGTGTTCATCCTTCAAAGCAGGTTTATGATATAGAATTCTTATTGATTTTATTGGCTATTTAAATATTAATTAACTAAATACAAATCGTTGCTTAAAGTAATAATGCTATAAAGATGTAAATAATTATAGTTTTTATATTGGAGGTAATCTTCGGAACTTCTGATCTGACTCTGAAAATACTTTCACTAATAGGAAGCTACAGTATTGCAAATTCTCATCTTACTGATATTATAAATACTTTACTAATACCTATCCATCTATACTAATATATAAAGCTGAAGAGTTTGTTTGTTTGCTTGTGCGCGCTAATCTCAGGAACTACTGGTCCGATTTGAAAAATTCTTTTTGCGTTGGATAGCCTATTAATCCAGGAAGGCTTTAGGCTATATAACCTCCCGCTATGACCAATAGGAGCAGAGCAGTAACAAAAAATGTTGCGAAAACGGGAGCTAACGCAGCCATACATATTGCCAATAGGAGCTGAGCATGACTAATTCCACGCGAACGAAGTCGCTGGCGGCCGCTAGTATATTATAAATGCGAAAGTTTCTAAGTATGGATGGAAGTTTGTTAAACTTTCACATAATAACTGCTCCACCGATTTAGATGAAATTCGGCACATAGATAGTTTATAACTAGGAATACCACATGGAATACTTTTATCCTGATATTTATTCCCACAGGATCTAAATTTACGCAGAGCGCATCTAGTACCTATGTTATATTCTATTTTAAAACAACAGAACAGACAAACAAAGAAAACAACAGAAGCTAGTAAGAACATCATATTTGCGAAAATTAACTAATTATGTCGCATTATGACACTTTGACACATTACCGAGTCTCTGACCTTCTTTCGTAATCCTAATAACAGCGGATGATGCTAATGTATCTAATTGAATTTACCCGTCACTGCTGCTTGACAAAATGAACATAGTACTTATAACATTGCGGATATTCCGCTGGTTATGTTATGTACGATAGACAATAATGTAACACAAAGGTATATATACCTACCTAATTATACAATACGAAAAGAAAACCCTGTCCGATCCGTGAAGGTATTGTTAGATATCGAAAACTGATTCTACAAACGCCCACAAAGCCGGGCTAAACTTAAAATAAAATCCCCTAAAAAATAAATATTATTTCGCAATAGCGAGGTAATTTAATACATGTGCGGTAGGCAATACATGCGCGGGCGAAGGGGGGGCAGGGCACGAAGCACGTGGTCGCGTCACTCATAATAAAACCGTCGAAATGCTGTTGTCACTTTTTTAAAAATTACCAAATTTTGAGGAAGTTGGAATTAATTCGCGGAAAAATAATTATTATTTCAAAATTCATTGGTAGATATTGTTACATGATGATTATGTAAAATTTCATATTTTATTTGGTCGTTTGTATACCTAACCTTTATTATCCTTTTGGATCGGACGGGGTTTTCTTTACATATTGTAGGTATGTCAAAAACGGGTTCACAGTTACAATAAAAAACTAAAACTTACTATTTGGAACAAAAAAAGAATTTGGCGTTCCAGTGCGCGGATAAATAATATACAATATTATATATAACAGAGTGTATTATACGAAAATAAAATGGGAATAATTAGCAGGTCCAATAAAACGGAATCTTGGAGTGGAATCAATCTGTTATTATCTATATTGCTACCTATCTACTTACTCCACAGTAGGTATTACCTGCCGATAACAAGTAATTACTTACATAATAAAATATCTATAAACAATATTAATTAACGATAGGTGCGTAAACGTATATTATATCATTAATCTGTCATGTTATTACATTACAGATGTCATATACGTTACACATACTCGTACGACTGATGTCAAAGGTGATCTGATAGTACATATTATATATGGACCATGCGCTTGAATACAAAATATTTTTTTATCAAAGAACAGAGAGCCATCATAACTCTAAATATTCCCTAACACAGCCAGAAAATATGAGCCATAGCCAGAAGTAGAACGATACGGGTTGTCTACAATACCAGTTACTGGTATTGGTACCATCTCACTTCTGGCCAAGGCTACTACCAGTAACTGGTATTGTAGTAAATTAGAGCTGCACGAGGACTGTGTAATTTCTTCTTAACACCACTATGCATACGTTTAGGCAAGTTTGTTTTATAGCTTAGGTATGCCCGTTTTCACTAACATTAGGTAACATCTAAAATGAAAGTCTAAATTATGTGTTGCGTTTGGAAGTTTGGCTTATCACCGAAACTTGAAAATCAACAGCAATTAGGTTATAGTTTAATTTAATTATCGAAAAGGAATCTTTCAATGTTTTTCTAAAAAAACTTCCTTTGTTTTGATTGATGCAGCATAATTACAATCAATCAATTTCTGAGTAAAATGCTCGAAGACCACAATAGAGCCTCCTAGCGAGTCGGTCATAAAATGAAAATGGACAAGTCACAAGACGAAAGTCATGTCTAATGGGACTAATGGCCCTGTTGTACAATCAAGGGCCAAAAGTGCATTACCGTTTTTGAACTTTATTGCAATAACAATAAGGGCCAAAAGTCCACTTCTGACCCTGACTATACATACTCCTATAAAGATTGGAGACTCTATTCTCAAAGTTGTTGACAGTTACTTATACCTGGGACAAACTATACAGTTAGGTAGGTCCAACTTCTAGAAAGAGATCAATCGTCGAATCCAACTCGGCTGGACTGCTTTCGGGAAACTACGTAGAATCTTCTCGTCCGAAATACCGCAGTGTATCAAGACAAAAGTTTTCGACCAGGGTGTGTTTCCAGTAATAAACATATGGAAATGAGATGTGGTCCCTAATAATGGGCCTTATAAGAAAGCTCAAGGTCACTCAAAGGGCAATGGAGAGGGTTGGGTGAGGGTGGGATGGGTGGATATTTCACTGCGTGATCAAAGCAGAAATGAGGAGATCCGCAGAAGAACGAGAGTAACCGACATAGCCCGAAGAATTGCAACACTTAAGTGGCAGTGAGCCAGACACATTGTCCGTAGAACCGATGGCCGATGGGGCCAACGGGTTCTCGAGTGGCGACGCAGCATGGGTAGGACCCCGACAAGGTGGGCCGACGACCTGGTCAACGTCGCGGGAAACCGCTGGATACAGGAAGCGGACCGGTCGTCGTGAACACAAAAGAGATAATGTTACCGTGAACATCCTTGGGGCAGGCCTAAGCAGTGGACGTCTTTCGGCTGAAATGATGATGTTGATGAATTTCAATGCCACGGATCGGAATATGTTGAACAAACCTCTATAGGTAAAAGACAATCTAAGTATGCAAAATAGTTTTTGCAATCTAATATGCAATTTCAATACCTATCTGATTCTTTATACTTAATTGAAAGGTTTCGAATTCAATACATCAGAAATAACATACTTGCCTCTGTTTCTCTGCCTCACAGCTCAGACGATGGTTTTTTTTCAGGCTTCGACGTAATCTCCGGTGTAATTTTTATATGCAATTAAGCTAATTAGAATAGAATGGAATACTCTCTATCATGTAGGTATCATATAAATTACAGAACATAAATATGAACACTGAACAGATATGAATATGATTAGATCCTTTTTAATAAAAATCTCTAACCCGCCACGTTTTAAATATGCCTTCAGTGGTTTGGGTAGTTCCTGCATGATATGTAGCTCAAAAAGACTTTACGAGTTCTACGTTACGCCTACGGCATAGCGAAATCTATGATGGAATTAAATAATAAGTAAGTTTCTCATAAAAGTGGTAGGCCGCCGGCATAAGTTACCACCCACCAGACAAAGTCATGCCGCCAAGCGATTCGTCGTGTTCCGGAATGATGTCTGGTGAAGCCTGAGCAGTTGTGTTGAGATGTACGTGCCGGGTACGATGCGCGAAATGTTGTTGTGTCGGGAGTTTGGTTGTGGAAGGCCTCCAGATCAATCTCCCTCTGGCGCAGCATCGATGGTCGTGTTGTTGGGTTTAACATTGCATCACCGCACTCAACTGCCGTCTGCCTTCCTATTTACTCAGTCTTTTTGAGTGAGTAGGCTTAATAAAATAGCGCGCCTTACCATCAACGATTGCATCACTGCTTACCATCAGGCGGGATTGCAGTCAAGCGCTAGTTTGTAATTTATAAAAAAAGGTATCTAAATATAGTCGCCAAATAACAAATATTACATATACCTACCTACCAACATCGGCGCGCGGTCTAAAATGTGAAGCTCAAATAGATTCTACGAGGTCTACGCTACAGCTACGGCGTAGCAAAATAATTTACAACATAAATAAGAAAATATTTTTTAATGAAATCGCTCAAATTCAAGTTATGAAAGTAATTTCAGGACCTGCTTATATCTTTAGAACTTTTATATATTGAAACAAGAAATGATTTATCTACAGAAGAACGATGCCGCAAAAAATTAGAAACTTAACAATCTACTAATTCACGAGCATCTTGCTTTCGTGAGAAAGTTCAATTAGTATATATGAACTAAAAAGAACTATTCACCCGTTAGATGGTACAGTAGACAGGTATTCAGAATTTAAGATCGTGCGAAAATACTTTGAATCTTCGATGGAAAACAATGACTATTTCTCAGCGATACAAAACATATTTCTACCTAGTTTAGTTATTTCTTGTAGGTATATGTATGTCGTCGTTATATTTATTAACTAGTATTGATTTCACCAGGCAACACCGTGCCAAATAAGTAGTCGATCGTTATCAAAATCTCATTAAATATTTAAACCAGTCTGATATTTCTTAAAGTTTTATAATGTCGAACTTTGCTATGCACCGCTTAAGGTCAATCAATATCTCGCATACCGAACACAAAAAGTCATGTAGCCTATTTAAATTCATTTAAAATAATAAACACGAAAAGGCCATTTTAATCCAGATATGGAAATACAATCGAAGTCGGTATAGGTACGACGGTGTCTTTAAATACAGACCCATAAAATTACAATATCATTTGCTTATTAATTAAACCTTGAGACGTAACCCGACTCGAACTGCTGGGTTTATTTTAATAGTTTTTGTAACCTATTGTAATCGTGTGTATTTGGTAAGACAATGCTGGTAACGATAATATTGTCATTTGAAATCGTACATTTTTAGGATTCCGCAGTCAATTAGGAACCCTCTTAGTTTCGCCAGGTCTGTCTTTCCTTAGTTTATCTCAGTGGCCGTTAGCACTCGAGAGCTGAAATTTGGTACCTATATATATTGATCATAGCGACAAAATAAAAAGTGAAAAATAATGTTTTATAAGGGTAGACATCGCACATCGAAGGACTGAAACAATTTGCCAGCGACGGTGTTACCGTCACACTACAATTTGAGTGTCTTCAAGGCTAGAGTGAATAGGTTCTTAATAAACTACCACGCTTTACTATCAACGATCGCATCACTGCTTACCATCAGGCGGGATTGCGGTCAAGCGTTAGTTTATAACTTATTAAAAAAGGTAAGTACCCCCAAATAGTAAAAAAGTGTAAAGTACCTAATATTGGGTGAAATATTAATAATAGTGGGAATCAAATGACAACATTTTTTTCGAACTTTCCATGTGTAGTTTAAATGTATAACTCTTTCTTTAGTTACCGTAAAAACAGCACGTTTTTAGGATTCCGTACTTAGTGGGTATGTCAACTCAATGTCGTAACAAAAAGCCCATTTTTGAACTCTTAAGTGGGGAAACTTACTGTGACTGGCGGGAAACTACGGAACCCTACATTTTTAATTTGCTGCAATAGGACCGATCAATAAAATTTTAGTCACAGCAGAAGATTGAAGGTCGAAACGCCAACCAACCCCATTAGCCCCAAGCATCATCATAATGTCATAACCTTGAGACTTAGAGGGCTGGCTGGCATTTTGCACTTTGCACACAAAGTTCTTCAATATTTCTTAGAGATGTGGAAATTAAAACCTGTTCACTAAACATATTGTTATGGAAATCAGAACAATGGATGAATACCTAATAACAACCTCAAACAGTAAACCATTATAGAAAGATCAATAGGCCATTGTGAATCATATCTTTTGAGGATAAGAAGTTATTTTTCAATTCCTGCAGGATAATTTGCGTAACACAGTAACAAATGAAATTGGTTTTCATTTTGACAGTTCAACAACATTCATCGTGCTAATTATGTACTGGAGCAGACACATTTTTCAAATATATGAAACGTTAGATTAGTAATATCCTTCGAAATGTCTCAGATTGTGACTGACAGTATGTTAAGCAATTAGGGTGCTGAATTTCATTAATATTGCTCAACGTTAAATAAATAGGAAGCGATAATTGTGCGCCAAATAGAAAGCTATTACATGATGCGAATTCACACGTACCCGGTGTCACACGGGTCCATTGTACCTAATGTTAAACATTATGATAACCACGTTAAACGCTGGTCATCATCTGCAGACCGCAGTCATTGTTACATAAATTAGAAATTGACTTTTTAACTTCCCCGGTTCATGGCAAAATCAAACAAATCAACAACTCATTCATATGAATAGACATGTTTTGGAATATTCCATTCGATCCTTGTATGGTGAGAACAATGTTTTAATTTAAACCTATCTCGTTTTCAAATCAGCATCTTGATCAGTACATTATTTTAGTATACATAGGTACTTAGGTATCTAAGCTAATCTTGGAGTTATTATAACCTGAGAAACTTTGATGAAATAATAATGATTGCGTATTGCAGTGACGCCATCGACGACGCTAAACCAGAACACTCATGTCTGATGTCATAAAGTTAAAATCTACGCAAGTCTATACCACATTAATATACTTGGAAATACGTGGACATTAAAAACCTGACTTTCCCCTGTAGTATTCTACATTTGCCTTGAAAGTTGTACCTATTCTTGAGTCAATGCACGCCAAGAAGGAATTGACTGTATTTTAATTTGTTACTTTGTTACCCATCTGCCAACTCTTATTTATGTATGAGTAAAATTCCACAGCTGTTCTTACTACTTATTTTCTCCACATGAGGTTAATGTATGTATCTGACCTAGAAAGGTACTACCCTAATCAAGGACGGAATCTAATATTACTTAAAAGTTAAAGGGCCAAGAATAAAATATTAGCTTTAGCATCGTTACCTAGTTTAAGGTTCAAGACGTGGCATAGTAAAAGGTTATCGATTCCGGCTTGGGGTAATAGTCTAAAATGTAGGCTGTACCTATTTTACATTAAATAAGTACAAAGAACAAAAATGGACTAATGGTGTGACTTACTTCTCCGCCTGGCATTAATCTTGCAAGCCTTCGTGTAGACATGCTCTTGCAATAAAACAAGTTTTTTTCCTCATACGGACTTGATCCTTGACCATCATTTCTTGTGATTGAATCGTTCACCATATTTTCACAATTATTTATAATATAAATAATAGTTATTAGCACGAACTTTACAATTAATTCATTTCGTGTAGGTAGTATCTACCTAAAAGAGAAATGCTTATTCGGCTAGGCTTTATAAATACCTCATCTTCTTTTCTTAGTATATAAAATATTATGCTATTTAAAGTAAATTTAAACTGATATGCGTGAACGATAAGAAAAGCATACAGCATCTTTAGCATTTCAACGTTTTATCAAAAACTGTACTTTTACTTGCACATTCCTGTAGCTAATTAAAATTCTCATTAATTAAACGAAAAATATTTTTATAAAGAATTTAACACAGTTACTATGATCAAAGTAAGATATCTAGTTAGCTGCTGATTAAGGTAAATTATCTAAGAAACAGAGGACTCTTTGAATGCTGTTCCGGATGTTTTACACAGTGTTACCTTGAACTTATTTTTATTAAATAAATTCAATTACAAACACTAGGAACTTTGTTCTTATTACTTCCTTTACATCGAAAACATTAATTTTGCATTGTTCTAGATTACAACAACCTTCCGCTTTGTATAAAAATCATTGCCTATTCGTTGGATAGATATTACTTACTAGCTGCGCCCCACGGTCTCACCCGTGTAGGTTTCGATAGGTTTTTTTTGAATGTATATTTTGTAACGTATATTTTTTAGTGGTATTTTTAGAATGCTCTGCACGTATTGGTCCCAGCGTGAAGTTATACAGCCTAAAGCCTTCCTGGATTAATGGGCTATCCAATGCAAAAAGAATTTATCAAATCGGGCCGGTTTTTCCTGAAATTTGCGCGTTCAAACAAACAAACAAACTCTTCATCTTTATATATTAGTATAGATTGACCCACCAGCAACAATTTAAGCATTTTGTCCATACACAAATAAGTACCTAAGTAAGTATAACTAAATTAATATAAGACATCATATCTCTAATGCTATCGCACGTTAAGCCGTTGGTCCCGGTTGCCATACAAACATCTAGTGGCAGTCGTTACGGGTTGTTGGAGCCCTCAAAAGTCTAAGAATTTGTCTAACTGCAATGCTTAGATATCGCCTTCGGGTTGTGGAGGTCAGACGGCAGTCGCTTCACGGAAAATATCGAAGTTTAACCAAAATCAGCAGTTACCTAGACTAGTAAAGCGGACCCCAGACTCCAAAGTTGAAAAAGCTACGAATGCGACTGGGATTAACGCTGAGATGATGATGATCATATATCTAATGTATATATAAGAAAATACCTACCAGATTGATGAGTTCTATCTTTTATCGACATTATGGTCATGACGGGCCTGGTGTAAGTATTACGGTATTTGGTATATAAAAATGTCGTTGAGTTAATAAAAAACAATATTTTATCCTCATATTTTTTGGAAAAGTACATATTAACACTCTGGGTTCTGGTCGTGAACACTTAGGTAGGTACTTTCCATAAACACAAAGCAAACTCATTGGTGCCTCCAGCGTGAGTTCGTGGCAAGTCACGACTTCACATTATGCGAACACCTCCTTGTAAATATTGAAAATACCCAGACATTTAAAATGGTCTTTACCTTCAAGTTGGAAATAAATTTAGATATTTAAAACCAGTCTTGGGTAGGTATATTAATAAAAATAAAATGCAGAACATCAGTAGGTAGTACGAAATAAAACAAAGACTATGTGTTTGTTAAAGTAAATAGTAGGTATTCTAAAATCTTGGAATCAATTGTAACAGCACATACCTACTTAGGACCCATTAACTTAATCAAATTTTATTTTGTAGTGCTTGGCAATCTGGGCTTCTCCCAGTTGCAATAATGTCCCTTTGTGCCGATTGGCCTAGTTCTGTTCTGTCTCCTGCTTGTTATGGAGGGAAGTGGAATAAATATCTTTTTTCTTACTCCTCCGTTATTCTTTTCTGATTAATTTCGTTGCAGGACCCAAGACAGTTGAATCCGGTTCTGGTTGGATGTTCTCCGGGACTGGTCGAGCTTCATTGCTCGGCGTTTTTCTGGCGGTCTCCACTGTTGATTCTGGCTTTCAGGAGTTGCAGTGGGTTGGGAACAGTGTGGCGGGTTTTGTCCCATAAAAAAAAAAATCTATAGTCTTGAAAAGAATACAACAGACATCTTTAATTGCTTATAACTGAAATTTTGTAAGGTTCTCATGAAAAATAATAAATTTTCATGAGAACCTTACACAACTATGCATACATATATGGGGTAGCCAAATAACTGTATGAAATCTATGATGGCTGTTTGAAATCATACCATGTCTAATCCACTATTCCAAATGGTCTCATATATTACTTTAAGTTTTTACTATCTACAATCAGGCTATTGATTACCCAAGTATTTCCGCCCGCAGTGTTAACTTTTTGCCATAGACGTAAAAAAAATAAAGGTAAGGTCAGTGGCGCCTCATCAAGGCCTGTAGCAGTGTGTTGTAAAGAAATATAAAATGCTACTAGATATCCGTATACGGAAATTAGCCACGAAGAACTTTAATTCTTACTTTTCCATTGACCTCCGTGACCCGTTCACTTCACCGATTGATCACCGTGGAATAAAATAATATAGCTATTATTTTTTAAATTCGAAAGGGTGCAAACAACGAAGCTAACCAACATAGTCGTGCTGGTAGCAATACAGAAGTGGAATAGGGTAGTTGACTAAAAAAAACTAATTAGTCCGTCAGTCAGATTTCCAAAAAACACTAGACACGTATTTTTTCTTTTTTTCATATAAACAAAAAATGAAGACGACATTGTGCATTGACAACTCGTGCGACGTCACTGCACGCTACACTTTTTAGCGAGCAGTGACGTCACCAGCCACCACTCCTGATCTTTGATACCTTTTATATTTGTCAATTTTTATTGATTTGATAAAACAAAATATACGTATCCAATATTTTTCTATAATCTGAATGACGGACTAAATAGAATCAATTTTTTTTTACCCAGTAAGTAAACATCCCTATTGGGCAGCCCACATACATGTACAGCTTACCGCATGATAGGTGAAGTAAGAAGGTGGTGGACTTGGGAGTGGAGACAGTACTGGCTATAGAAGATAGGCGGGTCAAGAGCACGGTAAAAAAGAGTTAGATGCGGGACGCCAAAATCGACGAGAAATGAGTGATGTACTTTGTCCAAGGACTAATATTTCTTTTATCAATACAGCTTTGTCCAAGCAATAGGTAATAATAAAAAAAAAAGTTGCCTCACACTAGGAGTTTCTCCTGTATCGTGGGTGTTTTTACAAACATATAAACTCACATACACAAACAGCCAGACTCGGAATAACTACTTGTCATACAAATATTTGTTCCGTGCGGGAATCGAACCCGCGCCATGTAGCGCAACAGTCAATAACTTAACCACTGCGCTAACCGTGAAGTCATAGGGGTATTTCATGTTAAAATGGATAAATATAACACCATTTTATATTTCTATGCCCCTATGTTTGTGACAATTTAGTAATGATGACTACTTCATTTCATATGTGAAGTGCTCTGAAACTGATAGAAATTTTACAATTCAGAAAGTGGGAACCAGCAGTGTAATTGCGTAACACACTGTCAGTAGCAATGGGTTTCATTTTGACAGTTCAAAAACATTCATTGTGTAATTTACGTTGTTGATCAGATACATTTTTCAAACATACGGAGCAATGGATCAGCAATATGCTTCAAAATGATTCCAATTGATAGTAATAGGTTACGTCATTGATATAATATTAAACAGATATGATATGCTCTAACAAATTAACCAAAATAAATGTGCCTATCGGAGCAGCAGCACACACATGCAATTTTTTTATTCTGCGTATATTTCACACGTTGGCACAGTGTGAGTGAGATGGGGCGCAATCTAAAGCATAGAGAAGAAAAAGATGGCTAGTGTTTATCGTTTGCGATTAAATAGAATCGATGAAAACTAAAGCGACTTGCTGGACTTACCTCCTTTTGTACGCTTCATTTTCAGTGCGCTAGTGACGTATCTACCTTAGTTTAATATTATATCAATGGGTTACGTAATTAGGGTGTTGATAGGCCCATGCAATGTAGATTCTACAAAAACCCAAGCCAGTACTGGATTTTATCGTACTGGTGTGCCAGAATAATTTTTAAGTTTTTCTTTTACAAACTCCATTGAAGGTAGGTATCACTTATTTGAGATTTTATTTGTGCTAATTTTAGGTGTTAACCAGAAAGTCATGCTGGTCCTACATACGTTATTTTTGTGTAGCGAGTACCTATACGCTCTGTGTTTAGGTCCTGATGACCCAAAGAAACTACTTAAGCATTATTTTCGAATACGAAAGTGCAGTAGACGCTAACACAACACCGCTACACTTTCCCTCGTAGGTATCACTGTTAACAAAGTAGGTAAAAACGTTAATAAATTATTGACGATTGCCAACCCAACGCAACAGCTACAGCTGAAACATGCAATCCATACTTACCAATCCGATACGATGCCATACGATACGTCTAAAATAATAATATTGTACCGGTTTATAGCCAGGCTCTCGCTTATATACATATTTATCCAAGGTTTTTAATACCCTGTGCATTCAATTGCTCAAAAACCAGCTCACAATTTATAATTCACGGGATATTATTGATTGGTCGTACCCAAAACCATTTCGTGAGTGCAGCCAATTTCTAGTATTCGTGGTGCAATGGAAATCAAGTGTACAGTTCGAAATTTCAGCCACGAAGCTTTCTAAGAAACTGTTCGTAGCGGACACACGCAGTTAAGTCATGTTTTGATCGCAAGCAATGTGCAAGTAACTTATGTAATCATTAAGTTTGTTATATATTGCCAACACAATTTTTTTTTGCCTTGTAGGAAGTAGTACTACACTAAATAAATAGCGCAATTATAAGGCTAACCTATTACATTACGCTGTAATCTTTTTTCAGGCCGGAAAACGTAACATCCTTCGATTTCAAACTAATAAACATTTAATTCGAAATTGTAGTAACAGTCCAAATCAAACACTTTCTGTACAGGTTTCAAAGTGCGCATCGACTTGGTCGTGGGCAAAAAACTCCGCTACCTACTGTCCTGTCAACGACCTGTGGGCAACTTTTTGCAATGCATGACGTAACCTAAGATAGGGTAGCTTTATGCCATGTTGGCGTCTTCTTATTAAAACTGTGATCAAAGAAGATTCCGTACGATACAATATTATTTATCAGAGTACAAAGGTAACACCCTAAATTGATTAACTACTTCAATTTGCACGCAATTGAATTTAATTAAGATCTTTGCCGGGTAAAATGAATAACTGGTACTGGTGGCTAGGTATGATCTCATAGAATCATAAAAACATCACAGCAATACATCGTGAGAATTAAAACATATGGTATATAAAGGCTACCTATAGATACGCACACAGAATACATGGGTAAATGATACACAAATACAGTTAACGAATTAAGTGGTGAATGGACCTACCTACCTATACTAAAAATGCTTCTAAGTAGGTGCGTCCATGGTGGAATAGAGTCAATTCTAATTAAATGGGTATATATTCCAGATCATCAATTAAGGAAACCCTCAATAATAACTGAAGGTGAAGAGCAGACAAAACAGACATTACAAATTACTACGGAGATGGCGATCAAAACAGGCTCTGAAAAACCGGCTTCAAACTGAGAACGGACGCAAAGTTAGTCTGACTCTGCGACACTCAGGTTTTATGGTATATTTCTGAAAAACCGGCTTTCAAACTGAGAACAGACGCAAAGTTAATCTGACTCTGCGACACTCAGGTTTTATGGTATATATTTTTTTTAAACCCAAATTATAATGTGAAAGCAAAAATGCTATATTAGGTACCGATACCAATGTCCTTAGACAAACATTTGATTCTCAATTTGTAGGTAGTTACCAAAACTAACTACTTATGGAAAACAGTGAAGATAATGATGAATATACAGAAGAGAAGTGATCAATACTTTGAAAGATATGGTTTAAATGAAAGCAGACTGATTAATTTATTAGATGCTGTAGAAAAGTCGCAACTCACGAGAAGATAACTTATATAGCATCTAAAGGACTACATGAATGGATGTAGGTATGTGAAGGAATATAATAAAACTTAACTACTTTGTTACAGTACCCAAGAAACGTATCGGATATATTACAGGCCCATATAACGCAGGTAACTACATATACCTAGCTAGTGGTATACATATAGACCAACAGAGCACTGCGGTTTACATCTATTATTTCTTCGTTATCAACATTGAAATCATTTGCAAGGAAAGGCTGGTTGTATTTTCCATATTTTCATTATAAAACCTAGCCTAAACCTATATTTCCATTATTATTTTTCCGGATTAGGAAACAATAATCCCAATGAGACATTCCAGAGCATTGTTAGAACTGTTGTACTTCAAAATTACATATCCATAGGTTAATGTTAATCTGCTTACATTTATCGTCGATAGAAATGTACAATTGGGTTATCAGAAAACCTGCAAAATCCACCACATAATATGTCCTTGGCAGTGATTTTAGCAGCAACCTACCCGCACTACCACAATCCAAGTTCTAACAATGGCTCAATGCGATAACGCTTACCTTGGACATTTCGTCAAGTTGTAGAGCTATAACTCTAAACACCTTTTCTCACTTCTCCACATTAAGCGTTTCTTTTTTTAAGGTATACAATTAGCAGTCGAACACAACATAAGCGCGGATAAAATCGTGTCGCATTTTCGAGACGCCGTTTCGTGGCGAACACCCGATCAATACTGTTGGTCGGTCGGTATGTCGTTACCGGCGGATAAAGTAAAAAACAGAGCGTCAGTCACGCGTGCGCGCGCAATCTGTTGTTGACTGACACGGCGCATGTGTGTCGGATGCCGCGACCCCTGCCTGCCCAACTACCAGGGACATGAATCTGCAGGCCAGCAATGCATTACAAGATTCATAAGCAAAAGGCTGGAGCGTAAAAACCCAGTTATTAATTGTATATTACTATTTTTGTGTTTATTTCACAGTAATTTCTGGCTTTGAACTCAACTTTTCAAAGCTACTCCGAAATAGTCTTGTACCGACGACAGCACATCAAGCTACTACAATCTGTCAGATTTCCTTATTAAATTTTCAACTTTATCTCTAAAGCGTGAAGGCTCACGGTTGATTAGGAATATCTGACAGTTTGGGGCAGCTTGACCTGCTGTCGTCCGTACTTCATAATCATGTGGCAGAACGGTTTTTTTTTCCTAAAGATCTAGCCTATAGAGTTTAGCCTTCGCATCAGACCAGAAGACGCAGAGTGGATAAGTCCCCAAAACGATATAGATTATCTGATGAAGATCGCAAAAATCCGCTTGGTGCAAGTACAGGATCGGTCGATTTGGCGATGGTTGGAGGATGATTATGTGCAGCAGTAAACGTCTTTTGGCAGAATGTAGTACGGACGACAGCAGGTCAACTTACCCGAAACTTTCAAAAATTCCCAATATACCTTAAATAAATAAACATATACGGGCAAATCACACAGATTGACCTAGCCCCAAAGTAAGTTTGAGACTTGTGTTATGAGATACTAACTCAATGATACTACACACATCAAAAGTGTCTAGGGATCAAGCATTTTTATGCGGATTTCTTGAGATTGAGATGTGGCTTTGTAATAAATTTATGATTTTATAAATTTATATGGATCCTTTTTGGTGCATTTCATAATTTGAATCAGGAACTGTGAATCAAATTCGAGTAAAAGATGAAAATCAGCTGTCAATATTTTCCCTATAAAAACATACAACGCATTGAAGACATTATTAGTGCTACTGTTTCCCTACTACTGATTAAAACCAACGTTATTATGGAGCGGCGACGTCATTTAAGCAGGGAAGAAATGCTCAGAGCCGTGGGAATGATAGAAGCTGGTTCCCGGCAACGTACTGTGGCTTTAGCTCTGAATACAAGTCAGAGTGTTATCAGTCGACTTTGGACACGTTACCGAAGCACTGGTACCGTGGCTGAGCGCCATGGAGGACGGTATCGCTGCACCACACGGAGACAAGACCGATACATTCAAATCTTAACTCGAAGAGCTCCAACAATAACCGCCATGATGTTAGCCGTGAGGCTTCATCACTCTTCAGGGAACTTAATTAGCGACCAAACAGTCAGAAACCGCTTGCATGAAGTGAACCTTCATTCCCGAAGACCGCTACGGGTACCACCTATAGCAATGCACAATCGTAGGATTCGATATCAATGGGCTCTTGAACACAGAAATTGGGCAGAAGAACAATGGCGTTTCGTGTGCTTTTCTGATGAGTCTCGTTTTGGTATGAGACCGGATACAAGACGTATACGACACTGGAGAACCCCTGGACGCCAACAGCGATTAAAATCCTGCCAGGAAGTCCATCCTTATAGTGGTGGAACCATCATGGTATGGGCGGGTATTTGGATCGGCGGAAGAACTGAGTTGATTTGGATCAGAGGCAACCTCAACGCTCAAATTTATGCTGAAACGATTGTATCAGACGTCATCGTTCCTCTACAAGTGCAAATCGGTCCCTTATTTCAGTTAATGCATGATAATGCACGACCGCACACCGCAAGAGTTGTAAGACAGACTCTCGCCGCAGCTAACATCAATGTCCTGCCCTGGCCTGCTCAGTCGCCAGACTTGAACCCGATTGAGCATGCATGGGATATGCTACAGAGAAGAGCTCTGCCGAATATGGAGGGTATCCAGTCGCAAGAAGACCTTTTTTTGTTGTTGCAACGAACATGGGCGGCCATTCCACAGCGTGATTTGGATGAACTCATTTTGAGTATGCCAAACCGATGTTCTTGTGTTGTTAGTGTTCGCGGTAGAAACACGGATTATTAATTGTTTAAGTTACCCAATAAAATTTTAGAGAAAACTGTTATTTCAGTCTTTTTTTCGAACTTTTGTGTTAGTGGTTCAAATGTCAAATATCCCTTTATTAGGAAAATGGCAAATTTCTTTATTAATATTAGCAAAGGTGACTTGGTTTATCGTTACTGTGACAAACGAAAACACTTTATTTGATGAATCCTTAAAGAAAATTTTAATTAATATCAATCAGGAGAAAAGTTATTGCAAAAATTTTTATAGTAACGATATCTAGCAAAGTAGCTTGGAAGTTAATGAATAAGAAGTTAAAAGATAAAATATATTTAATAAATTAAGAGACGTGTAAAAATTAATATGACAGATAACAACTGTAGAAAACATTCGTTGCTAAGTTACGTTGATACCAATTTAAAAGGAAATTCTTAAACGAGGTTTCAACTATAACACTTTCCCTCAACGAAAGTTTCCATTGCATCTCCATCCATAATACTTTCACTCTTTGAATAGTATTATGCTAGTCCAATGAGGCTTCTTAACTGCACAAGCCTCGGTCTTGGCATAGCTTTAGTCAGCATATCTGCCAACTGAGAAGTTGTACTGGTCCGTTCCACAATTATATCTCCATGGAGAACTTTTTCTCTCACAAAGAAATGTCTTATTCTTATATGCTTAGTCCTCTTGTGGAATTCAGGATTGTGCGCCAAACGAATTGCAGCTTCATTGTCAACTAGAAGTTTTGGAACTTCTTTGATAGTTGTCATATGTGTGAATATCCTCTGAAGCCAAACAAGCTCTTTTGTTGCTTCACTAGCTGCAACAATCTCTGCCTCTGTTGTTGAAATGGCCACTGTTGCTTGTCTTTGGCTCAGCCATGACACTGCACCTCCTGAATATAGGCATATGACACCTGTAGTTGAGCGTCCGGTTTGTTGATCTCCCCCGTGATCAGCGTCGCTATAGCCAATTACGAAGTCTTTGTTTGACTGGTCTGATTGATATTTTATACCAAAATGGCTTGTTCCTTTTAGATATCTTAATATTTTCTTGACCATTGACCAATCTGATTCATCAGGATTTTCAAGCTTTCTAGATGCTACGCCAACTGCGTAAGCTATGTCTGGACGAGTTCCAACCATAAGATACGATAGGGCACCTACTGCTTCACGATATGGAAACTCCTTTCTTGGGTTTATCACTTTCCCTGTCTCAGTACTCGATATTACTGACTCTTTCTGAATAGGAGTCGAAAGTGGATTGCAGTCGGCCATATTAAATCTCTCTAGAATTTTCTGCGTATAACACTCCTGTTTGATTGTTATAGATCCATCTCTATCTTGCTCTATTTCTAAACCTAGGTAATATGACGCAGGCTTTGTAGTAATTTTCAGCTTCTTCGTCAATTCTTTTAGAAATGCATTTGTTACTTCTGCATCTGTAGCAGCTACAAGGCCGTCATCTACATATAGGGTTATTAGCAGTTTCTTTCCATTGACATGTTTAACAAACAAACAACTGTCAGCATCACTTTGTTTGAAGTTTAAATCTAACAGAATTTCCGCAAAACAAGAGTTCCAACAACGTGGTGATTGCTTTAATCCATATAAGCTCCGTTTTAATTTCCAGAATTTATTGGATCCATCATTAAAGCCATCCGGCTGTTGCATATAAATCTCTTCTTTTAATTTGCCGTAAAGAAACGCTGTCGATACATCAAACTGAGTTAAGACCAATCTTTCCATTGCTGCAACACTAATGAGCGCTCTTATAGTTCCCATTCTGGCAACTGGACTGAATGTTTGGTCATAGTCTATGCCTCTTTGCTGTTTGAATCCTTTAACCACCAGGCGAGCTTTGTATTTCTCTATCGAGCCATCAGGATTCCTCTTAATCCGAAAAACCCACTTCGAGGAAAGTGCCTTTCTATTGGGTGGTAGGTCGCTAAGAATCCACACGTCATTTTCTTTTAATGATGCTAACTCTTTTTTCATAGCCGTCATCCATTTTTCTTTCTGAGGACCTGAAATGGCCTCTCTGAAAGTCTGTGGCTCTGAAAAACTGTCGACATTACATACATAATCGTCAAATTTAATTGGAGCTCGAAGTGTCGATCTTGGCCTAAGACTATATTGATGTGACACGCTATCATAAAATGTATCTGGCTCCTCATGTGCCTCTAGTGCCTCTGGTGCCTCTTCGTCGGCTGCACTGATAGAATTTTGTTGTGTCTCTTCTTCGGCAACGCTGATCGAATCTTCGACTATACTTTCCCCCCCAAATTCGAACGGTTCTGTATCTGTTACTTCAATAGAGTGTTCATTTGGTACAGGTTGGCCAAAATTAAGTGTCGGACGAATCTCTGGTGATACTAGTTTTATCTCCAGTGCTTTTGGTTCCGTATCCACTTTTACATAGGGTGTTTCAGTTTCAGCATTTCTATGGAGTGGTTTTTCATCAAATACAACATCTCGAGATCGAATCAATTTGTATTTATTGCCTTCGACTGCTGCCCATATACGATAGCCATCTTCATCGTACCCAACAAGTCTTCCTTTGTACGCTTTCTTGGAAAGTTTCACTCTCTTTTGCTTTGGAATGTGGGCATAGCAAGTACTTCCGATTATTTTTAAATGAGCTATTTTTGGCTTCTGCCCATGCCATAATTCGTACGGTGACTTATTGTCTATTCTCGACGGACCCGTTCTATTTATAACGTATGTCACCGCGTTAATTATTTCTGCCCAAAACACTTGAGGAAAGCCTTTTCCACTGTACATGATAGTTCTTGCTGCTTCTACTAACGTGCGGTTATCACGTTCACAACAACCATTTTGTTGTGGCGTGTATGGCATTGTCAATCTCTGCTTAATGCCATTTTTCACGAGAATTTCTCGAACTTCTTTATTGTCATACTCGCCTCCATTGTCGCTCAACAGGGTTTTTATAGTATGACCTGTATTTCTTACTTCTAAGATCATTTGCTCTAACTTCTGCTTAACTTCCGACTTGGCTTTCATGAAGTATATCAGACGATAGCCAGAGTAATCATCTCGAAACAATACAAAATAGCGCAGCTCTGTGACGGAGTTTGGAAACGGTCCGCACACATCTGAATGCATGAGTTCTCCGGCCTGTGATGCTCTGGTTCTTGTGCCGAACTTCTGTCTGTGTGATTTCCCAAACAGGCAGCTTTCACATAGTGTATCATCTATGGGAAGATCAAAGCCTAACTCTCTCTTCACAAAAGCTCTAATATGCCGCTTATTTTGGTGAGCATATCTCTCATGATATAGCTGTGTCTCTGTTGCTAGATAAGTAACCATCTTCTTAGGTATAACGTTTTTAACATCTACTTTATAGAGGCCACCACATTTTTGTCGTTTACCAACGATCTTGACAGTTCCATTAATCAATACCCTACATTCTACTGGTGTTGATTCAAATTTACTGTCCTCATTCTTGTCGTGAGCAGCTAAGACTGAAAATAGATTTTTCTGTATACCTGGAACATACCAGACGTCTTCTAGAGTGACTTGTGTGACTTTTCCTTTAATATAAGCTTCCAGGACTATAGATCCTTTGCCTTTGGCCTGTAAAATATTGCCATTAGCTGTTGTGACCGTATGGGAGTTATTAAAGTTCGTAAAAGTAGTAAATAAGTCACCTCTATTAGTGATATGGCTCGTTGCACCATTATCGACGTGCCAGTTGTCTTTGTCGTGCTCAATAGCTAACACTTCTTTTTGTACAAACATCACTGTCATGTTTACTGCATGCGAAGTTGATTGCGTACTATCGCCTTTCAATGCTTTGCTGTTCTTTGGTGGTTTGCCATCTTGAATCCATTTCTGACAATTCCTTACTCGATGACCTTTTCCCGAACAGTAATTGCATTTCATCTTCTTATCTCTATTCTTTTTGCCTTTTTCAGCATTTGAAGAACTTGTGATAAGAACTTCTTGATCATCTGGTACTGGGTTACCTGTTATTGATCTCTCATATGCACACAGGTGGTTGGTCAAACTATCAATTGTTCTATCTATTTTCGGTACCAAGAGCCAGCTACCTTTAAAAGATGTATATTTTTCTCCTAATGTGTCCAGTATCTTGCAAATTAACAGGAGTTCGGGTAACTCTTTGTTCTCTTTTTGCAAATCTAGATTTAGGTCCGACCATATATTCTTTAATTTGCTCATATGCGTCACTATATCATCTTCAGGATTCTGTTTGAATCCAAAGAAGCTCATGCATAGGTTGTAGCTTTTATCTTCACTGGTTCCGTCAAACAATCTGTGTAGTTCCAACCAGACTTCTCTAGCAGTGTTGTACCGCATTACCTTTTGTAACGTTTCATCAGTCATATTACTAGTCAATAGAAGTAATGCACTGCAGTCTGCCTTTGTGTAAGACGCAAGGTGGTCTCCTGCACCTGCAGCTGCTGCATGTCCACTGACCGGTCTCTCAATTCTACCCTCTACTACATCCAACGCATTTGGAATACTTCTTAGGGCTATACATATCTTGTACTTCCACGTCGACCAGTTGCTTCTGCCTTCGAGATTGCCGATGAGCAACTTTGTCGTTAAATTATCCATTTTCAAGCGGCGCCCATAACCTTTTATAGTAACGATATCTAGCAAAGTAGCTTGGAAGTTAATGAATAAGAAGTTAAAAGATAAAATATATTTAATAAATTAAGAGACGTGTAAAAATTAATATGACAGATAACAACTGTAGAAAACATTCGTTGCTAAGTTACGTTGATACCAATTTAAAAGGAAATTCTTAAACGAGGTTTCAACTATAACAAAAATATATGTTGATCCCTAGACACTTTTGATGTGTGTATATTTATAATAGATACTTAAAGATAAACATCCAAGACCCGAGCCAATCTGGAAAAGATCGTTTTCCATCATGACCTGGCTGGGGATTGAACCCGGGGCCTCCACATTGCAGGGAGGCGTGCTGACCGCTGCGCCACGGAGGTTTTCTAACACCACATAAAAAATATACTAAGTACTTGTAGTAAGTAACGCCATGTCGTCAATTATAACCAAGATAACGAAGCAGTACAGAAGCAAAACTACATTAATTTATTAAAAAATCTAGCTGCGCCTCGCAGTTCCGTTTTCGCAGTTTTCATTGTAAGTAGTACTGATATAAAAATAGACAAAAACCTATTCTCATGTCTAACGAATGTATATACGAAATTTCATTAAAATAGGTTCAGCCGTTAGTTCGAAGCCAAACACTATGACAGGAAAATTTTATAACATAGATGCATTTGCATTCGTTCGGGTTTGAGCTCGACTGATAGCAATAAGGCCATGAGAGCTAAACATATACCCTGACTACAGACTACCCCTTTGAAGAAAACAGTTACTCAAAAGCATCGACATATACCTACTAATGGATAATATGCCTTATAGATGAGAATTGTGGCACTACGAAAGAAAAACAGGAAACGAAGTTTCGTCTATCTTTATCTCTCTCAAAATCTTCAATCGAAAAAGGAAAGAGACAGTAGTACTAAACCGAAAGCATAGGCCATCTCTCATCCTTTTCAAACCAAAAAAAAATGCTGCAGATTAAACGCATACGGCATGTCCATTAGTATATAACAACTAGCTGACCCGGCGAACTTCGTTCCGCCTTAAAGGCAATATCACATGACTACTTTTTAAATTAGAATAATTTTAAATAAATAAATATTATTATTCAATGATTCTTTATTTGGGAGCACTATCCTGGCGGTTCTTCGGAAATCTTTAATGTGCTACAATACTCGCAAACAACATCCATTGACCCAATGCGAACGCCATTGCGCTATATTATATGCGTATTGAAACGCTGCCCGATTCAAATCAGTATTTGATGAATTTCTTCTTGTGCTTCGTAAATTATCTAGCGCTTGATCTCTGAGGTTTGCTCGACGATTTCGCATTGCCAACCGAGCCGTTTCACGGGCTGCCTCCCTGTGCTCTGGTGAGTGAGAAGCACGAAGTCGAGCCATACTAAGGCTGCGCTCTTCAAGTGCAATTTCTTGCTCTTCTTCAGTTGTTTTTTTTTTTGTTTTGTATGGGAAATCATCAAATGACCTCTCCCGCTCTGGGCGGAGCGGAAGGGCGTGTCAGACTTTTATTGACTAAAACCCACCCGTGTTCCTTCACATACCTGTGCAACGGCCAGTGCCATGGTTTCTCTTTTATCCAACCCGCAGCCCTGTGGACCAGTCCTCGTGGACCCCGTCAAAGTGTGCTGATATCTCTTTGAGGCGCGTGTGAAACACAACGCGCCGTCAACCCGGGCCTGGTTCTTACCAGGAGGCTAGCTGCCTGTCGCTCGCCGCCCGCAAGCCCGCGCCTACGGTGGTCGGGAGTCCGATGTTGCCTCCCGACCAAGGCGCTTCCTGCGGCGGTTTGAGGCGTGAGGGTAGTGGGATTACCGCTCCCTCACGCGCTCCGCCTCCTCCTTTGCCAGCATCACTGCTTCACAGAAGGAGGTGAAAGATTACCATGCACTCTTTCTTGCTCCGGACTATGGCCGGGACCAGGGTCGGACGCGAGAGATCGCCACCGATCGCCGCCACGAGGACACGGCTGTGCTCTACCCAAGCCGGGCAGACCTCCACCATTTGCTCCACTATGTCGTCAGGGCGATGCATACAGTGGTCACCCTGGCGTTTACTCCCGCTTTATAGGGAACAGTAACCTCCCGAAACAGCCGCGTCCGGTGAGGACCTACGTCAGTCCGAAGGTGAGGACGCCGTGGTGCCTTTCTAGCTACTTCTCAAAGAGAGGACTTACCGCCGCTATTATGGCGTGCTCAGTGCTGGATTGCGACAATTACACTTTCCATGTCGCCATGAGATCCCGCCGGAGCTCTGTCCGCTGTACTGCGATTTTTCGCAGCAACGGAGTTATGCCTCCTCTCGTCACTCCCACATGTGGGCGAGGGATAGTGTTTCTCCACAATTTAATGGATATTATTATACATATAAACGTTTCTTTTTAATTACTCTATCTATTAAAATAAACCTCATCAAAATCTGTTTCGCAGAATTAAAGATTTAATCAAACAAAGGGACAGAACGGGACGGAACGGGATAAAAAGTATCCTATGTGATATGTCCTTCTCCCAGTTCTTATCTACCTCCCTAACAATTTTGAGCCATACTGGTTAAGCGGTTCTTGAGTTATAAATAGAGTAACTAACACGACTTTCATTTACATACATAGACTTAATTCAAATCGGACCAGGCCTTTAAGAGGAATTCATTAACGTACACACGTACAGCAGATTTAGGAATATACCCATGGAAAGCATTGTCATCTACATTTGTAACAAAGATATCATACCTCTCTCTACCCCAAGAGCTCTTGTTTCAGTCTCTTTAAGTTAAATAAAAAATCTTAAATATTTATTATTTCTATTTTTTTTTTCTCTTTTAGTTCTTATGTACAATTTTCTTTTTTAAGTAACTACAAAAATTAAAAAAAACTATAAACTTGTATAAAAACGAAAAAAAAATACTTGTGATTGCCCGGGTTTGAACCGAGGAACACCTGCCATCGCGAGTAGACTATAACACTATCCACTACGCCACAGCCGCTATGTTAAGCCGCGCGAAATTAGCGCCCATATTATGCGTGAAGTATTGCGAAAAAGAAAACTCGAAAACATGCGCTTCCCCAGACATAAGACTGAGCTAGATCGATTTCTCGTCCCCGAAAACCCCCACATATTAAATTTCAGCGAAATCGTTAGGGCCGTTTCCGAGATCACATATTTTTTCAAGCGATCAGCGCCATCTACCGGGCTGATTTGTGAATCTAAACCATTCAGGTCGCCACTCAAAAGCATACAGAAAAATTCATTAAAATCGGTCAAGCCGTTTAGGAGGAGTTCAATGACATACACACGTACAGCAGAATTATATATATAAAGATAAAAGAACAATACCCAAGTATGATTTTTATGGTTCTGGTTTTTGGCGGGAATATCAAGATGAGTGTCACGCTCATTTTTCATTGGACTTTTAAAATTATTTATAGTGGTGTTTACTAAATAAAAGCGCGTGATTTATGAAGTAAAAAGTGCATTCAGTGAATAATTTATAAAGAACAGTGAAATAATGTAACATAGTGGCCACATCATGTCCTTACTCCAAATTCTTCCTTGTCGGCCTCACGCGGGAAATGAAAGGAGATTGATTAGTTAAGTTAAGCTAGGATAAGTTAGGATAAATTAGGATAAGTTAGGATTCCGTGTGCAGTTTCTGGCCTGCCATCGGACGCGTCCCCAGGTGGCGGATAGGGGAACGGCCCCCAGATATGGGGGTTACCGGTTTACCGGCGCGGACCAAAACCAGATGCGGGGACCGCTTCGGCGGTCACACGTGCGGCGGGTCGGCCACCACTTGAGGTGGCTGACGTGACCCGAACTCCGGGTCACCGTCGGGCAACCCGGTCTCCTCATTGAGAGGAGCTGGGGGCCCCGTTTGCCTCCGGGCAAACGAGTGGGGCTAAGAGGAAGGACACCTCGCTAAAAAACCCTTGGCTGCTGCGTCTTCTCGCACAAAAAGACGTACCCAGCCCGGCCCCTCCCTGTGGAGTGGAGGGACCACTGTGGGCCCGCCCTAGGCGGGAATCGCCGGCGGGGGATTGGTAGTTAGGCTGTGCCATTTTCCCATGACCCCGCCACTCAGGCGATGTCGTTGTGCCGCTGTGGGTTTAGTGGGTATTCCCGGCTCCGGCTGGGCGAGTCCCACACACGCCCTTCGGGATATGGTGCGTAAATGCATTACCAAAGCGTCAAAAAAAAAAAAAGGATAAGTTAGATGGGGCACGCCGTCATAGCGGCGGTAAGACCCTGCATGGAGAAGTGGATCGACCCGAAGAGGCATGGGACGCTCACTCTTCCGTGCGACGCAGGTGCTGACCGGACACGGGTGTTTCGGCAGTTACCTGTGTCGTATCGGTCGGGAGCCGACACCGGCGTGCCATCACTGCGGTGGCGGGCAGAGGACACGGCGCTGCACACCCTCGAGGAGTGTCCCGCATGGGACGAGCAGCGCCGTGCGCTCACCGCAGCGATCGGCGGCGCGACCTCTCGCTGCCGGCCGTGGTCAGAGCCATGGTCGACAGCGGGGAGTCATGGGACGCGGTCGTCTCCTTCTGCGAGGAGGTAATCTCCGCGAAGGAGACGGCCGGGGAAGGAAGCACTGAGCACTCTCCGTCCGCCGACGGCGCGCTGGCCAGAGGAGGAGGGAAGCCGAGGTCGATCCGCTTCCTCCATAAAGGAGCCGACGGGCCGAGGACCGGGGAGTCCGACGTCCGTCACTAGGGCCGGAGTAGGCGTGTAGTGGCTGTTCCTACACGCCTACCTGATGGAAGGAGAGGGAGGAAGAGGGACCCGCCGAACTCGCGCGCGGCGGGTCAAGGCCTGCCGGGGACGCGGTGAATGCAAACTAGGCCCCGTACCCCGGCAATAGGCAAGAAGAGGAACGCTCCAGTGGGTTTAGCCGGTGAGAGCCCGGCACACCCTCCGTCGACCCTCAGACGGAGGACGGTCTGGTAGAGATTTCCACTGGTGAACAAAAAAAAAAAAAAAAAAGGATAAGTTAGGATAGAAACCTACTCAAGAAAAAATGTACTAAAGACTAGGCTGTATGGCGTACTAAGCCTTTGCCTTTTCCGTTCAGAAGAACGAAAAGAAAGGACCCAAAAAAAAAATTATGGTTCCGGGGTTTGGCGGGAATGTCAAGATGAGTGTCACGCTCATTTTTCATTGGACTTTTAAAATTATTTATAGTGTCGTTTACTAAATAAAAACGCATGTGCAAAAGTGCATTCAGTGAATAATTCTAAAAGAACAGTGAAATATTGTAGCATAGTGGCCGCATCATGTCTTTACGCTAAACCGCTCCTTATCGTCCAAACGCGGGAAACGAAAGGAGTTAGATTAGTTAGGATAAGTTTAGGATAAGCTACATAAGTAAGGATTAATTAGGATAAGTTGGGATAGAAGTTTACTCAAGAATATATTTACTGAGTACTAGGCTGTATGGCGTACTATGTCTTTGCCTTTTCCGTTCAGGAGAACGGAAAGAATTGAACCAAAAAAAAAATTTTTATGGTTCCTACTTTGACAGTGACACTGTCACACTGACATTGACATATTATGACATTTTATGTATCTCTTTGACATGTTGACTTTATTTATTAGTTATTATGTTACACATTTTAATATTTTCGAGCGTATATTGCGTGTAATTTACCTCATCGTAAATACAACATAATTAACAAGAAATAACGAAAAAACAAGTACGGTGATACGAACGTAGACATAACGATTAGTTCATTATTAAATGAACTAAATTTATCTTGTACATAAATACAAACAGTGAAATGGTGACCACAACACTGACTATTCAAGATCTAATACCGTATGGGGCAAATAGAAGTGGCAAGAAAATAGATATGGATGCTATATTGCCGTACCTGATTCTACCAGGACTTCTATTAATAGCCACCATATCGCGGCCAGTCACTATAATAGTCATGGTGGTGATTGGAATGGGTGCATTATACGTACACTCCAGACCGCGGCAAAAGAACAGGTCGGTACATACTTTCACTTCATTATAATTTATTATTATTTGTTTGAAGCTACTTTGGATGTCTATAAACTGATGCTATAACCCGCGCAGATAAAGAAAAGATCTGTAAATGGCGTCCACTCGCATGCGTTCTCACTCACTCTCTATCGCTGTCTATACTCACACAGTGAAGTAAGCGCCGCAAAAAAAAATCATCGATCAGGAATTCAGGATTCGCTTTCCAAACTACTGAAGCTACTTTGACGCACTCCGAGTTATCGTTAATTTCGTTCCGCTAAAGTTTCTGTTATTTTATTG
This sequence comes from Sesamia nonagrioides, assembly GCA_017933935.1. NCBI lineage: Eukaryota > Metazoa > Arthropoda > Insecta > Lepidoptera > Noctuidae > Sesamia > Sesamia nonagrioides. The sequence goes on along the minus strand of JADWQK010001503.1, from coordinate 36,650 downwards.
TTTTTGTTAATATCGTTATTTTTGTTGAGTTTGAACAATTAAAATCAACAAAAACAACAATAAAAACAAACAAGTAAAATGACATATTTACGTTGTAAATAACAATATTTACAACGTAAATTTGATATTCTACTAACTAAGCTTTTGATTTGTGATTGAACAATGGCATGTTTTGTCAACCGTACCATAAGTATCCGCCGCCATTTTCAGATCTTTTCTTTATCTGCGCGGGTTATACAACTGATCTATTCAATGGTACACCTTCTATTATATAGTTCATCTGTAGATTTAATAATTAGTTATTCTTATACCGTCTCATAAAAAAGGTTGATGATGATGATGATGATGATGATACCGTCTCTTATAGTTTGTTACAATATCTTAATAAGTTGGTTGAGTATGTTATTTGTACGAGTATACCTTCATTATTTTCAGGTCCTCATTTTTCTTTTCATGGACCATGGCATCAGCAATATGTTTGTTTCTGGTTTTTGAAAGTGGTGTGCTGGGTTACTTTGAAATAACTCAACTGGAAAATTTTGTATTTCTGGTACTCCTATCATGCACTTGTTATTTCTTCTACAAAATGAAAGCTGTAGCCGATTTTGAACTTGCCACTGGATCATCTAAGGGAAAGGAGTATAGGTAACACATTATGTCTACTTGCCTTCAAGTAATATTTAAGTAATTATGATCCCATTTAGTTGAATTAGTTCAAAGATGTCTGCTAGCTGAATAGAGTGTAGATATGTTTTCTAGCATGGTGCGGCACAATATTAAGAATTCGTGATACAGGAGACAAAATTACTTCATTAAAGCATTGCACGAGAACAATAAATCCGTTTCTCTATATTAAACACTATGAAGTGGTGATAGGTATATTTTGTAATTATGAAGTTTGAAAAGTGTTGATTCTGAGCCTAATTTGAATAAATGACTTTTGATTTTATTTATTACATATGGCAAAATGTGGGTGTAATACAGCATACCTTCGCCTAACTTCGGATAACAGTTGTGTGTTATTTATTTTTTACAGTTAATTGGTGAAATATTTATTGAATTAAAGGAAAACATTACTCTATAAAACTTTGAAAACAGCATTTTATACAGTAACATTATTAATAACAATACAATTATTTTATACAGTATTCTTTGGTAATTTAATTAACATTTATCTAAATATATTATGTTTTCTGGCTTTGAAGGATTTAAAAACACAAACTCATTTCATTCACCCCATCTAAGATATAGGTTGCTAGGAGTTTTTCCAAAAAAATATTTTACTAGGGGCTGATTTTTCAATGATCAGTTAATTTTTATTTGCAGAATAAAATAACAGTCTGATGGATTCAAAATATTCAAAACTTTTCGTAGAATAAAATCATCTGGCATTGGAAAAAACAGCCATTAAACAAGCAACATTTCAAAACTTTTCATAATTAATTATTAATTCTTAAGAGTTAACATTTTAGGGCTGTGTCTATGATGATAATATAAAACTTTTCTTTTTTTCCAGCCCAGTCTTGACTTCTGATTCATATTACTGTCAAATATGCCAAATTGAAGTCAACGAAAGATTTTTTCATTCAATATGGTTGGTACTGTTTATTTACAATAAATTATATGTACATCAATTCCTTGGCATTTATTTTATTCATTGAGACGGGAGTCAGTAAATTTGTTTGGTAAAAATAACTATTCTTCTATTCAGGTGGGACTGCTGCGTGTTGAGACCAAACTATATTTATTTTCTTGCTGGCCAAATATTTGCTTTTGCCACACTTATCTTTGGAACCAACTTGGGCCTTACAACAGTTTGTCAACCCTATATATTTTATGGAGTTATTCTCATGCCGCAGGATTGTGATGATGTCTATTATGATTTCAAGTAAGTCCACTTATTAATATAATGCATGCTACAAAACTTTCTGGGAACATCAGAGGCCTTTATAATCTTATTAAACCTTTTGCTGACATCAGTTAAGACATTATTAAACTGATTCTTAAACTGTGAAGATGATATCTGCCGCCGTAAGGAAAAAAGACGCATCTAACATCTTTTTTCCAAATTGAGTTACATGCATATTCTAAATCAGTAAAAGAAATGGCATACAACAATATATTTATATTTTGCATAAAAAAAAATGTTAGATGCGTCTTTTTTCCTTATGACGGCAGATATAATAGGATTAACTTCTAAGCTTGTATAACTGTATTTGATCTAAGATGCTATAAGAGAACATCCACTAGTTCTGTCTGTGTGTATATTTGGCAATTCTTCTATTCTAATAGATAGATATACTTGAGGGGTCAATTTTGGGCCCCTAGGTTTCCTAGTTCACATACTTGATATTCAATTAGTGCTTCATAACATTGCAGCTTTCCTAGTGCTGTTCTACTATATGGTTTCTATATTATTAGGTATTTAAATCTGTAGAGTGCCAATAAATAACCTATTTGTATTTTATGCATTTTCAAACTTTTTCAGCTCGACAGTATGCTTCGTAGCCTGCGTCTACGGTTTGGGATATTCGCTTGTTATTGCCCTGGTTTTAATTCGACAACTCCTAGTCTTCATACCAAAATACAGCGGTAAGTAGCAACAATAGGCTATTTGACAGATTTATAATTTCTATCGACATTTCGACAGTTCGATTTGACAGATTTATGATTTATAATTTATAATTTTTGTTGTAATACAGCGGTAAGTAGAAACAATAGGCTATTTGACAGATTTATAATTTCTATCTTGAATTACTTGGTTGCGGTTAAGAAGTTCACCGAAAGTATTTTTTTTTTTTATTTTAAAAACGTATTTCGTAAGAAACATGCAAATAAAAATTCAAAATTCAAATAAGCCGCCGAAACGCTTTATTCAGCAATATGGCGTCAAGCCTTGTAAGTGACGTCACAAAACGATTTTCGGTTCCGCAGTGGTGTTTGTATTTATCTATTATTTGTTGTTGTTTATCTATTAAAATGGTTTACAAGTGGTGTGCTGTACCGGGTTGTACAAATACATCGATAAAACACCTGAGAACACGAGAACAACAACAAGTGCTGATGCGCGTATGACGTCATCGTGACATTGGCCATTCCGGATCGTTTCACAATATGTGGCGCGAGATACAAAAGTCAAATATATTTTTGTGTTTTGGATATATTAATTGTTATTATTTTTATTAAAACTCATGTAAATGACATAAAGAACCCTCATTTTATGCATTTAAAGCAAATAATCACAAAAAAATACATACTGTCAAATAGCCTATTATTTAACATTAACAATTAATAAAATCTTTAAACAATAAATCAAATTCTTAAGTACTTTGTTTCGTTACAGAACCACAATGGAAAAAGCTGGTCAATGTACTAAACGTATGAATGGAAACACATTGAATCTCAGGTTTATGATCTATAAGGGTTTTAATAATTGAATTTTAAAGCATTCCCTATTCATTGTGAATGAATTGCTAAATCAAGATCTATGTATATGTATGTTGTATAATCGGTGGGCCTTTTATTTTTATACCTAAGTACTGTGAAAGGCAAACAATATACTTACAACACACAATATACTTACAATATACTTTTCACGCATAGGTATTGGTTTATACCTATTTCGTTACAACTATTCATACAAGTAATGAATAATCATTTACAAAATTTCCAGTAATCCTAAACTGTTATATTCCTGCGCGCGTCATCACAATACGTAATCTATAAAATTCCCACAAAATTAAGAACACACAAAAAATATCGCTGTTCCGTACTTGTTATATACAATCTGAAAGTATGTCATGAGTTTGTTAGTTAAAATTAAATATCCCACCATTACTGTTTCGTTTAATTAATAATAATAAATAAGAGCACATATCACAGAGGTAAATAATTTATTTCATTAGGTACTTAATTAATACAATAAAATAAGAAATACTTGCTTACATTTTTGTTTTTTTTTATATAAAGCTTTAAACACTGTTATTGTTCTTAATTAATATTGTATTCATAAAACGAATTTAAAAAAAAACACGAGCGCCACTTTCTCGACGGTAGCAGTAGACGTATCTGAGGTTGCAGTTGCTTCTGTTGTAATTGAATGCCACTCTTGTGTATTTATGAGCACTACAGGCCCATCAGGCGCATTGCACACTGGCAAGTCGAGGCACGTCAAGGCTATGTCTCTACGTGGAGTAGAAGCCCAGGTAGCCCCGGCCATACATTTTAAGTTTGTAAATACTCATGGGCGTACTGTCGGGGGAACATGTATGAACCCCCCTGATTACTAAACAAAGTATAAATGAGGGCTTGCTCTAAACTTTATATAAACCTCGCAGTAGACACTAACAAAATGTAGGATGTAATTGCCAAAAAACAGAGTGCAAGAGTCAAAACATTTGACATGCCTCATAGGTCTGACTTGAAGCCGCCAAGACTCTAGCCTCCTTATTCATACACGTTGGTTAAAGTTAACTAGTGATTAGCGATTGTTTAATCATACATTTTAGACGTTTGTACGTCACTTAACTTTAATCATCGTTTATAAATTCTGAGTTTGTTTCGGCCGTTTCTTCTCAGAGCTAGTACTAGGAAACGCCGCGGTCATCAAACCGAAATAAAAATAAGAATTCGATCCAGCCGTCCCTTGCTGTTCTTCTAGCGACACCCTAAGCCGAGGTTCGTACCCCACAGGACACCCCCTGTGGGGTACGAACCTCGGTTTAGCGTGTAGTCGCTTAGCTTTTAGTAGCCCTGGCTGGAGGCTTTAAATTCACTTAAGGCAGCCACAGGATAGTCCGGTTAAGTAGTTCCGACCTCTCAAGGTCAACTACGAGATGCCATATTAAAAAACAAAAACGACTGTGGTGTTTATTCATAAACGATGGTTAGTTAAGTGGCATCAAAAGGTCAAAAATGCATGGCTAAAGAATCGCTAATCACTAGTTAAGGTCGTACGTCGTACCCTCACCAAATGACCTTGAGCATTTGGTCCCTCTTCACCGCGCCCCACCTCTACAATACTTCGCAAAATATTACTAGCGCCGTCTGGCGAACGAAGTACTTACAAATACAAGTTAAATTCATAGACCACAGAAGTAACAGACATGGCACTTTTATTTTTGTTTATTGGTGCGCCCAAATACTTTTGGTTATTATAGACTGAAACAAATATTGACGATACTTCATAATAAAAATTTGCGTATTTTATTTTTTAACCGACTTCCCAAAAGTGTGGTTCTTAATTCAATTTATGTGTGCTCGCTGATAACTTTATCGTTAATGAACCGATTTTGACCATTCTTTTTTTATATGAAAGAGTATGCTGCCTATGTAATCTCATTGTTACCACGTCAGTGTCCATAATGGAAATTTTAAGAAATTTAGGCCAATTATCGAAAATTGTAGGCACGCTTCGGGTGAAAACTTGATACTCGTATTTATATCGGATGATACTATAAAATCGTGAAGATTTGGGCCTGACCTGATGATGGAGATGACAGAGAATCAAGGGAATCCACATCGGAAGCAACTGTCATGTGTTTGGGCTTACTTAATTTGTATTGATTAGACCTTTACAACTAAATATGTTATGACTGTAACTTCAGGGTTGAAAGTTAGTTTTGTAGATTGAAAGTTAGCTAAGTCAGATGGTCAAAGGGATAGAAAAATACACACATCAAAAGTGTCTAGGGATCAACATATATTTTTGCAATAACTTTTCTCCTGATTGATATTAATTAAAATTTTCTTTAAGGATTCATCAAATAAAGTGTTTTCGTTTGTCACAGTAACGATAAACCAAATCACCTTTGCATTAATAAAGAAATTTGCCATTTTCCTAATAAAGGGATATTTGACATTTGAACCACTAACACAAAAGTTCGAAAAAAGACTGAAATAACAGTTTTCTCTAAAATTTTATTGGGTAACTTAAACAATTAATAATCCGTGTTTCTACCGCGAACACTAACAACACAAGAACATCGGTTTGGCATACTCAAAATGAGTTCATCCAAATCACGCTGTGGAATGGCCGCCCATGTTCGTTGCAACAACAAAAAAGGTCTTCTTGCGACTGGATACCCTCCATATTCGGCAGAGCTCTTCTCTGTAGCATATCCCATGCATGCTCAATCGGGTTCAAGTCTGGCGACTGAGCAGGCCAGGGCAGGACCTTGATGTTAGCTGCGGCGAGTCTGTCTTACAACTCTTGCGGTGTGCGGTCGTGCATTATCATGCATTAACTGAAATAAGGGACCGATTTGCACTTGTAGAGGAACGATGACGTCTGATACAATCGTTTCAGCATAAATTTGAGCGTTGAGGTTGCCTCTGATCCAAATCAACTCAGTTCTTCCGCCGATCCAAATGCCCGCCCATACCATGATGGTTCCACCACTATAAGGATGGACTTCCTGGCAGGATTTTAATCGCTGTTGGCGTCCAGGGGTTCTCCAGTGTCGTATACGTCTTGTATCCGGTCTCATACCAAAACGAGACTCATCAGAAAAGCACACGAAACGCCATTGTTCTTCTGCCCAATTTCTGTTTTCAAGAGCCCATTGATATCGAATCCTACGATTGTGCATTGCTATAGGTGGTACCCGTAGCGGTCTTCGGGAATGAAGGTTCACTTCATGCAAGCGGTTTCTGACTGTTTGGTCGCTAATTAAGTTCCCTGAAGAGTGATGAAGCCTCACGACTAACATCATGGCGGTTATTGTTGGAGCTCTTCGAGTTAAGATTTGAATGTATCGGTCTTGTCTCCGTGTGGTGCAGCGATACCGTCCTCCATGGCGCTCAGCCACGGTACCAGTGCTTCGGTAACGTGTCCAAAGTCGACTGATAACACTCTGACTTGTATTCAGAGCTAAAGCCACAGTACGTTGCCGAGAACCAGCTTCTATCATTCCCACGGCTCTGAGCATTTCTTCCCTGCTTAAATGACGTCGCCGCTCCATAATAACGTTGGTTTTAATCAGTAGTAGGGAAACAGTAGCACTAATAATGTCTTCAATGCGTTGTATGTTTTTATAGGGAAAATATTGACAGCTGATTTTCATCTTTTACTCGAATTTGATTCACAGTTCCTGATTAAAATTATGAAATCCACCAAAAAGGATCCATATAAATTTATAAAATCATAAATTTATTACAAAGCCACATCTCAATCTCAAGAAATCCGCATAAAAATGCTTGATCCCTAGACACTTTTGATGTGTGTATATAGACGCAATAAAAGTCGTTGTGGTCTAGTGTTTAAAACACCAGCCTCTCAAGTATGAGTGCGCGGGTCCTATTCCAGGTCAGGCAAGTACCAATGTAACTTTTCTAAAGTTATATGTACTTTCTAAGTATATCTTGGACACCAATGACTGAAGGTGAAGGAAAACATCTTGAGGAAACCTGGACTTTAAGTCTGAAATCGCCAACCCGCATTGAGCAAGCGTGGTGATAACGCTCAATCTTTCTCTGTATGAGAGGAGACCTGTGCCCAGCAGTGGGACAATAAAAAGGTTGATAATGATGATGACGAGTAGGTAGTGTTTGTACTATGTTAAAGTAGAGTGTTGTAAATTGTTGAGGAATTCCCTCGACTCTCTTTAATCTTCATCACCAGATCTATTGCAGACCTTCCTTTTAACCTATATGGGTGTAAAGTTTTCATCAAAATAATGAATTAAGTCCATACACAAGGTAACTATTGTAAACCTTTGAGGAGTTCCCTTAACTGGCCTTTGTCTTCATCATCAGAGGTTTAATGACAATCACAACTCATTTAGGTGTAAAGTTCTTATCAATATAAATGTATTAAGCACAAACACGAGGCAGCTGATGTGAATCGTTAAGGAGATCCCTCGGCTGTCTCCCTGCTCCATCATCAACTCCGAACTTTACTAAATTGTAGTGCGTTAAAACACTTAATGAAAAAAACATAGAAATGCCCTAGGCGCCCCTATGATTTTTTAAATTTCTCCTACGTTTCCTTAGTCTTCCATCATCAGACCCTAATTTCCTTAACATGAGACTACCTTGAAGATATAATCTTTCTAATTTAAAAAAAAAACATGTGGCACTCGGGAACTGCCGCGGTAAAGCTATTGCATAGCATTTTTTATCAACTTATGCAATAGGGTATTTGACTAAAAAAACCTAATTAGTCCGTCAGTCAGATTTCCAAAAAATACTCATCATCATCATTTCAGCCGAAAGACGTCCACTGTTGGATATAGGCCTCCCCCAAGGTTCTCCACGACGAACGGTCCTGCGCCTCCCGCATCCAGCGGTTTCCCGCGACCTTCACCAGGTCGTCGGTCTACCTTGTCGGGGGCCTACCCAAAAAATACTAGACACATATTTTTTTCTTTTTTCATATAAACAAAAAATGAAGACGACACAGTGCTTTGAAAACTCGTGTGACGTCACTGCACGCTACACTTTTTTTTTGCGGCCAGTGACGTCACCAGCCATCACTCCTGATCTTTGATGCCTATTATATTTGTCAATTTTTTATTGATTTGATAAAACAAAATATACGAAATGTAAAACGTATATAATAAACCTATCCCAATATTTTTCTATAATCTGAATGACGGACTATTTAGTTTTTTTTAGTCCAATACCCTATTATTTATATTATAGTAAAGTTATCCGCAAACAAACATAAAAAACATATAACCTCCTCACTTTTGAAATCGGTTAAAAAAACGAACACTAAAATGAACATCAATAACAGAGACACTTTATGATAGTATTATACTCTATGCGACATGCGGTGCGTGAGCGAGCATGCAGATGCTTTCTCGCTCACGCGCCGCCCGCCGCCCCGCCCGCTATGCTAGCGGACCGCGCGATGACGAACGACACGAGTTCCCCCTTCGAGAGCTTGTGGCATACTGAATCTCAATAGCTCGGGCAAGAGAACTGATAGGGAATACGCTCAGATTGTTGAATAAAATTTTTGATTTGGTCGTTTTAAAAAAATATTTCTACAATAATGTTCGTCATGAAATTGCCTATCCAATAGTGTAAGAACGCAATCTAAATAATGCTTACTTTTCGAGGAGATGCACGTTTTTGATAATTATTTCTCTTGTCAGAGGTTTCGTTATGAAGGAATTATTTAAACATTGTGCTTAGTAAAAAAAAAAAAATCTACAATTTTGGAGAGCCAAAATTATGGAAAAAATTTAAGTATGTATTTTTAATAAGTTGATATTTCTTTTGGATAAAGAGTAGATAGCTCCGAAAAACTGCATAAAAACGGCCTGCGGTGTGTTTTTCCTCTGGAACCGCCTTAAATTAAAGCAACGTTTATGAATAAGGGGGTAGATCGTGTGTGCGGCGCACCTTAGGAATGGCGTTCCGAAGCGCTGCGAGATGTTTACTCCCGATCAAATATTTACATTGCGTTCTTTAAATTAAAGTTGAAAATAAGTAACCTGACTCAAACCTTAACAAGTGTTAGCAATTAAATCACATAGCAGGCGCATGTCACTATGGCGAACTAAAATTTTCATTCAAAATGACAATAAATAGAAGGAAAAATAATAAAGTGCAATCAAAAGTTAACTTTAGGTGCTTAATTGATATTTATTCTTTGACTGCACATACTTTTACCTACATAGACGTATATAGGCTATTTAACTAAGTATACATATATCATAAACATTATTGAACTCTATTTCGTCATAATCATCGACTTTACAACAATGCATATTGGCACTTATCCGATTTCTGCTCTCAGAGTTCGAACGTTTGATAAACCATTATTTTACTAGCAGTTTCAGCCGCCTATGGCGTTGAGATTGCGATAAGTAATTTGGTCAAAATATAATTAGTAATAATAATTTACATTAATTTGAAATAAGTAGTTTGAGAGCTTTTGTTAATGTTATAGTTCTGATAATTGTATAAGTAGGTGCATATATTTACTTTCTGACAGGATAGATTTTTTTAAAGAGATCATTAGTAGCTAATAGGCACTTACTTTATTAATAATGTAATTTAGTGACAAATCATGTGTAGTTAGACCTACTTCGTGTTATAAATATTATTTATAAATTATTAAGTAGGTAATATAAGAGTTAATTTGTTGAACCATCAAATATAAATAAATCAATGTTAATTTTATTTTCCCTTCTAAATTTTGTTTTCTTAAATTTCAATATAGCCCTACTTCGTGTTATAAATATTATTTATAAATTATTAATAAAAGAGTTAATTTACGTGGGTAACAAATGTCTTGCCATGGCGCCTCCGCCGGGCCGGAACAAGCGGGGTAGACCAAAGAATGCTGGCTTGACGTTGTAAGAGATGACATGCGTGCCAACAAGCTCTTACCACAGGATGCTAAAGATCGTGCGAAATGGAGGAGAATGTGCAGGAAAGCGGACCCCGGGCTCCAACGCGAAAGCCGCGGATGCAACCGGGATAAACGCTGAGATGATGATGATGAATATAAGAGTTCATTTGTTGAACCAGCAAATATAAATAAATTAATGTTAATTTTATTTTCCCTTCTAAATTTTGTTTTCTTAAATTTGAATACCCAACTCAGTAAAATAATCCAGAAAAAAGTATTTAATCATACTTAACGTGCTATATACATCCTCCTTATAAAGTAAATTAATGATTAGAATAACTGAAGTTATATGGAATGTTGATTCGGTATAAATTCAAATCTACATACTTAGATAAAATTGTATAGCCTGTAGAGAAATAGAAAAAAATATTATCTATTATTTATAAGGTAATATAGGAATAGATAAGGAAATAGTTGTGCGGCTGTCTGGAACACTCTGTTTCTATTTGTACCTATCTGTACATATTTCTTTATTTTATAACTGCATTATGTACCTTCCAGTCATTGAATATACCTAATTAAGCTATACAGCATTTAAGTAAAGAAACAGTAGACACCATCATTAATCTTCAGGTGGTGTATAGTCAGGTACAACTTGTAGTACTTTCTGTCGCCATTTTGCTTTCCTGGCTTCTTGTTCCCTTTTAAGTGCATTTAAAGCTGGAAGTGTTCTCCAACATGTGAAAGTTTTGAAGACTATATTGCTGAAATGTTATAGAGGCATATTAATTATTTCACTAATCTACATATTGCAGAATTTTTGATCACCAAAATAAGGACCTAGAGCACTGCCTTGTGGAACAACGGCTTGAATGGTATATACAGGACCAAATTTTCCCTTGCTTTGGATATATGAAATGCGAGCGTTACTTATTATACATATTTTGTTAAGCGATAAACATTTTAATTGGAAAAGATTTTTCACGTTTGTAAAATCAATTTGATGTATGTAGGTAGCTTGAGCAATAAACAAAAACAATAAGGAAATTCCGTAGTTTTTTTTAAATATCTAAGGTTAAGTTTCATAGACGGAGATAAAGATTCTGTTTTAGCCCCTGCAAAATATTTAGTGATAATATCGTGTTTTTATTTCATTTTAACACTACACTCATTGGCGCATCACATATACGCGTGATTGGCCGAATTGACAGCACGGGGTTCGGGGCACCGAACTCGGAGCGCGCAGTCGCTGTCTTCGAGCCTCACCACTAAGGTCACAGACGCGCTCCGCCACAGGCATTTTCATTGTTCTTATTTTTATACCCAGCCCATTCAGTGGTCCTTCGAGCCGGATCATTGAATGGGTTCAGTCGGTATAATAAAATAAGTGGATTGTATTAAAATAGCTTGTAACAAAGGAAATAGGTCGCCTCTGTGAGCTTAGTGGTGAGGCTCGAGGACAGCGCCCGCGCGTACTGAGCTTTGTGCCTCGAAACCCGCGCCGTCCCTTCGGTCAATCACGCGCATATGTGATGCGCCAACACACTCATTGTGCTTATTTCTGTAACTGCACTTTGGAGATGCATGCACTCGTCATTTATGCAGTCAACACCTATTTGAAGAAGTGTTCTTAGTTTTAAAACTAAAAAGCTAAATTAATAATGTAAATAGAGATATATAAAGTATTAGCTTTCCGCCCGCGGCTTCGCCCGCGTGTTGGTCGGTTATATCGCGCTTTTTAGATTTCCCTCGGGAACATCAAATTTTTCCGGGATAAAAGGTAGCCTATGTTCTTTCTCAGGGTCTAAAGATTGTCTGTGCCAAATTTCATCAAAATCGATTGAGAGGTTTAAGCGGGAAAGCGTAACAGACAGACAGAAGACAGAGTTACTTTCGCATTTATAATATTAGTATGGATATGCATTATTAATTGTGATTTAAGATTGGTTAATGCCCACTACTATAACCTCTCCACTTACCTACCTACTCTTAAAAATTTTTAATGAGAAGCATACCTGCTGTGATACAAAACTGCTTTCTGCCACTTTATCTCATTTTCCTTTTTTATCACATTGATGCCTTCACGAAACATTCTAAAAGCCATCTGCGTCAGGTATAAATCATAGTAGTCGTCGGCTACTTGTTTCTTCAAAACTAAGCCATGATGATTCTGGATTAATAATAGGTAATACAACGTTATATTTTGTTGTGGTATATGTGTAGTTTGTTCAGAATAAGCAACTGAATCGTTTCCAATAATTTTTACACCATGTTATATTTTTTCAAAAATATATTTAGAAACTTGCAATATGGTTACCGAGCTCGGTACGCAGCTTAGGTCGATCATTGCCCGCGCAATAGCTGACGCCAGAAGTTAATGCACCGTTCGCCCGAGCGAAGGATGGACCATATTTATGTTAAGACAGCCAAGTAGGATAACAAGCTCATAACTTTGTTGTTTTACATGATATCTGTTTGAAATTTTACTTAAAAATACTGGACACGTATTTTGGGTTTCTCATAAACAATAAATGCTGTTGTATATACAATATGTAACGAAAACTCCGTCCGACCCATAAGGAAAGAAGGTTAGGTAAACACATGACCAAATAAAATATGAAATTTTGCATAATCATCATAGTACCTAACAATACTAATGAATTTTGAAATAATCTTTTTTTAGCGCGAATTAATTACCTACTTCTCCAAAATTTGGTATTTTTTTAAAGGAGACATCACCATTTTTGACGGTATTACTATGAGCGGTATTATAATAGCGAAGCGACCGCGTGCTGCGTGCCCTGCCCCCTTTCGCCCACGAATATATTGCCTACCGCACACGTATTAAGTTACCAGTTTTTGCGAAATAATACTTATATTAAGGGGGATTTTTTTTAAGTTTGGCTGTGTAGACATAAGTAGAATCAGTTATCCATACCTAATAATACCTTCACGGATCGGACAGGGTTTTCTTTACATGTTGTATAAAACAAAACGAGCAAATTCTGTTACAAAAATAATAAAGTTATTATTTTAGTTAAGCTTTCTGCAGCAGCAGTTATTTCCTGTTATTTTAGAATTGACAAAACAACATTCCTCTAGTAATTTAGATTATCTACTTTAAGAAAATTGCAAATGTTGGTTGCGGCTCAGTAGCATTTTTTATATAATACCAGCCTATATATGTAAATAATTATAATTACCTACCTACATTATATAATTGCCTTACTGCAGGAAAAAAATATCTTCTCATACAGACAATCGTTATCGGTCTTAACTACTGACCATATCTACTTAAATAAAAGCAAATTAGTGTAACATTAAAATTTACGAATATATTGCTATATGTATATTATAAACACCAACCCTTTTAAAAGCTTCAAATGCTTTCCTTAGCAAATTTTTACGGCAAAATTCCTCTGCTTTATAATTTCTTTCAATCCACATGTCCTCAGTATACCACATCCAATGTAGAAACGTATTATTTTTGAGTTGGAAAACATAATGTGATTTTGCTTTTTCAATATTATCTCGCTTCATTTCTATCAGTATTCTCAAGGGCCGTATACCATATTTTGCCTTCAAACTTTTCTCATAATGCAAATCCGCCATAACTATGAGCGCCCTTAATCTCGAAGCCCACTGTTTCTTTCTAATATTCGCTATTTTCTCTTTTCTCCTTTTGTCTCTTAATTCTAGTATTCTTTTTGCCTTTTCTTCCTTGTCCATTTCGGCTTTAGCTAGTTCCGCCTAAAACGATATTTACTAAATCTTTTTTTTCTAATAGCTATGTAATTTTATCCTAGAAAAACTGACGACATTAATATTACCTGTTGTTTTAATCTGATCCGTTCTTCTTCCATCTGTCGTCTTCTCTCGCGTATTATCGCATGCTTTTCTTCACGTTCTCGGGCCCTCTTTTCCATCCTTTGTATAAACTGTGGAACTTTCAAACAGTGTAATACAAGCGATGTATCTGAAAGAAAAACAGGATTGATGGAAAATCATAATTATTTACAAATAACCATTAATACGTAGTCTTAGGTGCCTAACCTTCAATTTCAGGTATCCTTAACTCATTAGTCAAGCACTTTATCTTAGGTTTTAGATGTCGATCTATATCATAATACGTTCTACGTACTTCTTCTCTCATATCATCCACTGACTGCCGAGAAGCTTCTATAATCTTATTATACTTAAGTTCTTCTATCAAACGATTCTGTTCTTCTAATTTCGCTTTTTGCAGTGCTATTATATGCTTTTGAAGTTTGTACCTAAAATATTTAACATAGATCATGATATTAATTCTAGGCGCTGAAAATAAGCACGTTATTTTTACACACTGCAGCGTGATCCAGTTTAGCTGATTATATTCGTACGTCCTTTTCATATTTTTCATAACAACGTCTTTTATTATCTTATATTAGACCTACTGCTAGAGTTCTGATTTTTAATCTCACAGGTCTCCTTTCTTATAAAGGAAGAGAGCTGTTATTTTCCATACAAGCGTAGATGTTTTATAAATCTTAGTAATATCGGTGCTGTGACATGACGGGTTTTTTTCAAGAGATTTTACATACTTCCTTTGCAAGCAGTGGTGGTCCCGACTAAAAAGAAGTAGTGCAGGTCGAGAAATCCAACTCAGGCACTTTGTGCAATTATATCACTTTTCACTGCTGGTATGGGTACTGCTGCTCATGGGTCACATGTGGTCATCTGATCACATCTGACCCATAACCAGCTGTACCCATACAGTTTTATTCCATTTTTTGCTTTAGGATGTGCGGTGACAGATACTAATGTCTAGATTTTCCGGCAGGTATAGAAATTAAAAGTAATAAATAGATCAATTTGTATACCTCAAAAATATGAAATTTACCTGTGCTGATATGTGTTATAATCCCTTGCCAGAAATTTGGATTTATTTTCAGGTTCTGGGGATTGATTTATGTCCATCTTTTTCTTCGCTATTTTATCGAAGAAATGATTCAGAGTTTCCTGCCTCTTTTCAGATACGTACTTTTTCCTATTACTTACATAGCATTTCCATTTATTTACAAACTTTTTCAAGATGTATGTCTCCTTACTATTAATTTGTACTCTTATTGGTGTAATACTTAAAACATTGTCAATTCCTTCAGAAGCTATAGAGCTTTTTGGGTCATCATTTAGTTCTATCTTTGTAAAGTGCATTTCACTTTTCGGAGTTTCGACGTTGCGGATTTTGAATTCATCATCATTGATTTCTTGGTTTTCATTATTAGACTTAGAAGATACAGCCATCATGATTAAAAGGTTTTGCAATTCACTTGCTGGTCCCTCTATTTTATTTGGATTTATATTTTGCTGTAAAACTGGTTTGCTGAGCTGTTCCACGTGTTTGCTTTCCTCTAAATTATGAGGGCTAAAAGATTTCTTATTGCATTCTATTCGGAAAATATCTTCATTGTTTTCGTTTATGTCTTTATTAAGATCTAATAAACCTCTGTTAACTTGCTTTGGTTCTCTATAGTATTGAGTTTCTCTTAATATGTTAATGTGTCTTAGAGGTTTAATCTTCTGATTTACACTAAATTCGGTATCATTACGGATTTCTAATTCAGACAATTCATCGGATAACTCGTGCATGAAGAAGGTATCCTCGACTTCGTTTCTATTCAAACATTTATCGAACAAAGACTCATCATTGATAACATTAGATTTTAACTTCAAAGGTACAAGGCCCTTTAATGTTACTCGATTTTTCAAATCGATATTGTTGAATTCATGTCGCAATTTTACTAATTCCTTGTTGATGTTATGGCTTTCTTTTGTTCTTTTCATAGATTTCCTTTAAAAAATCCTTAAAGATATTTTATTTTGCTATAGAAAAGCTTACAAATTATACATACAAGCATGTATTATTTTTGTTTTATTATTATTATAAACTTGTGCTTGACCGCAATCGCGCCTGATGGTAACCAATGATGCAATCGTTGATGGTAAAGCGTGCTATTTTATTAAGAGCCTTAAATTCTAGTCTGACGGAAACAGTCCCACGATGTAGGTACACGGTATAAAAAATGAGACAAAACGCTTCGTCCGGATTGTAGTAGTGTCAACAACGTAAGAATGGATACTCGCCGTACCACGGGTCGTCTGATGATGGAACGGAGATGGGGGAATTAAGTCATGCATTTCCCTCGCACACTCTCTAAAATGCATCCCAAAGAACACTCTCAGGCTGGCTACTCTCGGTCACCGTTTTGAACTAAATCCGAATCACCAATTAGCCTCTTCGCACGCCTCTCCACCGAATCCAATGCTGCCAGGTGGAATTTTGCGGCACCAGCACAAATGTGGCTGCAGTACTCCACACACGAACGGACCTGTACCTACTTTGTATAACATTAGAAGCTGTCTTGGTGTGTAATACCGCCGGACCTTTGCGATAACGCCAAGTTTCCTGGCAGCCACCTTGGTTTTGAACCCAATGAACCGCCCAAAGTTTAGATTTGAGGAAATCTAAACTCTCAAAACCTGAAGGCGGTTGGTGCACTCCAAGGATACATTCCGAAAAGTAGAAGCCAAGGTGAACAGGCTTCTTTTGGCGGTGAACAGACACGCTTGTTTTTTGGCGGCGTGCGTGAATGCTATAAGATTGTCTTCGCCCCATTCGGAGACCGCCTGTAGTACAACATTCGTGCGCTCTACCATAGCCTCTCTTTTGGATCGGATTGATTCCTTGCTAGCCCGAACACCCCGGCAGGTGTCTCGCCACAATTGTGCTGTCATCTCCATAACCATAGATACCGGGCTGTGAAATCAGCAGATCGTTAATATGCAGCAGGAACAGAGTTACAGACAGAACAGACCCCTGAGGAACAGCGGTATTAGTCGACAGGTCTCTGATGAGGTTGCGTCGACATCAACTCGGAGGGATCGTTCAGTCAGGAATTCTTTTACCCAGTCAGGCCAGGGGAAATGCCGTACGCGCAGGAAACTTCTTCAAAAGGCCAGCGTGCCATACCCGGTCGAAGGCCTTCGAGACATCCAGGACGAAGGCAATCGCTTCCTCATTTCTCTCGAGGGCCTCGCCTCACAAGTGAGTGGCATACACTAATAGATCAGGTGACCGATTGCGGCGAAACTTGTACGAAAGTCGGTCACTAAGGAGATCGTTACCTTTCAGGTATGTCAAGAGGCGTGAATTCAATACATGCTCCATAATCTTGCAGGGGAGTATGGAGGTTATTGCAATTGGCCGATAGTGAGTAGGATCGGCACGACTACCCTTTTTGGGCACAGGCTGCACTTTGACAAGCTTCCAGGACTTGGGCACTCTACCAGTCCTAAATGAGAGGCGATACAAGGCGCGTCAATACAGGAGACAACTTGAGTGCACAAGCGAATTGTGGGCAAAGAGACCTGTTTATTGAATATAAAGGCCCGGTTCCAATTGCAAAGTAGATGAAGTGCGTCTTATATAAATATCCATTCATGAGCAATCATACACTGAACTTTCAGGGGAAACAACACTGTTCTGACTAAGAATGATTTATGCACACGGCGTAGGAAAACATCTTGAGGAAACCTGGATTTTAAGTCTGAAATCGCTAACTCCCATTAAGCAAGCGTGGTGATTACGCTCAGTCCTTCACTGTATGAGAGGAGACCTGTGCCCAGGAGTGGGACTATCAAAAAGGTTGATGATGATGATACACACGGCATGGCACTTATCACGGTATTGCCGCGCACCGCTAGCAATGACTAAACGCCTGTACTAATTAACCCTGTAATATTAGTGCCTGTAATTAAAACCAACTAACTGAGCTGACACAGATCACAGGCATTATTAGGCCGTCGGTCAACCTGCTGCTATCGCCGCGCCTAAATTAACAAAGCGACCCCAAGTCTGTTAGAACGGAAACCTTAATGAAAATTAGATCTTGATTTATAAGTAAGTCGAAACCTAAGCGCTGCAATTCACTGCGAAGAGCTCTCTCTATAATTATTTTTGAAATTGCCACTACTTACCATGTCCGTTCAGTAAAACATAGTTCAGTTAACAAATAATTACCTTGTCCAGCTGATGTTTTTAATACCATGGTTATGTGAATCTTTGACCTGAAAAATATTATTTCATCGATTTGGTTTGAACTTACAGGAAAAAAATATTTATTAAACAGGATTCTTATAAATAAAAATATTCATTGTTTACTTACCAGTGTTCTTCGCATCTGCATCCGTAATACAAAATTTCGAGGATTATAATCTGGAGATAGCTCGTCTAGATCGCGATTATTAAATATGTCCTTATTTAGAATATTCTCCATACTTTTTCTTTATTATCATAATAGGAATAAATTAAATTTATACTAAATTATTAGTAGTGGTTTGAATTGTAAATCAATGATTTTGCAGTTGTTAGGCTAATATCGATAAAATAACGAAACGTATCATGCTGATGCACGATCCATCAAAGGTATATATTTTTCTTTTTCCATAAATATCTTTTTTAATTATATCATTACGTTAATCGTAAATTGAAGCGGCTTTAAGTTGAACCTTTTGTCTTGCAGTTTTTGCTCCAATGGCCAAAGAAATTATTTAAAAATAATTAACAAATTCCCATCATCAATAATAAAATGGAACGCTAAGTACAGTGACGTTGACATTTTGTAACTTGTCAAATCATCAAATGTCATCTCAGGACTGGATTACATTGTTAAGACAATACTTGATTTCCGAATTTGTTATGAGACCCTATGAACTTCATAATATTTTGCGATAAATGTATTTACCTTTTCACAATGAATCTGAAACAAAGTATTACATTAAAATACCTTCGAAGTTGTGCTACTCTGCCGTGTCAATACCATTATTTGCATTTATATCATGTGTTGTGATAACAATGTACAAAGATTTTGAAAGCGCAAATAGTACACATTGCAAAGTTCCCAATATCTTCCCATCAATATCAGCATCTATAGGAAATTACGAACCTCAAAGCACGATATGGAAGACTGCTATTTATGCACATGCTCCTATACGATTCTATTTACTGTATTTAAGGTGGAATTATTATAGAAGTATCGTACTTGATAGCTGTGTCATTATAGTGAAATTGGCAGTATTTTTAAATATTATAGAAAACTTAGCATTGTTGGGACTAACACATTGGACGTCATCCAAAAACTATTGTAAGTATTGTAAAATCAGAATCGTTAATTGATTGTGAAATGACATTGAACTAAAAATGCTTATATTTTCACAGCTTATCATGAAGTATGTTTTAAAATGTTTATTGGAACATCAGTATTTTATATGCTCTTAACATGTCTAATGCTATCTAAGTTACGAAGAAGGCCCAACATCACATACAGAGAAAGGCATTCAGTAAAGTTAAAATGGAGAGCTTTCATTGTAAATGTAACTTCATTTGCATTTGCTGCTTATTTCTTCCTGAGACATAATAGGCAGTGTGAACCATACAGTAAGTAATTTATAATTATAATTTTATGCCTATAAGTACTTAATTTTTATTTTCACTGTACAACCATATTTACTTTACTGATAAAATTGGACCCCGGGCTCCAATACGAAAGCTGCAGATGCAACTGGGATAAACGCTGAGATGATGATGATAAAATTATTGTGAACAGACAATTTTTCAAACTTATGAAATATTGATTAGGAATTTCCATAAAAACCCTCAGATGTATATGTAAATGAATGTTATGCAATTAGGTTGCTGGTATCCCAAATTAATATTGTAAGCAATTTGCTTACAATATTAAATTAACCAAATTAAATTCCTCTAATATAGAGGATGTTGTTGGTCTAAACTGCCTATATAATTATTTTTTTCACACCTATAATGGAAGAATTTACAGCCATAGATGTTGCTATTTAAAACCTGCCTTTTGCAACCTGGACAATAACAGGTGGAACTTGGCAACCAAGAAACCCATTAATAATAGATATTATGGGTTTCAAAAGGAGATGTTTCATTTTGGGCCACCACTATGTACGCTATATAGATAAAAAGGAAAAATAAAAGATTTTCATGATAATACTACTAAATTAATTTGAATAAAAATACAAGTATATATAATTAATTATTTGAAACGTTTTTTAGTGAGATAATCCTTTATTAAGGTAGCCATGACAGTGGTTATGATGTTTGATTGGCGACTTTGACAGTTCTATTTCCCGATGTGTTCGTGTCGAGTGTTGATTGTGTATATTTAATGGACCGTATGTTCGGAATTCATGTTTTGTTTTTTTCGCAGTCATATGGTAGATACATGACACATCAATCAAATGTCACTGTCAAAATCTTATTTCGCTTATTGCTGACCACCATATTTATTAGTAGTTGTGTTGCACTCCTTGGCCGAGTTAAATTTAATGTGTATAAAAACTAAGCCGAAATATAGGAAATTAACATTAAAAACAGTTAACTATAGCGTAACTGTACCTAGCATTAAGTGTACAATGTGCTGGCCCAGGCTCCATGCATTTCTGAAACATCTCCTTTAATTGTAGTTTTGTAAAATATTCCATTCTAGAAAATGTGATAGAAATAAAATACCAACACTGTATTAACATAATTTATTTCTCTGTTTTCAGTTTATTCAATGTTTGGTCTATCAGAGTACATAGTGGTTATTAGTAATATTGTGTTCCATTTGACAACTGCTTACGATCTTCAAATCGATTACATATGCATTACCAGTAATGGAATTGTCTCTGAATAAAAATCAAGAACAGTTTATAAATTTCAAGATTAAGGTTTGAATTTATAATTTTTAGGGCAAGGGTGTTTGTCCACTGCTGCCGTCACTGGGATGTCATCGAGAAAAGAAATGAATCGACGCAAACATGACATCCTAGTGCCGGTGGCATCGAATGTGAACCGCAACTGAGTAAGGTATGGTAGACCAAACAAAAACCACGAGAATGGCGCCTCGAGTTGAATGCTCGAAATTTCAGGGGCCTACAATAACGACTCGCAGCCATAACAAATGTATGTAATGCTACTTTGTGACGTCTGCAGTGGACAAAGCTATCAAGCATGCATACTTGCGAATAGAAACGTGGGTTCTCGGTAAAGACAAAACGGTACTGATTTTAGTCATGTATAGCATGTAAAATTTCCCTAAATTATTACAATAAATTAAGTGCTCAAACATAACGAAAGAGATAAAACATGTAACCTTCTTTCTGTACTCAAACTCTCTAAATGTAGCAAACCGTAAGAATTGATTATAGATCTCCCAGAAAAACTATGCGCTTCGGCAATCATCTTCGTCTATCTTCAGAAATAAGAACACACAATGATGAATTCTAATACAAAGCTGTTACAATAATAACGGTTTGCATTTTATTATTGAATAATAATACAATTCATTTAACATGAGATATATTAGTTAACCATAATACTTTTTGTAAGAAACTGAATAAAGGTAGGTACTCGTAAATAAACTAGTAGTAAGTAGTAGATGGCAAATAATTTACGTGCAATGCATGTGGGTATTATCCACATGATTTGTAGGAAAAGCTAGTGCATCTTTACATATAGTTTTAATAAAATAAATTTGTTTTTGTAAAAATCGCTGCCTCAAAAGCGCATACCTTTTCGGATATACTTGTTGGTACATACTGTATATGTTAGTCTTATATAAATAAATCAAACAACTTGAAAATTAACAGTTAAAGTTATACTATAATTGCTAGTTTTTTGACTAACTTAGCACCCAAAGTTACATTACTAATCTATTAAGATTTTATATATTATATTTTCATAATTATAGTAGCATTATAAGTTTCAATAATATATTTTATAAAAATAATTAAAATAAATTATACAATTCCTCATAATGTTTTGATTATTTCTTATTTTTTATACTGTCCTGAAGCTACTGAAAGTTTAAAAATTCCGTGGTATTAAAGCCACAACAAGAGACATTATAAATTCCTTTAAACAGTACACTAAGTACTAAAAAGAAATTTTAAGTTATTTATTTAATAACAAGAATAACTGCTTGTATTATTTATTAATTTTAATAATATTATATTTTGATAAGTAACAATATTATTAAAAATAATAAGTAAAAACCCTCAATTACCTACCGAGGTAAATTAGGCTTTTTATAAAGAATATATTATATTGCAACACTAAATTATATCTAAACTTCCCAAGCATACAGGGTGTATCTGACATCGTAACGCAAACTTCGCGAAAAGGCTAGACCACAGCCACTAATAAAATTAAAAAAACTACTTATATTTTCTTTAAAACATGAAAAAGCTGACGAAAAATTCCGCCACTGGGGGGTTCAGAATAATGTACTGGATCCATGGTACTCGTTTGTGCGTCGATGTCGGGTACACCTTTATAGTAAAGCTCATTTGTACAAATGACTGAAAACATTTAGCTCTAAACACATTTTAAACCTTATTCTGTCTATATCAATCGATTGACATTGTTTTAAATATATTTAATGTTAAATGCATTAAGAGTTTTGTAGTAGTAATAGGGAATATGCACGTTTTTTTTTCACATTTGTTAAAGGACCAAATACAGCCAAAAAAAGTACTGGTTGTTACTGGAGAAAATAAACTACAAAAAAAATTACTACTGTTCAAGTTCAAACGTCCATCACAGTTGCGGAAATGGTGTTATTCATTGACATCATTTTACACGATACTTTTTGGTTGTATATTTTTTAGGCCAATCGTCATAATTACATTTTAAACTTAATCTCTAAAGCATTATGGCTCAAGGCTGATTGGGTATATTTGACAGTTTCGGGTAGCTTAACCTGTTGTCATCAGTACATATAGACTTCTATAAGTTTTTGAGTACTTGCATATTCCCTATAAGTGTAAAACAACCATGGACATAGCTAGGGAGCATGTGGGTAATACACACTCTAAAAACATTGACTGTATTGGAGAATAGGGTATTTGACTAAAAAAAACTAATTAGTCCGTCAGTCAGATTTCCAAAAAATACTAGACACGTATTTTTTCTTTTTTCATATAAACAAAAAATGAAGACGACACAGCGCGTTGAAAACTCGTGTGACGTCACTGCACGCTACACTTTTTAGCGGCCAGTGACGTCACCAGCCACCACTCCTGATCTTTGATGCCTTTTATATTTATCAATTTTTATTGATTTGATAAAACAAAATATACGTAACCAATATTTTTCTTTAATCTGAATGACGGACTAATTAGTTTTTTTTAGTCAAATAACCTATTATAATCGTTTCACTACAGCTTTATATTTTATAAATATGTCAGGTTTGTAGAGGCTTGGCATTTTATTTTAGCAATACCTTTTATGGTGGCTTTTATAATGATAACTGATTACTTCAGCTAGACGTCTGCCTCTACAAAATCCCTAGCTATGCCAATAAAAATAACTTTAACTTGCTTCTTAAACAGAAGCTTCCAAAGAGCTTTAATTATTAAGTTAGCACAATATGTAACAAAAACCCTGTTGGTCCTTCTAGGCTTTCTACCTACGTTCAATATAAGAATCGGCATACGAACATAATAAAGTAAGGCATTCATAAAAATTGTTCGACATAAGTAATTCCAATTAATTTATTTGTAGAGTAGAGCCTCGATAACTCAAACCTCGGTAACTTAAAAACCTCTAAAACTGCAAAAAAATAATATGTTCCCTTCCCCTCAGAGCCCAAAAGCTCGATAAATTAGAATACGCAACCTCTATAACTTAGGTATGTAAGTAATCTCTGTATTGAAGTAACTAATCACAAGTATAACGTTCCCGCCAATCTCTTCGAACAGTGCCGCTACGCTGACGCGCAGCGCTGCGCGCATATCTACCTATTTTGCTACGCAAATTCATGACCTTGTCAGCTGTTCTTTAACACTTCAACGAATAAATCTTTGATAATGTTGGTAAACACTGATTTTTTATGCACAATTAAACACCATAATAAGCCGCGCGTTTGTCCCGGTAGCGATACCTGGCTTCCGCCTCGGTGCCCGCGGTAAGACCACCTACTCAGACGTCTCTACTTCGCAATTTCGCACGGTCCTGTGCATCCCTTGCAGATCATAGCCATCGCTGACGGTAATGGTTCGAAAAACGTTCTTGGTAGAAGAGTCTGCGTGCTTCTGCTTAATAGGCTATTTGACAGTATTACATTTTTTGTGATTATTTGCTTTAATTGCATAAAATGAGGGTTCTTTATGTCATTTACATGAGTTTTAATAAAAAATAATAACAATGAATATATCCAAAACACAAAAATATGTTTGGCTTTTTGTTTCTCGCGCCACACATTGTGAAACGATCCGGATTGGTTAATGTCGCAATGACGTCATACGCGAATCAACGCGTTTTCGGCAAACTTATAAACTGTTTTTCGAGGGTTTTTATCGATTTATTTGTACAATCCGGTACAGCACACCATTTATAAACCATTTTATTAGATAACAACAACAAATAATAAATAAAAACAAACATCACTGAGAACCGAAAACCGCTTGTGACGTCACTTACAAAGCGCGACGCCATACTGCTGAATAAAACGTTTCGGTCGCTTATTTGAATTTTGAATTTTTATTTGCATATTTCTTACGAAATACGTATTTAAAATTTAAAAAAAAATACTTTCGGTGAACTTCTTAACCACAACCAAGTAATCAAGATAAAAATTATAAATCTGTGAAATAGCCTATTGCAGTCGAATTTTCCAAGACACATCAACATATTAAAATATTCTAGGTTAGAATAAGACATTGTAAATATTTACGATTTACGTAAACAAAACAATTCAATCCGTAGGTGAACAACCGATCTAAAGTAAATTGCGGGGAAGACTATGGAACAAGAAAGTGATTCGCAGGGCGACCGCGGCGGGAGGCGGGGTGAAATCAGATATTCTACAATTTTATTTGGACCCCGCCACTAGACAACGATTACTTTTTTAAATTATAATTTCATTAATGATGTGTTTGTAGGTAAATATACATGCCCCTGAAAGCAACAGCAGGGTTTTTGTTACATAGTGAAAAAATGTTAAAATGAACAAGCAGGTTAATACAGCCTATTAACCTGCGCGTTCTTTTTTAACATGTTATTGGAGTGGTTTTTTCCTGCAATTTAAATTTGAACTCGTTTTCCATTTTGTCAGCTATCATTTTCGCTATTGCAAGGGACGAGGTAGCCCCAGGTGAGGGTGCATTCCTGCAATGTAATACTCTGCTTCCTATTGCACCAGACCCAGGCTGAGAATCAAACACAAAGTCTTCTACGAGAGTTCCTGAAAACAATTAAACAAACATGACTTGTTTGACTTTTAATGCCAATACAAAGAAATTCAATACTTCGAATTTTAGTTTTGTTAGTAGGACTAACAAACTAAAAGTTTAAGGTTTTCAATTGAGTATTTTATACCTACTGAGAAATTTAAATTTTTACCAATTCATTTGGTCTCTGATTTTGCATCTTTCTTTTCGTTTCTATATGGTTGCTGCCATAGTTAAAATGACTTTTATATACATAGCTAGCATATACAAGCTGCGCCCCGCGGTTTCAGCCCGTTAGTAGTATGTAATATAAAAAATTTATAAAAACCTATTCTCAGACTAACTAATGTAAAGACGAATTTCATAAAAATCGGTTCAGCCGTTTTGGAGGAGTTCGAGGACATACAATGTCACAGGTGAATTTTATATAATAGAAGATTTAGGTCCATATTGCAGAAGGAATCTCAAGCATTGATCTGTTATTCTGATCTGTGAGATCTGTGTGTAAATTTACTTGATTCTGATCACTGCGGACAAAGGATTACTATTCCAAACCATAGTAAAAAAGTGACCAAAAAGGATATCACTGTTAACCCCAAAACTGAAAGCCGCTTGGAGGTTTTTAGATTTAATCTCATTAATAAATTGCCAGTCTTATCCAGTGCTGTTAATGCTGATCCTAACCATCTCTATGACAATTTTTTTAATATATACTGTAAGCTATTTGATTCCACCTTTGTTCCCAAGACTATCTCTGTTAATAGTAACGCATCTTTCTCTGATTGGCCTACCATCGGTATTTATAAAAGTAGAACTCGGCTTTATGAACTGTATAATGAGAGAATTTATATTAACACTGTTGAATTCAATTTGTACGTTAGAAAATATTCAAAATTATTTAAACAAGTTTGTTATATGGCCAAGTCACGTTACTTGAGTTCAAACATAAAAAACAGTGGCAATGTAATTAAAACGACTTGGAAAATTATTAATAGTGAAACGTGAAGGTCCAGTGATAGAAATACTGACTATAGCCTGTCTATTAATGACAACATAATTAAATCAGACTCGCAAGTCTCTGAGGCATTTGAAAATTTCTTTTTGGATATTCCTGTTTCAACTACTAAATCCCTAAACTCATCACCTTCTGTTGCCGAGTCTTTGCTTAAAGAAAATGTTAATGTTTGTGATTCGGAGTTTCATTTTGAACATGTTATCAGTAGAGATATAATTAAAATCTTTCACACTCTGAATCTAAAAAAGACTGCTGACCTATGGGGTCATTCGGTGGAAGTTGCTAAGTCTATTATTGATATTGTGGCACCCACTCTAGCTGTTATCTTTAATGCTTGTATTGACTGTGGAGAGTTTCCTGATCTCATGAAAAATAGTAAAATAATACCTTTGTTTAAATCAGGTAGTACATCAGACCCCACAAATTATAGACCTATTTCTGTACTACCCTACCTTTAGTAAAATTTTTGAGAAATTAATTTTAAACCAAATGCAATTTTTTTTTAATAAACATAAATTATTACATAGCAAACAGTTCGGTTTTACAAGGGGTCGTTCAACTACTGATGCCGGTGTTGAACTTCTAGGACATATTTATAATGCATGGGAGGGCAAATGCGATGCCTTGGGCATCTTTTGTGATTTGTCTAAGGCATTCGATTGCGTTCTTCACGATACGTTAATCAGGAAACTCCGCCACTACGGGATCCGGAATTCTGCACTGGATCTTATTACATCTTACTTGAGTGGCAGGATTCAAAGCGTTGACGTTAATGGAACAAGATCTTCCGGGTCTTTGGTAACAATGGGAGTCCCACAGGGGTCAATTCTTGGTCCTTTTTTGTTTCTTATTTACATCAATGACCTGCCATACCTAATAAAGGATAACCACGATATAGTGTTGTTTGCAGATGACACTTCACTTTTATTTAAACTGAAACGTCAGCAGCAGGTTACTGATGATGTAAATAGCGCGATCTCCAAAGTAGTCCATGGTTTAATGTTAATAATTTACTCTTAAACGAGAAAAAAACCAAATGCATTAAGTTTACTCTACCTCACGTTAGGCAGGTGGAAACTAAAGTGTTGATAAAGGGCGAAGAATTGAAATCTGAAGACAGCACAGTATTCTTGGGTATAACTCTGGATGCTAAGCTTCAATGGGGTCCACATATAGAAAAAATGTCAAAAAAACTAAGTTCTGCTGCATACGCAGTTAGAACAATTCGTAATTTGACTGATGTTGAGACGGCCCGTTTAGTGTACTTTGGCTATTTCCACAGCGTAATGTCGTACGGCATTCTGTTGTGGGGAAATGCCGCCGATATTCAAACAATATTTGTTTTGCAGAAACGAGCTGTTCGTGCAATTTATAAATTTAGTCCGAGACACTCTCTCAGAGAAAAATTTAAAGAGATTAATGTACTGACCGTGCCGTCTCAATATATTTATGAAAATCTTTTGTATGCTCATAAAATATAAAATTGTTTAAAAAATACAGTGATGTCCATAATATAAATACTAGGAACAGGCACAAATTTATTGTACCTACAACAAGGCTCAAGAAAATAGGTGGCTCCTTCAGATGCCAATGTATACATTTTTACAATGGACTTCCAGAGGTGGTTCAAGATCTGAGCCTGAATAAATTCAAATCCTTCATTAAACGTAAGTTGTGTCGGAAAGCATTTTATAGTGTGAAGGATTATATTGAGGACAAAAAGGCTTGGGCTTGAGCTGCGTCCGATTTCTATACACTGATTGTTCTCTGATTTTTCCTCTTATAGTTTTAATATGTAACTGTTAATGTTACTAATTCAAAGCCTGTATTACACACTATGTAGCCAAGCATATTGTACGTTACGGAATTGTATCGCTGACAGAGGTGTTTGGCACTTGTACAGCTACACAGGAGCTAAACTTTCCACAGATTCGGGAACACTGTTGGAGCTGCTGAACCTTGGACAAAACTATCTTAGCATTGTGTAGATTCAATTTCTTAGTATTGTATAATTGCATGGCAAACGTGTGAGCACAATGTACGAATGTGCTGTAAGGCATTTTTTTTTTGTTGGGTTAGTCTTTTTTATTGACTTGATAGTGCTCTGGCTGTTGAGAGTATGTCATGCTCACTCAAATGTCTCGCTGATGGTGGCGTGTGTGTTGGGTCATTAGGTTCCCTTCAATATGTTTGAGCTGAATGATGCTGATCCATTCGTCATGTTCGTGAACGGACGCCGTCGGAGGGGACTGGTCATATCTTAGCTGCCACGGCGTATTTTAATTTCTGAATTGATTTTTGTGTGTTTTCCATAATGGACGCTCTCGGCGTACAATTTATTTCTGCATCGTTCTCACACGGTTGATTTCAACATGAATGATGTAATCAAATGTTTGTAACAATAGCTTGAAAATTTAAAAGAGTGTCCATGGAGTTTCTTGCCCGTTCTTCTCCATAGGTACCTACTCTTTGGAATGGGCGACTAGCTTCATCTTATTGACTGACCGACCTTCTGACAATTCAAAAGTGCCTGTAACTGGTTTATTTGAAATAAATGCTTTGATTTTGATTTTGTTTAAACAGTCCTTAAAACTAGTATCAACCAATCAGATGGCTTGAAACGAGACTTAAGTATAGCTTGAGTTTTGAGTGACGTTCTGTAATACGGACCATAGTGTGTTTAGAAGCTGAGAAGACCTCAAGTGCGGTCACTATCGGACAAAAAATGAGAGATGCACGATGTTATATGTTATACCTACACAATTTACTTCAAAATATGATTATTAAAAAATGGGATGAGTATACGAAAAGAAAAACAAAAAAATTCTGTATTCAAAATAATTATTGAACAACTAGCTTTCCGCCCGCGACTTTGCCCGCGTGGAATTCGGTTCGTCATCATCATCATCTTCATTTCCGCCGAAAGCCGTCCATTGCTGGACATAGGCCTCCCCCAAGGTTCTCCACGACGACCGGTCCTGCGGCTCCCGCATCCAGCGGTTTCTCGCGATCTTCACCAGGTCGTCGGTCCACCTTGTCGCCTGTCGGGGGCCTACCCACGCTACGCCTTCCGGTGCGTGGTCGCCACTCGAGAACCCGTCGGCCCCATCGGGGATCGGTCCTACGGGCAATTCGGTTATATCGCGCTTTTTAGATTTCCCTCCGGAATATCATTTTTTTCAATAAAGAGTAGCCTATGTCCTTTCTCAGGGTCTAAAGATTGTCTGTGCCAAATTTCATCAACATCGGTTGAGAGGTTTAAGCGGGAAAGCGTAACAGACAGACAGAGTTTCATTTAATATATGTGATGGATGACTTCGATCTTGACAGCGCCTTAATGTCGTAGCAGTAAAAGCGAATTTCGTAGTGCACGTAACGCTAATACTGAAGTGCGATTGACTACATGTTGATAGGTCATGCAGATATATCGGATTGAAGGTCATGATAAAGAATAAGTTTATCATTTATTTCAATTTGGATATTTTTATTGAAACACTATTTTTAACAGCATTCTTAAAAAGTAGGACATTCTTGATTTGGTTCTTTTTTTTTGCTATTCATACTTTCGATTTAACACAAATTCATACCATTATAAATGCGAAAAAGTAACCTCTCAACTGATTTTAGTGAAATTTGGCACAGATAATCTTTAGACCCTAAGAAAGGACATAGGCTACTTTAAAAAAAAAATTGATGTTCCCGAGGGAAACTAAAAAGCGCGATATAACCGAATTCCACGCGGGCAAAGCCGCTGCCTGGCGGAAAGCTAGTACAACTATAAACAAAAATTTTCTCCTGCCAACAACTAAATAGATTTGCCAAATATATTTTTAATTTGTCTCTAGTCAGCGTATTAAGCACTTTACTGCAGTAGAAATAAGGTTCGAAATACAAAGAATGGCTGGAAGGTTTGAGCTTCCATTCTTTTTGTAACAAGACGCTCAGTTTATTTTAATATGCACTAGATTTTCAACACACTGTCGCATTGGGTATTAAACACCATTGTTTTTTTAGCTGGGATGCACTTTGAGGGATTTTGAGTACTTGGCTCACCACTGAGGTTTAAAAACCTAATGTGCTATAAAAATCAATTAAATCAACCCATTTATTTAAAGGCTACATACCATCTTTCGTCATTGCCTGTGCTCTTACACCAGCAGGACCTCTCTCCACATCATTAGATGTAATTTCTTGAATATACTTTTGTACCTGCTTTACTTGCAATGATGGGAATATAGATCTAGCAAATTCTTTCATACCAAATCCAGCATATTTCGTTGCCAACTTACGGAAACCAGCAAATGCTATAATGTCTTTGAAATCTTTCATATCAAAATCACTATATCTGAAAACAACAGATTTATAAATTATTTGGTCTATTATATGAACTAGGTATGTGTTTGTTCAAAATATACTAATTTACTTTTAATCTTTGAAATAATTTGGATTATCTAAGTGCAAGTTAACCTTTGAACCATGAAGGGCATTAATTAGACAAAATTGATAAGATGATTGCTATTGTATATGATTTCAATGCTTATATTTCCATATTGAGTTTTGTTAAAAATAAAAAAACAGATCTTGTAGTCATGAGTGATAGGAAAGATGAAAGGCAAAAGGTGGTGGTGAAAGGGTTTTCCCATTTTTAGTATATTATTTAATAGGGAAAACACAAAACGTAAATATGGATTGATGAAATTACTTACTTATATCCTTCTTTACAATAGGCTAATATAGCATTAGGTCCCAGTATGATGCGTCCATCTACTCGAGGAGTTATATGGACACCCAGAAATGGAAACCTTGGGTCAGGTACAGGGTAAATATTAGGTTTTGGTAAAATTTCTTTATTTGGAATTAGGTATAGGTATTCACCTCTAAATGGAATGATCTTAGGCTCTTCGGGGCATCCTGTTAATAATGCTACTGTATCTGAATGTAACCCACAGCATGTGAGAACATACTTTGCTGAAATCTTTTGTGATTTCTCATCTGATATTAAAACAGGATAATCTGCATCTTCAGATTCTATAAACTTTTTTACTTCAAAATTAAGAAAGGATGTTCCACCACTTTCATTGAAGTCTTGAACATAAGATTCTGTAACCTCAGCCCAGTTCACAACTCCAGTGTGTGGTGACCATATTGCTTGTAATCCTTTACAAAGAGGTTCAATATTTTTAATTTCATTAGTATCAATTAATTCCATGTCTTTCACTCCATTTTGAATGCCACGATCATACAAATCTAGCAATGTTGGTACTTCACGCCTTTCAGTGGCCACTATCAATTTACCAGTTTTTATATATTTTATACCCTTTTCATCGCAATATTTATAGGCCAAATTCATACCTTTTACACATAACTTTGCCTTAAGAGATCCAGGTTTGTAATAAATGCCAGCATGAATCACACCACTATTATTTCCACTTTGATGACGGGCAAAACGATTTTCTTTATCAATTAATGCAATTTTTAATTGTGGATGTCTCAATATAAGCTCTCTGGCAGAGGCACTACCAACTATACCACCGCCAATGACAACTATATCAAACTTTTCAACAGTTTGGTTTGAATACCTGTATGGAAAAGAATTATAATATTATGGGTATTTGCATTCTGTTACTTATTTAAAAAGTAATGCACTCCTAAAGTATAAGGATGCAGCACAAAAGCAATAAATAAATAGTCTATATTAGGTTGTAAAGCTTGTCTGTAAAAGATCGCTCTTAGCGATAAGACCACCCATTGTGTCACCCTTTGTAAAATATTTTTATTTATGTTCTGTAATATATATAGTGTACATAATAAAGAGTATTATTCTATTCTATATTTTGTATTGAATAGCTATTATAGCCAAATTCAATATAATTTTTTCGGTACATCAAAAATTTTCATGGAATACCAAAATCATACATTAATGAAATGAAAGATGTGTGTTGAGGTGTGATGTGTGGTGTGTGTGGTATCGGGGTATGTATACACATCTGGAAGGAAGATAAAGATGCGATTTGCACAAAAGGCTTTGATTTTGTTTTTCTTACCTACGATATGTTCCAGCATTCGATGAGACTGGTACTAATCTTCTTGTTAAAGTACCAGTAATTGAAGTAAATGATTTCATAGCTGTCATCTTGCAAAAACTAATGTGGTGATATATACGCATAACTATGTCAACGTTTACCTACAATGTTAAAGAATAAATTTGAATTCACAGGGCACTCTTAATAATCTAAACTAAATATACAAGATAAGACTTTATCTAGATAGTACTCTGTAACAATTGGATACATGAAAAAATACGAATAACATCGCATTAATATGGTTCTAGTACTATGTAATCCGAAGCAAAAGTAATGAACACTAAAATAATATCAGCAAAGTACAGAAAGTCACCATCAATCGGCGGTCGCTAATCAAAAACACAAAACTAAACTTTGAAAAATCAAAATAAAATACTAGTACTACTCGTAGCCTCGGGCGTCAATGTCAATGTCAATTGTCAACAAAAAAAAAGTAGTGATACCATTGATATAGTAAGTAACATGGACAGGAAATGTTTGACAATAGAAAAAATAGTTATACAAATATGAGGCATATCGACGCCAAAATAAAAAGAATACTGTCATCTCTTTCTAATTTTAATGATTTTGCGTAAGTAAAATGAACAGCACTATCTCTGATAGTTACTGTAATGGCAACCGTTCATTTCCAACATTGAAATACCTATTTGCGGCTGGTTCGCCATTTTCTCATCTCGCTAAGTGGGTCTCATCTCGCTAAGTGGGTACCAAAGAGTATAGTAAGTATATAATAGTGGGTACATAAACTGTCAAATGCTCTTGACCTGTGGATAAAATTTGTGGATTTTCGAGTAATTTACAGTATTGTTACGTTTAAACTGCGTTCTGTAGTGAAAATTGTAAATAGCAAAATGCGTCAAAAGAAGCGGTAATCACCCAAACATAACTTTACACCAGTACAAACTTAATTTCTGCTGAAATGAAGCAATAAAACCATTAAAAACTAAAACAACTCTCTTTAACTCTGTTAAAATCTCTCGCCACAGGTTATGGGCCCAGAGTGAGAGTTGCATAAAAAATTGTAAAAGTAAAACGAGAGTAAAAACGTGGCACGCGGTCCGCCATCATGTCGAATACGAATACCGAAGAATTCTGTATTCAGAAATTAAAAGACGCCGAATCGTCTCCACTATGGAAATTCGAAGTAAACATTTACCTAAAATCTAAGTCTCTTCACGGGAGTGTAAAAACGAAACTCGTCAAAAAAAGGGCAGAAGAGGTTATAGTTAGAGATGCTCAAGCCCAAAGGGTAATCTTAAATTCCATTGATAAAAGTCTGAAAATACACATTATGGACTGTGAGACTGCTTACGACATGTACCAGAAGTTATGCAGCATTTTTGAGGGCAGTGAAGAAAGGTGTAAAACGTCAATCATTCAAAATTTTTTCAATTATCAGTACAAAAATCAGGCAATGAATGAATTAATAACAGATATTAAAAATTTGGCCATGAGACTTTCAGCATTAAATCATAAATTAGAAGATGAGATGATCTTAACAAAATTATAACATGTTTGCCCAATAAATATAAAATGTTTGCAACGGCATGGGAGTCGACAGCAAGTGATCAAAAAACACTGTCTAATCTCACTCATAGATTATTGTTGGAGGAATCAAGGCAAGGTTCGAGTAACATTCAAATAAATAAAGAAGAGGTAGCATACAGGGCTACACACAAAAGATGTTTCAATTGCAATAAAGTTGGTCATCTTAAATATGAATGCAAAAATTATAAAAAGGAATATAATAATAATACAATAAAAGCTAAATGTTCAATTTGTAAAAAAGACAACCACACTGAAGAAAGTTGCTATTTTAGAAACAAAAATAAAAATGATCAAAAGAAAGAAAGTGCCTTTATGACAATAAAACAAGAAAGTGATAGAAAAACTGCAAGGTTTATTCTTGACTCTGGTTGTACATCACACATGACTAGAGATCTAAGCATTTTGAAAAATAAAAAGGAAGTTCATACCGAAGCTGTTACTGCAAATAATAATTCTATGTTGGCACAATATATTGGGACTGTTAATGGAGACAAATGTGATCTGAATAACACATTATATGTTCCGGAATTGTCACAGAATTTAATGTCCGTTAATTCAATAACAAATAATAACGGATCGGTCTTGTTTACTAAAGAGAAAGTTGAAATAATGAAAAATAACAAAGTAATGCTAACAGGAAACAAAGAAAATGGTATGTACTACATAAATGTAAGGGCAAATAAAAATAAATGCGAAGAAATATCACTATTATCAAAGGAAAAAGGAACTGCAGAAGAATGGCATAAAAGAATGGGACATCCTGGAAAAGGCAAACTAGAAATACTAAAAGATGTTTCAGATGGCATAATAATAGAAGGCAAAAATAAAATTCAAGGACAGTGTGAAATATGCATAAAAGCAAAGCAAGAAAGACTACCATTCACTACTCAACGCAAGAAAGCTGTAAGAAAATTACAAATAATAAATTCAGATGTCTGTGGTCCTTTCGAGACAGAAACTCATGATAAAAACCTATACTTTGTCACGCTAATGAATGATTATACTCACTTTACAAAAGTATACCTAATAAGACACAAAAGTCAAGTTCCAGAAGTAATAAGAAATTACGTAGAAGAATCTGAAAGAGAAGTAAAAGAAAAAGTTTCAATCTTACGCTGCGATAATGGAGGAGAGTATTCTAGTACCGAATTTAAGAGGTGGTGCTCAGAAAAGGGAATAATAATTGACTACACTGTTCCCTACACACCACAATTAAATGGAAAAGCAGAAAGATTAAATAGAACTATTTTGGAAAAAGTACGAGCACTTCTGTTCAATTCAAGCATGGAAATGACATGTGGGGTGAAGCTGTTTTGTGTTCCGCATACTTACTGAATAGATTGCCCAGTGAAACAATTAATAACCGTACTCCATATTTCCATCGCCTTCGATGACGATGACAAGGTTGAATGCCTCGCCTCCTGCCTGGAAGCCCAGTGCTCCCCCAGCCTCCTACCAGTAGACCAAGCTCATCTCCTTGAGGTTGACGCTGAAGTCGAACGTAGAACCTCCCTCCCACCCGTTGACGACCCTGAGGATCCCCTGCCTCCCATCACCCCTGATGAAGTGCAGGACATCGTCAAAGGTCTACAACCCAGGAAAGCGCCCGGCTCTGACAGCATCACCAACAGAGTGATCCGCCTCTTCCCTGCCCATCTAATCATCCTCTTGACCACCATCCTCAATGGTGCACTGGGGAATAACATTTTCCCACAAACGTGGAAAGAAGCCACAGTCATAGGCATTCCCAAGCCCGGTAAGCCTAAAGCCGAACCGTCCAGTTACCGTCCCATCAGCTTACTCAAAGTTCTCGGTAAGATCTATGAGAGGCTTATATATAAGCATCTCAGAGCCTACGCCGAGAACAAGGGCCTTATCCCATTAGAACAATTCGGGTTCCGTACCCAACACTCCTGTCCGCAACAGATCCTACGCATCACTGAACATATTCACGCAGAGTTCCTGCGTGGTATGTACACAGGCGTAGTTTACTTCGATATAGCGAAGGCGTTTGACAAAGTCTGGCACAACGGCTTAATCTATAAGCTGTACCAACACGGTGTGCCTGATCGTCTCGTCCTCATCTTACGGGACTTTCTATCAAACCTCACCTTTCGCTATAAAATCGAAGGAGCGCTCTCCTCCCCCCGCCCCATCCGTGCAGGTGTTCCCCAGGGCTCTGTATTAGCCCCCCTCATTTTCACGCTTTACACCAGCGATATCCCGAAATGCAGTAAGGCTCAACTCGCTCTGTTCGCAGACGACACAGCCATCTACTGCTCGGGACGCAGTCCAGACTGGATTCGCCTCCATCTTCAATCCGCGGTCAACAAGCTCGCTGACTGGTTTATGAAATGGAGGATTGAAGTCAACCCCCTAAAAAGCCAAGCGGTACTCTACAGGAAACCGCGGGTCAATG